>CM046304.1:18230619-18593806 GCA_025267735.1 Mactra quadrangularis
CCCACCACGTTCAGGTACCGAGAAAACCCGTGCAAATTTGCGACACCAGGATGAGGGGCGACTTTGGGGCCCTGTAGCCACTGCGCATCTCACTGCGCAGGTATGATTTTTGTGCAAATGGGTTGCTAACTACGTAGGGCATCAGGAAAATGTGTTTAAACAAGTAACTAACTACATTAAGGTAGCAAAAAACGCGTGCATACCTTGCGACACCAGGATGAGGCGGCCATTTTTGCTGTTCTATAGCCCTATAGAGCCATATTGCACGGTAACTTTGCGGCTCTGTTGCCATGGCGAAACTCGGTGTGCGACTGTGATTTTTTGCAGTTAGGTTGCTAACCATCTAGGGCACCTGAAAAACGTGTTTAAACACCAAACCCACCACGTTCAGGTACCGAGAAAACTCGTGCAAATTTTGCGACACCAGGATGAGGGGCCGACTTTGGGGCCCTGTAGCCACTGCGCATCTCACTGCGCAGGTATGATTTTTGTGCACATGGGTTGCTAACTACGTAGGGCATCAGGAAAATGTGTTTAAACAAGTAACTAACTACATTAAGGTAGCAAAAAACGCGTGCAAACCTTGCGACACCAGGATGAGGCGGCCATTTTTGCTGTTCTATAGCCCTATAGAGCCATATTGCACGGTATACTTTGCGGCTCTGTTGCCATGGCGAAACTCGGTGTGCGACTGTGATTTTTTGCAGTTAGGTTGCTAACCATCTAGGGCACCTGAAAAACGTGTTTAAACACCCAAACCCACCACGTTCAGGTACCGAGAAAACTCGTGCAAATTTTGCGACACCAGGATGAGGGGCGATTTTGGGGCCCTGTAGCCACTGCGCATCTCACTGCGCAGGTATGATTTTTGTGCACATGGGTTGCTAACTACGTAGGGCATCAGGAAAATGTGTTTAAACAAGTAACTAACTACATTAAGGTAGCAAAAAAACGCGTGCAAACCTTGCGACACCAGGATGAGGCGGCCATTTTTGCTGTTCTATAGCCCTATATAGCCATATTGCACGGTATACTTTGCGGCTCTGTTGCCATGGCGAACTCGGTGTGCGACTGTGATTTTTTGCAGTTAGGTTGCTAACCATCTAGGGCACCTGAAAAACGTGTTTAAACACCAAACCCACCACGTTCAGGTACCGAGAAAACCCGTGCAAATTTTGCGACACCAGGATGAGGGGCGGACTTTGGGGCCCTGTAGCCACTGCGCATCTCACTGCGCAGGTATGATTTTTTGTGCAAATGGGTTGCTAACTACGTAGGGCATCAGGAAAATGTGTTTAAACAAGTAACTAACTACATTAAGGTAGCAAAAAACGCGTGCAAACCTTGCGACACCAGGATGAGGCGGCCATTTTTGCTGTTCTATAGCCCTATAGAGCCATATTGCACGGTATACTTTGCGGCTCTGTTGCCATGGCGAAACTCGGTGTGCGACTGTGATTTTTTGCAGTTAGGTTGCTAACCATCTAGGGCACCTGAAAAACGTGTTTAAACACCAAACCCACCACGTTCAGGTACCGAGAAAACTCGTGCAAATTTTGCGACACCAGGATGAGGGGCGACTTTGGGGCCCTGTAGCCACTGCGCATCTCACTGCGCAGGTATGATTTTTGTGCACATGGGTTGCTAACTACGTAGGGCATCAGGAAAATGTGTTTAAACAAGTAACTAACTACATTAAGGTAGCAAAAAAACGCGTGCAAACCTTGCGACACCAGGATGAGGCGGCCATTTTTGCTGTTCTATAGCCCTATAGAGCCATATTGCACGGTATACTTTGCGGCTCTGTTGCCATGGCGAAACTCGGTGTGCGACTGTGATTTTTTGCAGTTAGGTTGCTAACCATCTAGGGCACCTGAAAAACGTGTTTAAACACCAAACCCACCACGTTCAGGTACCGAGAAAACTCGTGCAAATTTTGCGACACCAGGATGAGGGGCGACTTTGGGGCCCTGTAGCCACTGCGCATCTCACTGCGCAGGTATGATTTTGTGCACATGGGTTGCTAACTACGTAGGGCAATCAGGAAAATGTGTTTAAACAAGTAACTAACTACATTAAGGTAGCAAAAAACGCGTGCAAACCTTGCGACACCAGGATGAGGCGGCCATTTTTGCTGTTCTATAGCCCTATATAGCCATATTGCACGGTATACTTTGCGGCTCTGTTGCCATGGCGAAACTCGGTGTGCGACTGTGATTTTTTGCAGTTAGGTTGCTAACCATCTAGGGCACCTGAAAAACGTGTTTAAACACCAAACCCACCACGTTCAGGTACCGAGAAAACCCGTGCAAATTTTGCGACACCAGGATGAGGGGCGACTTTGGGGCCCTGTAGCCACTGCGCATCTCACTGCGCAGGGTATGATTTTTGTGCAAATGGGTTGCTAACTACGTAGGGCATCAGGAAAATGTGTTTAAACAAGTAACTAACTACATTAAGGTAGCAAAAAACGCGTGCAAACCTTGCGACACCAGGATGAGGCGGCCATTTTTGCTGTTCTATAGCCCCTATAGAGCCATATTGCACGGTATACTTTGCGGCTCTGTTGCCATGGCGAAACTCGGTGTGCGACTGTGATTTTTTGCAGTTAGGTTGCTAACCATCTAGGGCACCTGAAAAACGTGTTTAAACACCAAACCCACCACGTTCAGGTACCGAGAAAACTCGTGCAAATTTTGCGACACCAGGATGAGGGGCGACTTTGGGGCCCTGTAGCCACTGCGCATCTCACTGCGCAGGTATGATTTTTGTGCACATGGGTTGCTAACTACGTAGGGCATCAGGAAAATGTGTTTAAACAAGTAACTAACTACATTAAGGTAGCAAAAAACGCGTGCAAACCTTGCGACAAACCAGGATGAGGCGGCCATTTTTGCTGTTCTATAGCCCTATAGAGCCATATTGCACGGTATACTTTGCGGCTCTGTTGCCATGGCGAAACTCGGTGTGCGACTGTGATTTTTTGCAGTTAGGTTGCTAACCATCTAGGGCACCTGAAAAACGTGTTTTAAACACCAAACCCACCACGTTTCAGGTACCGAGAAAACTCGTGCAAATTTTGCGACACCAGGATGAGGGGCGACTTTGGGGCCCTGTAGCCACTGCGCATCTCACTGCGCAGGTATGATTTTTGTGCACATGGGTTGCTAACTACGTAGGGCATCAGGAAAATGTGTTTAAACAAGTAACTAACTACATTAAGGTAGCAAAAAACGCGTGCAAACCTTGCGACACCAGGATGAGGCGGCCATTTTTGCTGTTCTATAGCCCTATATAGCCATATTGCACGGTATACTTTGCGGCTCTGTTGCCATGGCGAAACTCGGTGTGGCGACTGTGATTTTTTGCAGTTAGGTTGCTAACCATCTAGGGCACCTGAAAAACGTGTTTAAACACCAAACCCACCACGTTCAGGTACCGAGAAAACCCGTGCAAATTTTTGCGACACCAGGATGAGGGGCGACTTTGGGGCCCTGTAGCCACTGCGCATCTCACTGCGCAGGTATGATTTTGTGCAAATGGGTTGCTAACTACGTAGGGCATCAGGAAAATGTGTTTAAAACAAGTAACTAACTACATTAAGGTAGCAAAAAACGCGTGCAAACCTTGCGACACCAGGATGAGGCGGCCATTTTTGCTGTTCTATAGCCCTATAGAGCCATATTGCACGGTATACTTTGCGGCTCTGTTGCCATGGCGCAACTCCTTGTGCGACTGTGAGCTTTTGCAGTTAGGTTGCTAACCATCTAGGGCACCTGAAAAACGTTTTTAAACACCAAACCCACCACGTTCAGGTACCGAAAAAAAATCGTGCAAATTTTGCGACACCAGGATGAGGGGCGACTTTGGGGCCCTGTAGCCACTGCGCATCTCACTGCGCAGGTATGATTTTTGTGCAAATGGGTTGCTAACTACGTAGGGCATCAGGAAAATGTGTTTAAACAAGTAACTAACTACATTAAGGTAGCAAAAAAACGCGTGCAAACCTTGCGACACCAGGATGAGGCGGCCATTTTTGCTGTTCTATAGCCCTATAGAGCCATATTGCACGGTATACTTTGCGGGCTCTGTTGCCATGGCGAACTCGGTGTGCGACTGTGATTTTTTGCAGTTAGGTTGCTAACCATCTAGGGCACCTGAAAAACGTGTTTAAACACCAAACCCACCACGTTCAGGTACCGAGAAAACTCGTGCAAATTTTGCGACACCAGGATGAGGGGCGACTTTGGGGCCCTGTAGCCACTGCGCATCTCACTGCGCAGGTATGATTTTTGTGCACATGGGTTGCTAACTACGTAGGGCATCAGGAAAATGTGTTTAAACAAGTAACTAACTACATTAAGGTAGCAAAAAAACGCGTGCAAACCTTGCGACACCAGGATGAGGCGGCCATTTTTGCTGTTCTATAGCCCTATATAGCCATATTGCACGGTATACTTTGCGGCTCTGTTGCCATGGCGAAACTCGGTGTGCGACTGTGATTTTTTGCAGTTAGGTTGCTAACCATCTAGGGCACCTGAAAAACGTGTTTAAACACCAAAACCACCACGTTCAGGTACCGAGAAAACCCGTGCAAATTTTGCGACACCAGGATGAGGGGCGACTTTGGGGCCCTGTAGCCACTGCGCATCTCACTGCGCAGGTATGATTTTTGTGCAAATGGGTTGCTAACTACGTAGGGCATCAGGAAAATGTGTTTAAACAAGTAACTAACTACATTAAGGTAGCAAAAAACGCGTGCAAACCTTGCGACACCAGGATGAGGCGGCCATTTTTGCTGTTCTATAGCCCTATAGAGCCATATTGCACGGTATACTTTGCGGCTCTGTTGCCATGGCGAAACTCGGTGTGCGACTGTGATTTTTTGCAGTTAGGTTGCTAACCATCTAGGGCACCTGAAAAACGTGTTTAAACACCAAACCCCACCACGTTCAGGTACCGAGAAAACTCGTGCAAATTTTTGCGACACCAGGATGAGGGGCGACTTTGGGGCCCTGTAGCCACTGCGCATCTCACTGCGCAGGTATGATTTTTGTGCACATGGGTTGCTAACTACGTAGGGCATCAGGAAAATGTGTTTAAAACAAGTAACTAACTACATTAAGGGTAGCAAAAAAACGCGTGCAAACCTTGCGACACCAGGATGAGGCGGCCATTTTTGCTGTTCTATAGCCCTATATAGCGATATTGCACGGTATACTTTGCGGCTCTGATGCCATGGCGAAACTCGGTGTTCGACGGTGATTTTTTGCAGTTAGGTTGCTAACCATCTAGGGCATCAGAAAAAACGTGTTTAAACACCAAAACCACCACGTTCAGGTACCGAGAAAACCCGTGCAAATTTTGCGACACCAGGATGAGGGGCGATTTTGGGGCCCTGTAGCCACTGCGCATCTCACTGCGCAGGTATGATTTTTGTGCAAATGGGTTGCTAACTACAAAGGGCATAAGGAAAATGTATTTAAACAAGTAACTAACTACATTAAGGTAGCAAAAAACGCGTGCAAATCTTGCGACACCAGGATGAGGCGGCCATTTTTGCTGTTCTATAGCCCTATATAGCCATATTGCACGGTATACTTTGCGGCTCTGTTGCCATGGCGAAACTCGGTGTGCGACTGTGATTTTTTGCAGTTAGGTTGCTAACCATCTAGGGCACCTGAAAAACGTGTTTAAACACCAAACCCCACCACGTTCAGGTACCGAGAAAACTCGTGCAAATTTTGCGACACCAGGATGAGGGGCGACTTTGGGGCCCTGTAGCCACTGCGCATCTCACTGCGCAGGTATGATTTTTGTGCACATGGGTTGCTAACTACGTAGGGCATCAGGAAAATGTGTTTAAAACAAGTAACTAACTACATTAAGGTAGCAAAAAACGCGTGCAAACCTTGCGACACCAGGATGAGGCGGCCATTTTTGCTGTTCTATAGCCCTATATAGCCATATTGCACGGTATACTTTGCGGCTCTGTTGCCATGGCGAAACTCGGTGTGCGACTGTGATTTTTTGCAGTTAGGTTGCTAACCATCTAGGGCACCTGAAAAACGTGTTTAAACACCAAACCCACCACGTTCAGGTACCGAGAAAACCCGTGCAAATTTTGCGACACCAGGATGAGGGGCGACTTTGGGGCCCTGTAGCCACTGCGCATCTCACTGCGCAGGTATGATTTTTGTGCAAATGGGTTGCTAACTACGTAGGGCATCAGGAAAATGTGTTTAAACAAGTAACTAACTACATTAAGGTAGCAAAAAGAACGCGTGCAAACCTTGCGACACCAGGATGAGGCGGCCATTTTTGCTGTTCTATAGCCCTATAGAGCCATATTGCACGGTATACTTTGCGGCTCTGTTGCCATGGCGAAACTCGGTGTGCGACTGTGATTTTTTGCAGTTAGGTTGCTAACCATCTAGGGCACCTGAAAAACGTGTTTAAACACCAAACCCACCACGTTCAGGTACCGAGAAAACTCGTGCAAATTTTGCGACACCAGGATGAGGGGCGACTTTGGGGCCCTGTAGCCACTGCGCATCTCACTGCGCAGGTATGATTTTTGTGCACATGGGTTGCTAACTACGTAGGGCATCAGGAAAATGTGTTTAAACAAGTAACTAACTACATTAAGGTAGCAAAAAACGCGTGCAAACCTTGCGACACCAGGATGAGGCGGCCATTTTTGCTGTTCTATAGCCCTATAGAGCCATATTGCACGGTATACTTTGCGGCTCTGTTGCCATGGCGAAACTCGGTGTGCGACTGTGATTTTTTGCAGTTAGGTTGCTAACCATCTAGGGCACCTGAAAAACGTGTTTAAACACCAAACCCACCACGTTCAGGTACCGAGAAAACTCGTGCAAATTTTGCGACACCAGGATGAGGGGCGACTTTGGGGCCCTGTAGCCACTGCGCATCTCACTGCGCAGGTATGATTTTTGTGCACATGGGTTGCTAACTACGTAGGGCATCAGGAAAATGTGTTTAAACAAGTAACTAACTACATTAAGGTAGCAAAAAACGCGTGCAAACCTTGCGACACCAGGATGAGGCGGCCATTTTTGCTGTTCTATAGCCCTATATAGCCATATTGCACGGTATACTTTGCGGCTCTGTTGCCATGGCGAAACTCGGTGTGCGACTGTGATTTTTTGCAGTTAGGTTGCTAACCATCTAGGGCACCTGAAAAACGTGTTTAAACACCAAACCCACCACGTTCAGGTACCGAGAAAACCCGTGCAAATTTTGCGACACCAGGATGAGGGGCGACTTTGGGGCCCTGTAGCCACTGCGCATCTCACTGCGCAGGTATGATTTTTGTGCAAATGGGTTGCTAACTACGTAGGGCATCAGGAAAATGTGTTTAAACAAGTAACTAACTACATTAAGGTAGCAAAAAACGCGTGCAAACCTTGCGACACCAGGATGAGGCGGCCATTTTTGCTGTTCTATAGCCCTATAGAGCCATATTGCACGGTATACTTTGCGGCTCTGTTGCCATGGCGAAACTCGGGTGTGCGACTGTGATTTTTTGCAGTTAGGTTGCTAACCATCTAGGGCACCTGAAAAACGTGTTTAAACACCAAACCCACCACGTTCAGGTACCGAGAAAACTCGTGCAAATTTTGCGACAACCAGGATGAGGGGCGACTTTGGGGCCCTGTAGCCACTGCGCATCTCACTGCGCAGGTATGATTTTTTGTGCACATGGGTTGCTAACTACGTAGGGCATCAGGAAAATGTGTTTAAACAAGTAACTAACTACATTAAGGTAGCAAAAAACGCGTGCAAACCTTGCGACACCAGGATGAGGCGGCCATTTTTGCTGTTCTATAGCCCTATAGAGCCATATTGCACGGTATACTTTGCGGCTCTGTTGCCATGGCGAAACTCGGTGTGCGACTGTGATTTTTTGCAGTTAGGTTGCTAACCATCTAGGGCACCTGAAAAAACGTGTTTAAACACCAAACCCACCACGTTCAGGTACCGAGAAAACTCGTGCAAATTTTGCGACACCAGGATGAGGGGCGACTTTGGGCCCTGTAGCCACTGCGCATCTCACTGCGCAGGTATGATTTTTGTGCACATGGGTTGCTAACTACGTAGGGCATCAGGAAAAATGTGTTTAAACAAGTAACTAACTACATTAAGGTAGCAAAAAACGCGTGCAAACCTTGCGACACCAGGATGAGGCGGCCATTTTTGCTGTTCTATAGCCCTATATAGCCATATTTGCACGGTATACTTTGCGGCTCTGTTGCCATGGCGAAACTCGGTGTGCGACTGTGATTTTTTGCAGTTAGGTTGCTAACCATCTAGGGCACCTGAAAAACGTGTTTAAACACCAAAACCACCACGTTCAGGTACCGAGAAAACCCGTGCAAAATTTTGCGACACCAGGATGAGGGGCGACTTTGGGGCCCTGTAGCCACTGCGCATCTCACTGCGCAGGTATGATTTTTTGTGCAAATGGGTTGCTAACTACGTAGGGCATCAGGAAAATGTGTTTAAACAAGTAACTAACTACATTAAGGTAGCAAAAAACGCGTGCAAACCTTGCGACACCAGGATGAGGGGCGGCCATTTTTGCTGTTCTATAGCCCTATAGAGCCATATTGCACGGTATACTTTGCGGCTCTCTTTGCCATGGCGAAACTCGGTGTGCGACTGTGATTTTTTTGCAGTTAGTTGCCTAACCATCTAGGGCACCTGAAAAACGTGTTTAAACACCAAACCCACCACGTTCAGGTACCGAGAAAAACTCGTGCAAAATTTTGCGACACCAGGATGAGGGGCGACTTTTGGGGCCCTGTAGCCACTGCGCATCTCACTGCGCAGGTATGATTTTTGTGCACATGGGTTGCTAACTACGTAGGGCATCAGGAAAATGTGTTTAAACAAGTAACTAACTACATTAAGGTAGCAAAAAAAACCCGCGTGCAAACCTTGCGACACCCAGGATGAGGCGGCCATTTTTGCTGTTCTATAGCCCTATATAGCCATATTGCACGGTATACTTTGCGGCTCTGTTGCCATGGCGAAACTCGGTGTGCGACTGAGATTTTTTGCAGTTAGGTTGCTAACCATCTAGGGCACCTGAAAAACGTGTTTAAAACACCACAACCACCACGTTCAGGTACCGAGAAAACCCGTGCAAATTTTGCGACACCAGGATGAGGGGCGACTTTGGGGCCCTGTAGCCACTGCGCATCTCACTGCGCAGGTATGATTTTTGTGCAAATGGGTTGCTAACTACGTAGGGCATCAGGAAAATGTGTTTAAACAAGTAACTACTACATTAAGGTAGCAAAAAACGCGTGCAAACCTTGCGACAACCCAGGATGAGGCGGCCATATTTGCTGTTCTATAGCCCTATAGAGCCATATTGCACGGTATACTTTGCGGCTCTGTTGCCATGGCGAAACTCGGTGTGCGACTGTGATTTTTTGCAGTTAGGTTGCTAACCATCTAGGGCACCTGAAAAACGTGTTTAAACACCAAACCCACCACGTTCAGGTACCGAGAAAACTCGTGCAAATTTTGCGACACCAGGATGAGGGGGCGACTTTGGGGCCCTGTAGCCACTGCGCATCTCACTGCGCAGGTATGATTTTTGTGCACATGGGTTGCTAACTACGTAGGGCATCAGGAAAATGTGTTTAAACAAGTAACTAACTACATTAAGGTAGCAAAAAACGCGTGCAAACCTTGCGACACCAGGATGAGGCGGCCATTTTTGCTGTTCTATAGCCCTATATAGCCATATTGCACGGTATACTTTGCGGCTCTGTTGCCATGGCGAAACTCGGTGTGCGACTGTGATTTTTTGCAGTTAGGTTGCTAACCATCTAGGGCACCTGAAAAACGTGTTTAAACACCAAACCCACCACGTTCAGGTACCGAGAAAACCCGTGCAAATTTTGCGACACCAGGATGAGGGGCGACTTTGGGGCCCTGTAGCCACTGCGCATCTCACTGCGCAGGTATGATTTTTGTGCAAATGGGTTGCTAACTACGTAGGGCATCAGGAAAATGTGTTTAAACAAGTAACTAACTACATTAAGGTAGCAAAAAAACGCGTGCAAACCTTGCGACACCAGGATGAGGCGGCCATTTTTGCTGTTCTATAGCCCTATAGAGCCATATTGCACGGTATACTTTGCGGCTCTGTTGCCATGGCGAAACTCGGTGTGCGACTGTGATTTTTTGCAGTTAGGTTGCTAACCATCTAGGGCACCTGAAAAACGTGTTTAAACACCAAACCCACCACGTTCAGGTACCGAGAAAACTCGTGCAAATTTTGCGACACCAGGATGAGGGGCGACTTTGGGGCCCTGTAGCCACTGCGCATCTCACTGCGCAGGTATGATTTTTGTGCACATGGGTTGCTAACTACGTAGGGCATCAGGAAAATGTGTTTAAACAAGTAACTAACTACATTAAGGTAGCAAAAAACGCGTGCAAACCTTGCGACACCAGGATGAGGCGGCCATTTTTGCTGTTCTATAGCCCTATAGAGCCATATTGCACGGTATACTTTGCGGCTCTGTTGCCATGGCGAAACTCGGTGTGCGACTGTGATTTTTTGCAGTTAGGTTGCTAACCATCTAGGGCACCTGAAAAACGTGTTTAAACACCAAACCCACCACGTTCAGGTACCGAGAAAACTCGTGCAAATTTTGCGACACCAGGATGAGGGGCGACTTTGGGGCCCTGTAGCCACTGCGCATCTCACTGCGCAGGTATGATTTTTGTGCAAATGGGTTGCTAACTACGTAGGGCATCAGGAAAATGTGTTTAAACAAGTAACTAACTACATTAAGGTAGCAAAAAACGCGTGCAAACCTTGCGACACCAGGATGAGGCAGCCATTTTTGCTGTTCTATAGCCCTATAGAGCCATATTGCACGGTATACTTTGCGGCTCTGTTGCCATGGCGAAACTCGGTGTGCGACTGTGATTTTTTGCAGTTAGGTTGCTAACCATCTAGGGCACCTGAAAAACGTGTTTAAACACCAAACCCACCACGTTCAGGTACCGAGAAAACTCGTGCAAATTTTGCGACACCAGGATGAGGGGCGACTTTGGGGCCCTGTAGCCACTGCGCATCTCACTGCGCAGGTATGATTTTTGTGCACATGGGTTGCTAACTACGTAGGGCATCAGGAAAATGTGTTTAAACAAGTAACTAACTACATTAAGGTAGCAAAAAACGCGTGCAAACCTTGCGACACCAGGATGAGGTGGCCATTTTTGCTGTTCTATAGCCCTATAGAGCCATATTGCACGGTATACTTTGCGGCTCTGTTGCCATGGCGAAACTCGGTGTGCGACTGTGATTTTTTGCAGTTAGGTTGCTAACCATCTAGGGCACCTGAAAAACGTGTTTAAACACCAAACCCACCACGTTCAGGTACCGAGAAAACTCGTGCAAATTTTGCGACACCAGGATGAGGGGCGACTTTGGGGCCCTGTAGCCACTGCGCATCTCACTGCGCAGGTATGATTTTTGTGCACATGGGTTGCTAACTACGTAGGGCATCAGGAAAATGTGTTTGAACAAGTAACTAACTACATTAAGGTAGCAAAAAACGCGTGCAAACCTTGCGACACCAGGATGAGGCGGCCATTTTTGCTGTTCTATAGCCCTATATAGCCATATTGCACGGTATACTTTGCGGCTCTGTTGCCATGGCGAAACTCGGTGTGCGACTGTGATTTTTTGCAGTTAGGTTGCTAACCATCTAGGGCACCTGAAAAACGTGTTTAAACACCAAACCCACCACGTTCAGGTACCGAGAAAAGCCGTGCAAATTTTGCGACACCAGGATGAGGGGCGACTTTGGGGCCCTGTAGCCACTGCGCATCTCACTGCGCAGGTATGATTTTTGTGCAAATGGGTTGCTAACTACGTAGGGCATCAGGAAAATGTGTTTAAACAAGTAACTAACTACATTAAGGTAGCAAAAAACGCGTGCAAACCTTGCGACACCAGGATGAGGCGGCCATTTTTGCTGTTCTATAGCCCTATAGAGCCATATTGCACGGTATACTTTGCGGCTCTGTTGCCATGGCGAAACTCGGTGTGCGACTGTGATTTTTTGCAGTTAGGTTGCTAACCATCTAGGGCACCTGAAAAACGTGTTTAAACACCAAACCCACCACGTTCAGGTACCGAGAAAACTCGTGCAAATTTTGCGACACCAGGATGAGGGGCGACTTTGGGGCCCTGTAGCCACTGCGCATCTCACTGCGCAGGTATGATTTTTGTGCACATGGGTTGCTAACTACGTAGGGCATCAGGAAAATGTGTTTAAACAAGTAACTAACTACATTAAGGTAGCAAAAAACGCGTGCAAACCTTGCGACACCAGGATGAGGCGGCCATTTTTGCTGTTCTATAGCCCTATAGAGCCATATTGCACGGTATACTTTGCGGCTCTGTTGCCATGGCGAAACTCGGTGTGCGACTGTGATTTTTTGCAGTTAGGTTGCTAACCATCTAGGGCACCTGAAAAACGTGTTTAAACACCAAACCCACCACGTTCAGGTACCGAGAAAACTCGTGCAAATTTTGCGACACCAGGATGAGGGGCGACTTTGGGGCCCTGTAGCCACTGCGCATCTCACTGCGCAGGTATGATTTTTGTGCACATGGGTTGCTAACTACGTAGGGCATCAGGAAAATGTGTTTAAACAAGTAACTAACTACATTAAGGTAGCAAAAAACGCGTGCAAACCTTGCGACACCAGGATGAGGCGGCCATTTTTGCTGTTCTATAGCCCTATATAGCCATATTGCACGGTATACTTTGCGGCTCTGTTGCCATGGCGAAACTCGGTGTGCGACTGTGATTTTTTGCAGTTAGGTTGCTAACCATCTAGGGCACCTGAAAAACGTGTTTAAACACCAAACCCACCACGTTCAGGTACCGAGAAAACCCGTGCAAATTTTGCGACACCAGGATGAGGGGCGACTTTGGGGCCCTGTAGCCACTGCGCATCTCACTGCGCAGGTATGATTTTTGTGCAAATGGGTTGCTAACTACGTAGGGCATCAGGAAAATGTGTTTAAACAAGTACAGTCCATTCGCGTTCGCTCGAAATCGGACGGGACTTCAAAAAATGCTCGAGCGAACGCGATCTCGAGTTAACGTATTACAGATCCGCCATCTTGTTTTTTTTGTATTTTTTCCACATCGTGATATTCACTTTAAAGGCTTCGTCTCATTCGGAACAACCTCGGCCATCTTCTACGCAATTCAACCTCGAATAACATAAGGTGAAAAAGTAGATCTAGGAATTTTGGTTTCTGCGGTAATATAGTCTGAACTACACAGAAATACGACTCGTGAGATATTGTACGAATGAAACCATGTGATAAAGCGTGAAAAATGTAGTAATAAAATGTTGACATAAAAATGACCATCGCCGGACCTTATAACTTGGTTGTAATCCTTCTACGTCTGATTTCCGAGGTGTGTCTTCGTAGATGATCGCCGAGGTTGTTCCGAATGACGTCGTCTCACGTTGTCACAATATTAGTTGTTGATGTAGATTTGAGTTTGAATAAAAGCCATGTAATATTTCAATGGTGTTATTTTTCCTATGTTTAAATGCGTTCTTGTTAAGTGCATTTAACATAACATAAAATTGTTCATTTTGTTAAACTTGATGATGTCAATGTCCTCAATTTTAACCTTTCTTTGTTTAATGTAGAATACATATACATGCACATAGAAACTCATTTTGTTTTTGCTATCGTCCTTGTTGTGAATAAAACTTAACTTATATGTACGCGATTTTTTGTGAAGAATGTGTATTTTATCTGGAATTAAAATATAAAAAATACACATTTTGTTCAATCTTGCTTTTATTTAACTAACATTCGTCGACGTACGACGTACTGTCATAAGGTTCGATTTAATATGCTGTACCAGTACAGGTAGGTAAGATGTAAAATTCAGTTAATTACACGTAATGACACGTTTAAATTAAACAAGATTAAACAGATCTTGGCTTCTACAGTATCACAGTTTGATTTAATTTGATAAGTTTTCAATGGCGAGTGACACGTCAAACAAAAGGCTATTCATCGGATAATGATACCTGGCCGTGGAAGGTGCGAAAATTTTCAAAAATCAATACTTTGAGCCAGCGCGTAATTTTCAAGTGATTTAATCATTGACGGGACTTGAAATACAGCTCGAGTTAACGCAAAATTTGAGCTAACGCATTTTGAGTTATCGCATCTTTTTTAAATGAATTTTAGAGTAAATTCGATCGGGACCGAGACATGATCTCGAGCGAGACCGTAATTACGAGCGAACGCGTTTTGAGCGAACGCGAATGGACTGTAACTAACTACATTAAGGTAGCAAAAAACGCGTGCAAACCTTGCGACACCAGGATGAGGCGGCCATTTTTGCTGTTCTATAGCCCTATAGAGCCATATTGCACGGTATACTTTGCGGCTCTGTTGCCATGGCGAAACTCGGTGTGCGACTGTGATTTTTTGCAGTTAGGTTGCTAACCATCTAGGGCACCTGAAAAACGTGTTTAAACACCAAACCCACCACGTTCAGGTACCGAGAAAACTCGTGCAAATTTTGCGACACCAGGATGAGGGGCGACTTTGGGGCCCTGTAGCCACTGCGCATCTCACTGCGCAGGTATGATTTTTGTGCACATGGGTTGCTAACTACGTAGGGCATCAGGAAAATGTGTTTAAACAAGTAACTAACTACATTAAGGTAGCAAAAAACGCGTGCAAACCTTGCGACACCAGGATGAGGCGGCCATTTTTGCTGTTCTATAGCCCTATAGAGCCATATTGCACGGTATACTTTGCGGCTCTGTTGCCATGGCGAAACTCGGTGTGCGACTGTGATTTTTTGCAGTTAGGTTGCTAACCATCTAGGGCACCTGAAAAACGTGTTTAAACACCAAACCCACCACGTTCAGGTACCGAGAAAACTCGTGCAAATTTTGCGACACCAGGATGAGGGGCGACTTTGGGGCCCTGTAGCCACTGCGCATCTCACTGCGCAGGTATGATTTTTGTGCACATGGGTTGCTAACTACGTAGGGCATCAGGAAAATGTGTTTAAACAAGTAACTAACTACATTAAGGTAGCAAAAAACGCGTGCAAACCTTGCGACACCAGGATGAGGCGGCCATTTTTGCTGTTCTATAGCCCTATATAGCCATATTGCACGGTATACTTTGCGGCTCTGTTGCCATGGCGAAACTCGGTGTGCGACTGTGATTTTTTGCAGTTAGGTTGCTAACCATCTAGGGCACCTGAAAAACGTGTTTAAACACCAAACCCACCACGTTCAGGTACCGAGAAAACCCGTGCAAATTTTGCGACACCAGGATGAGGGGCGACTTTGGGGCCCTGTAGCCACTGCGCATCTCACTGCGCAGGTATGATTTTTGTGCAAATGGGTTGCTAACTACGTAGGGCATCAGGAAAATGTGTTTAAACAAGTAACTAACTACATTAAGGTAGCAAAAAACGCGTGCAAACCTTGCGACACCAGGATGAGGCGGCCATTTTTGCTGTTCTATAGCCCTATAGAGCCATATTGCACGGTATACTTTGCGGCTCTGTTGCCATGGCGAAACTCGGTGTGCGACTGTGATGTTTTGCAGTTAGGTTGCTAACCATCTAGGGCACCTGAAAAACGTGTTTAAACACCAAACCCACCACGTTCAGGTACCGAGAAAACTCGTGCAAATTTTGCGACACCAGGATGAGGGGCGACTTTGGGGCCCTGTAGCCACTGCGCATCTCACTGCGCAGGTATGATTTTTGTGCACATGGGTTGCTAACTACGTAGGGCATCAGGAAAATGTGTTTAAACAAGTAACTAACTACATTAAGGTAGCAAAAAACGCGTGCAAACCTTGCGACACCAGGATGAGGCGGCCATTTTTGCTGTTCTATAGCCCTATAGAGCCATATTGCACGGTATACTTTGCGGCTCTGTTGCCATGGCGAAACTCGGTGTGCGACTGTGATTTTTTGCAGTTAGGTTGCTAACCATCTAGGGCACCTGAAAAACGTGTTTAAACACCAAACCCACCACGTTCAGGTACCGAGAAAACTCGTGCAAATTTTGCGACACCAGGATGAGGGGCGACTTTGGGGCCCTGTAGCCACTGCGCATCTCACTGCGCAGGTATGATTTTTGTGCACATGGGTTGCTAACTACGTAGGGCATCAGGAAAATGTGTTTAAACAAGTAACTAACTACATTAAGGTAGCAAAAAACGCGTGCAAACCTTGCGACACCAGGATGAGGCGGCCATTTTTGCTGTTCTATAGCCCTATATAGCCATATTGCACGGTATACTTTGCGGCTCTGTTGCCATGGCGAAACTCGGTGTGCGACTGTGATTTTTTGCAGTTAGGTTGCTAACCATCTAGGGCACCTGAAAAACGTGTTTAAACACCAAACCCACCACGTTCAGGTACCGAGAAAACCCGTGCAAATTTTGCGACACCAGGATGAGGGGCGACTTTGGGGTCCTGTAGCCACTGCGCATCTCACTGCGCAGGTATGATTTTTGTGCAAATGGGTTGCTAACTACGTAGGGCATCAGGAAAATGTGTTTAAACAAGTAACTAACTACATTAAGGTAGCAAAAAACGCGTGCAAACCTTGCGACACCAGGATGAGGCGGCCATTTTTGCTGTTCTATAGCCCTATAGAGCCATATTGCACGGTATACTTTGCGGCTCTGTTGCCATGGCGAAACTCGGTGTGCGACTGTGATTTTTTGCAGTTAGGTTGCTAACCATCTAGGGCACCTGAAAAACGTGTTTAAACACCAAACCCACCACGTTCAGGTACCGAGAAAACTCGTGCAAATTTTGCGACACCAGGATGAGGGGCGACTTTGGGGCCCTGTAGCCACTGCGCATCTCACTGCGCAGGTATGATTTTTGTGCACATGGGTTGCTAACTACGTAGGGCATCAGGAAAATGTGTTTAAACAAGTAACTAACTACATTAAGGTAGCAAAAAAACGCGTGCAAACCTTGCGACACCAGGATGAGGCGGCCATTTTTGCTGTTCTATAGCCCTATAGAGCCATATTGCACGGTATACTTTGCGGCTCTGTTGCCATGGCGAAACTCGGTGTGCGACTGTGATTTTTTGCAGTTAGGTTGCTAACCATCTAGGGCACCTGAAAAACGTGTTTAAACACCAAACCCACCACGTTCAGGTACCGAGAAAACTCGTGCAAATTTTGCGACACCAGGATGAGGGGCGACTTTGGGGCCCTGTAGCCACTGCGCATCTCACTGCGCAGGTATGATTTTTGTGCACATGGGTTGCTAACTACGTAGGGCATCAGGAAAATGTGTTTAAACAAGTAACTAACTACATTAAGGTAGCAAAAAACGCGTGCAAACCTTGCGACACCAGGATGAGGCGGCCATTTTTGCTGTTCTATAGCCCTATATAGCCATATTGCACGGTATACTTTGCGGCTCTGTTGCCATGGCGAAACTCGGTGTGCGACTGTGATTTTTTGCAGTTAGGTTGCTAACCATCTAGGGCACCTGAAAAACGTGTTTAAACACCAAACCCACCACGTTCAGGTACCGAGAAAACCCGTGCAAATTTTGCGACACCAGGATGAGGGGCGACTTTGGGGCCCTGTAGCCACTGCGCATCTCACTGCGCAGGTATGATTTTTGTGCAAATGGGTTGCTAACTACGTAGGGCATCAGGAAAATGTGTTTAAACAAGTAACTAACTACATTAAGGTAGCAAAAAACGCGTGCAAACCTTGCGACACCAGGATGAGGCGGCCATTTTTGCTGTTCTATAGCCCTATAGAGCCATATTGCACGGTATACTTTGCGGCTCTGTTGCCATGGCGAAACTCGGTGTGCGACTGTGATTTTTTGCAGTTAGGTTGCTAACCATCTAGGGCACCTGAAAAACGTGTTTAAACACCAAACCCACCACGTTCAGGTACCGAGAAAACTCGTGCAAATTTTGCGACACCAGGATGAGGGGCGACTTTGGGGCCCTGTAGCCACTGCGCATCTCACTGCGCAGGTATGATTTTTGTGCACATGGGTTGCTAACTACGTAGGGCATCAGGAAAATGTGTTTAAACAAGTAACTAACTACATTAAGGTAGCAAAAAACGCGTGCAAACCTTGCGACACCAGGATGAGGCGGCCATTTTTGCTGTTCTATAGCCCTATAGAGCCATATTGCACGGTATACTTTGCGGCTCTGTTGCCATGGCGAAACTCGGTGTGCGACTGTGATTTTTTGCAGTTAGGTTGCTAACCATCTAGGGCACCTGAAAAACGTGTTTAAACACCAAACCCACCACGTTCAGGTACCGAGAAAACTCGTGCAAATTTTGCGACACCAGGATGAGGGGCGACTTTGGGGCCCTGTAGCCACTGCGCATCTCACTGCGCAGGTATGATTTTTGTGCACATGGGTTGCTAACTACGTAGGGCATCAGGAAAATGTGTTTAAACAAGTAACTAACTACATTAAGGTAGCAAAAAACGCGTGCAAACCTTGCGACACCAGGATGAGGCGGCCATTTTTGCTGTTCTATAGCCCTATATAGCCATATTGCACGGTATACTTTGCGGCTCTGTTGCCATGGCGAAACTCGGTGTGCGACTGTGATTTTTTGCAGTTAGGTTGCTAACCATCTAGGGCACCTGAAAAACGTGTTTAAACACCAAACCCACCACGTTCAGGTACCGAGAAAACCCGTGCAAATTTTGCGACACCAGGATGAGGGGCGACTTTGGGGCCCTGTAGCCACTGCGCATCTCACTGCGCAGGTATGATTTTTGTGCAAATGGGTTGCTAACTACGTAGGGCATCAGGAAAATGTGTTTAAACAAGTAACTAACTACATTAAGGTAGCAAAAAACGCGTGCAAACCTTGCGACACCAGGATGAGGCGGCCATTTTTGCTGTTCTATAGCCCTATAGAGCCATATTGCACGGTATACTTTGCGGCTCTGTTGCCATGGCGAAACTCGGTGTGCGACTGTGATTTTTTGCAGTTAGGTTGCTAACCATCTAGGGCACCTGAAAAACGTGTTTAAACACCAAACCCACCACGTTCAGGTACCGAGAAAACTCGTGCAAATTTTGCGACACCAGGATGAGGGGCGACTTTGGGGCCCTGTAGCCACTGCGCATCTTACTGCGCAGGTATGATTTTTGTGCACATGGGTTGCTAACTACGTAGGGCATCAGGAAAATGTGTTTAAACAAGTAACTAACTACATTAAGGTAGCAAAAAACGCGTGCAAACCTTGCGACACCAGGATGAGGCGGCCATTTTTGCTGTTCTATAGCCCTATAGAGCCATATTGCACGGTATACTTTGCGGCTCTGTTGCCATGGCGAAACTCGGTGTGCGACTGTGATTTTTTGCAGTTAGGTTGCTAACCATCTAGGGCACCTGAAAAACGTGTTTAAACACCAAACCCACCACGTTCAGGTACCGAGAAAACTCGTGCAAATTTTGCGACACCAGGATGAGGGGCGACTTTGGGGCCCTGTAGCCACTGCGCATCTCACTGCGCAGGTATGATTTTTGTGCACATGGGTTGCTAACTACGTAGGGCATCAGGAAAATGTGTTTAAACAAGTAACTAACTACATTAAGGTAGCAAAAAACGCGTGCAAACCTTGCGACACCAGGATGAGGCGGCCATTTTTGCTGTTCTATAGCCCTATATAGCCATATTGCACGGTATACTTTGCGGCTCTGTTGCCATGGCGAAACTCGGTGTGAGACTGTGATTTTTTGCAGTTAGGTTGCTAACCATCTAGGGCACCTGAAAAACGTGTTTAAACACCAAACCCACCACGTTCAGGTACCGAGAAAACCCGTGCAAATTTTGCGACACCAGGATGAGGGGCGACTTTGGGGCCCTGTAGCCACTGCGCATCTCACTGCGCAGGTATGATTTTTGTGCAAATGGGTTGCTAACTACGTAGGGCATCAGGAAAATGTGTTTAAACAAGTAACTAACTACATTAAGGTAGCAAAAAACGCGTGCAAACCTTGCGACACCAGGATGAGGCGGCCATTTTTGCTGTTCTATAGCCCTATAGAGCCATATTGCACGGTATACTTTGCGGCTCTGTTGCCATGGCGAAACTCGGTGTGCGACTGTGATTTTTTGCAGTTAGGTTGCTAACCATCTAGGGCACCTGAAAAACGTGTTTAAACACCAAACCCACCACGTTCAGGTACCGAGAAAACTCGTGCAAATTTTGCGACACCAGGATGAGGGGCGACTTTGGGGCCCTGTAGCCACTGCGCATCTCACTGCGCAGGTATGATTTTTGTGCACATGGGTTGCTAACTACGTAGGGCATCAGGAAAATGTGTTTAAACAAGTAACTAACTACATTAAGGTAGCAAAAAACGCGTGCAAACCTTGCGACACCAGGATGAGGCGGCCATTTTTGCTGTTCTATAGCCCTATAGAGCCATATTGCACGGTATACTTTGCGGCTCTGTTGCCATGGCGAAACTCGGTGTGCGACTGTGATTTTTTGCAGTTAGGTTGCTAACCATCTAGGGCACCTGAAAAACGTGTTTAAACACCAAACCCACCACGTTCAGGTACCGAGAAAACTCGTGCAAATTTTGCGACACCAGGATGAGGGGCGACTTTGGGGCGCTGTAGCCACTGCGCATCTCACTGCGCAGGTATGATTTTTGTGCACATGGGTTGCTAACTACGTAGGGCATCAGGAAAATGTGTTTAAACAAGTAACTAACTACATTAAGGTAGCAAAAAACGCGTGCAAACCTTGCGACACCAGGATGAGGCGGCCATTTTTGCTGTTCTATAGCCCTATATAGCCATATTGCACGGTATACTTTGCGGCTCTGTTGCCATGGCGAAACTCGGTGTGCGACTGTGATTTTTTGCAGTTAGGTTGCTAACCATCTAGGGCACCTGAAAAACGTGTTTAAACACCAAACCCACCACGTTCAGGTACCGAGAAAACCCGTGCAAATTTTGCGACACCAGGATGAGGGGCGACTTTGGGGCCCTGTAGCCACTGCGCATCTCACTGCGCAGGTATGATTTTTGTGCAAATGGGTTGCTAACTACGTAGGGCATCAGGAAAATGTGTTTAAACAAGTAACTAACTACATTAAGGTAGCAAAAAACGCGTGCAAACCTTGCGACACCAGGATGAGGCGGCCATTTTTGCTGTTCTATAGCCCTATAGAGCCATATTGCACGGTATACTTTGCGGCTCTGTTGCCATGGCGAAACTCGGTGTGCGACTGTGATTTTTTGCAGTTAGGTTGCTAACCATCTAGGGCACCTGAAAAACGTGTTTAAACACCAAACCCACCACGTTCAGGTACCGAGAAAACTCGTGCAAATTTTGCGACACCAGGATGAGGGGCGACTTTGGGGCCCTGTAGCCACTGCGCATCTCACTGCGCAGGTATGATTTTTGTGCACATGGGTTGCTAACTACGTAGGGCATCAGGAAAATGTGTTTAAACAAGTAACTAACTACATTAAGGTAGCAAAAAACGCGTGCAAACCTTGCGACACCAGGATGAGGCGGCCATTTTTGCTGTTCTATAGCCCTATAGAGCCATATTGCACGGTATATTTGCGGCTCTGTTGCCATGGCGAAACTCGGTGTGCGACTGTGATTTTTTGCAGTTAGGTTGCTAACCATCTAGGGAACCTGAAAAAACGTGTTTAAACACCAAACCCACCACGTTCAGGTACCGAGAAAACTCGTGCAAATTTTGCGACACCAGGATGAGGGGCGACTTTGGGGCCCTGTAGCCACTGCGCATCTCACTGCGCAGGTATGATTTTTGTGCACATGGGTTGCTAACTACGTAGGGCATCAGGAAAATGTGTTTAAACAAGTAACTAACTACATTAAGGTAGCAAAAAACGCGTGCAAACCTTGCGACACCAGGATGAGGCGGCCATTTTTGCTGTTCTATAGCCCTATATAGCCATATTGCACGGTATACTTTGCGGCTCTGTTGCCATGGCGAAACTCGGTGTGCGACTGTGATTTTTTGCAGTTAGGTTGCTAACCATCTAGGGCACCTGAAAAACGTGTTTAAACACCAAACCCACCACGTTCAGGTACCGAGAAAACTCGTGCAAATTTTGCGACACCAGGATGAGGGGCGACTTTGGGGCCCTGTAGCCACTGCGCATCTCACTGCGCAGGTATGATTTTTGTGCAAATGGGTTGCTAACTACGTAGGGCATCAGGAAAATGTGTTTAAACAAGTAACTAACTACATTAAGGTAGCAAAAAACGCGTGCAAACCTTGCGACACCAGGATGAGGCGGCCATTTTTGCTGTTCTATAGCCCTATAGAGCCATATTGCACGGTATACTTTGCGGCTCTGTTGCCATGGCGAAACTCGGTGTGCGACTGTGATTTTTTGCAGTTAGGTTGCTAACCATCTAGGGCACCTGAAAAACGTGTTTAAACACCAAACCCACCACGTTCAGGTACCGAGAAAACTCGTGCAAATTTTGCGACACCAGGATGAGGGGCGACTTTGGGGCCCTGTAGCCACTGCGCATCTCACTGCGCAGGTATGATTTTTGTGCAAATGGGTTGCTAACTACGTAGGGCATCAGGAAAATGTGTTTAAACAAGTAACTAACTACATTAAGGTAGCAAAAAACGCGTGCAAACCTTGCGACACCAGGATGAGGCGGCCATTTTTGCTGTTCTATAGCCCTATAGAGCCATATTGCACGGTATACTTTGCGGCTCTGTTGCCATGGCGAAACTCGGTGTGCGACTGTGATTTTTTGCAGTTAGGTTGCTAACCATCTAGGGCACCTGAAAAACGTGTTTAAACACCAAACCCACCACGTTCAGGTACCGAGAAAACTCGTGCAAATTTTGCGACACCAGGATGAGGGGCGACTTTGGGGCCCTGTAGCCACTGCGCATCTCACTGCGCAGGTATGATTTTTGTGCACATGGGTTGCTAACTACGTAGGGCATCAGGAAAATGTGTTTAAACAAGTAACTAACTACATTAAGGTAGCAAAAAACGCGTGGCAAACCTTGCGACACCAGGATGAGGCGGCCATTTTTGCTGTTCTATAGCCCTATATAGCCATATTGCACGGTATACTTTGCGGCTCTGTTGCCATGGCGAAACTCGGTGTGCGACTGTGATTTTTTGCAGTTAGGTTGCTAACCATCTAGGGCACCTGAAAAACGTGTTTAAACACCAAACCCACCACGTTCAGGTACCGAGAAAACCCGTGCAAATTTTGCGACACCAGGATGAGGGGCGACTTTGGGGCCCTGTAGCCACTGCGCATCTCACTGCGCAGGTATGATTTTTGTGCAAATGGGTTGCTAACTACGTAGGGCATCAGGAAAATGTGTTTTAAACAAGTAACTAACTACATTAAGGTAGCAAAAAACGCGTGCAAACCTTGCGACACCAGGATGAGGCGGCCATTTTTGCTGTTCTATAGCCCTATAGAGCCATATTGCACGGTATACTTTGCGGCTCTGTTGCCATGGCGAAACTCGGTGTGCGACTGTGATTTTTTGCAGTTAGGTTGCTAACCATCTAGGGCACCTGAAAAACGTGTTTAAACACCAAACCCACCACGTTCAGGTACCGAGAAAACTCGTGCAAATTTTGCGACACCAGGATGAGGGGCGATTTTGGGGCCCTGTAGCCACTGCGCATCTCACTGCGCAGGTATGATTTTTGTGCAAATGGGTTGCTAACTACGTAGGGCATCAGGAAAATGTGTTTAAACAAGTAACTAACTACATTAAGGTAGCAAAAAACGCGTGCAAACCTTGCGACACCAGGATGAGGCGGCCATTTTTGCTGTTCTATAGCCCTATAGAGCCATATTGCACGGTATACTTTGCGGCTCTGTTGCCATGGCGAAACTCGGTGTGCGACTGTGATTTTTTGCAGTTAGGTTGCTAACCATCTAGGGCACCTGAAAAACGTGTTTAAACACCAAACCCACCACGTTCAGGTACCGAGAAAACTCGTGCAAATTTTGCGACACCAGGATGAGGGGCGACTTTGGGGCCCTGTAGCCACTGCGCATCTCACTGCGCAGGTATGATTTTTGTGCACATGGGTTGCTAACTACGTAGGGCATCAGGAAAATGTGTTTAAACAAGTAACTAACTACATTAAGGTAGCAAAAAACGCGTGCAAACCTTGCGACACCAGGATGAGGCGGCCATTTTTGCTGTTCTATAGCCCTATAGAGCCATATTGCACGGTATACTTTGCGGCTCTGTTGCCATGGCGAAACTCGGTGTGCGACTGTGATTTTTTGCAGTTAGGTTGCTAACCATCTAGGGCACCTGAAAAACGTGTTTAAACACCAAACCCACCACGTTCAGGTACCGAGAAAACTCGTGCAAATTTTGCGACACCAGGATGAGGGGCGACTTTGGGGCCCTGTAGCCACTGCGCATCTCACTGCGCAGGTATGATTTTTGTGCACATGGGTTGCTAACTACGTAGGGCATCAGGAAAATGTGTTTAAACAAGTAACTAACTACATTAAGGTAGCAAAAAACGCGTGCAAACCTTGCGACACCAGGATGAGGCGGCCATTTTTGCTGTTCTATAGCCCTATATAGCCATATTGCACGGTATACTTTGCGGCTCTGTTGCCATGGCGAAACTCGGTGTGCGACTGTGATTTTTTGCAGTTAGGTTGCTAACCATCTAGGGCACCTGAAAAACGTGTTTAAACACCAAACCCACCACGTTCAGGTACCGAGAAAACCCGTGCAAATTTTGCGACACCAGGATGAGGGGCGACTTTGGGGCCCTGTAGCCACTGCGCATCTCACTGCGCAGGTATGATTTTTGTGCAAATGGGTTGCTAACTACGTAGGGCATCAGGAAAATGTGTTTAAACAAGTACAGTCCATTCGCGTTCGCTCGAAATCGGACGGGACTTCAAAAAATGCTCGAGCGAACGCGATCTCGAGTTAACGTATTACAGATCCGCCATCTTGTTTTTTTTGTATTTTTTCCACATCGTGATATTCACTTTAAAGGCTTCGTCTCATTCGGAACAACCTCGGCCATCTTCTACGCAATTCAACCTCGAATAACATAAGGTGAAAAAGTAGATCTAGGAATTTTGGTTTCTGCGGTAATATAGTCTGAACTACACAGAAATACGACTCGTGAGATATTGTACGAATGAAACCATGTGATAAAGCGTGAAAAATGTAGTAATAAAATGTTGACATAAAAATGACCATCGCCGGACCTTATAACTTGGTTGTAATCCTTCTACGTCTGATTTCCGAGGTGTGTCTTCGTAGATGATCGCCGAGGTTGTTCCGAATGACGTCGTCTCACGTTGTCACAATATTAGTTGTTGATGTAGATTTGAGTTTGAATAAAAGCCATGTAATATTTCAATGGTGTTATTTTTCCTATGTTTAAATGCGTTCTTGTTAAGTGCATTTAACATAACATAAAATTGTTCATTTTGTTAAACTTGATGATGTCAATGTCCTCAATTTTAACCTTTCTTTGTTTAATGTAGAATACATATACATGCACATAGAAACTCATTTTGTTTTTGCTATCGTCCTTGTTGTGAATAAAACTTAACTTATATGTACGCGATTTTTTGTGAAGAATGTGTATTTTATCTGGAATTAAAATATAAAAAATACACATTTTGTTCAATCTTGCTTTTATTTAACTAACATTCGTCGACGTACGACGTACTGTCATAAGGTTCGATTTAATATGCTGTACCAGTACAGGTAGGTAAGATGTAAAATTCAGTTAATTACACGTAATGACACGTTTAAATTAAACAAGATTAAACAGATCTTGGCTTCTACAGTATCACAGTTTGATTTAATTTGATAAGTTTTCAATGGCGAGTGACACGTCAAACAAAAGGCTATTCATCGGATAATGATACCTGGCCGTGGAAGGTGCGAAAATTTTCAAAAATCAATACTTTGAGCCAGCGCGTAATTTTCAAGTGATTTAATCATTGACGGGACTTGAAATACAGCTCGAGTTAACGCAAAATTTGAGCTAACGCATTTTGAGTTATCGCATCTTTTTTAAATGAATTTTAGAGTAAATTCGATCGGGACCGAGACATGATCTCGAGCGAGACCGTAATTACGAGCGAACGCGTTTTGAGCGAACGCGAATGGACTTTAACTAACTACATTAAGGTAGCAAAAAACGCGTGCAAACCTTGCGACACCAGGATGAGGCGGCCATTTTTGCTGTTCTATAGCCCTATAGAGCCATATTGCACGGTATACTTTGCGGCTCTGTTGCCATGGCGAAACTCGGTGTGCGACTGTGATTTTTTGCAGTTAGGTTGCTAACCATCTAGGGCACCTGAAAAACGTGTTTAAACACCAAACCCACCACGTTCAGGTACCGAGAAAACTCGTGCAAATTTTGCGACACCAGGATGAGGGGCGACTTTGGGGCCCTGTAGCCACTGCGCATCTCACTGCGCAGGTATGATTTTTGTGCACATGGGTTGCTAACTACGTAGGGCATCAGGAAAATGTGTTTTAAACAAGTAACTAACTACATTAAGGTAGCAAAAAACGCGTGCAAACCTTGCGACACCAGGATGAGGCGGCCATTTTTGCTGTTCTATAGCCCTATAGAGCCATATTGCACGGTATACTTTGCGGCTCTGTTGCCATGGCGAAACTCGGTGTGCGACTGTGATTTTTTGCAGTTAGGTTGCTAACCATCTAGGGCACCTGAAAAACGTGTTTAAACACCAAACCCACCACGTTCAGGTACCGAGAAAACTCGTGCAAATTTTGCGACACCAGGATGAGGGGCGACTTTGGGGCCCTGTAGCCACTGCGCATCTCACTGCGCAGGTATGATTTTTGTGCACATGGGTTGCTAACTACGTAGGGCATCAGGAAAATGTGTTTAAACAAGTAACTAACTACATTAAGGTAGCAAAAAACGCGTGCAAACCTTGCGACACCAGGATGAGGCGGCCATTTTTGCTGTTCTATAGCCCTATATAGCCATATTGCACGGTATACTTTGCGGCTCTGTTGCCATGGCGAAACTCGGTGTGCGACTGTGATTTTTTGCAGTTAGGTTGCTAACCATCTAGGGCACCTGAAAAACGTGTTTAAACACCAAACCCACCACGTTCAGGTACCGAGAAAACCCGTGCAAATTTTGCGACACCAGGATGAGGGGCGACTTTGGGGCCCTGTAGCCACTGCGCATCTCACTGCGCAGGTATGATTTTTGTGCAAATGGGTTGCTAACTACGTAGGGCATCAGGAAAATGTGTTTAAACAAGTAACTAACTACATTAAGGTAGCAAAAAACGCGTGCAAACCTTGCGACACCAGGATGAGGCGGCCATTTTTGCTGTTCTATAGCCCTATAGAGCCATATTGCACGGTATACTTTGCGGCTCTGTTGCCATGGCGAAACTCGGTGTGCGACTGTGATGTTTTGCAGTTAGGTTGCTAACCTTCTAGGGCACCTGAAAAACGTGTTTAAACACCAAACCCACCACGTTCAGGTACCGAGAAAACTCGTGCAAATTTTGCGACACCAGGATGAGGGGCGACTTTGGGGCCCTGTAGCCACTGCGCATCTCACTGCGCAGGTATGATTTTTGTGCACATGGGTTGCTAACTACGTAGGGCATCAGGAAAATGTGTTTAAACAAGTAACTAACTACATTAAGGTAGCAAAAAACGCGTGCAAACCTTGCGACACCAGGATGAGGCGGCCATTTTTGCTGTTCTATAGCCCTATAGAGCCATATTGCACGGTATACTTTGCGGCTCTGTTGCCATGGCGAAACTCGGTGTGCGACTGTGATTTTTTGCAGTTAGGTTGCTAACCATCTAGGGCACCTGAAAAACGTGTTTAAACACCAAACCCACCACGTTCAGGTACCGAGAAAACTCGTGCAAATTTTGCGACACCAGGATGAGGGGCGACTTTGGGGCCCTGTAGCCACTGCGCATCTCACTGCGCAGGTATGATTTTTGTGCACATGGGTTGCTAACTACGTAGGGCATCAGGAAAATGTGTTTAAACAAGTAACTAACTACATTAAGGTAGCAAAAAACGCGTGCAAACCTTGCGACACCAGGATGAGGCGGCCATTTTTGCTGTTCTATAGCCCTATATAGCCATATTGCACGGTATACTTTGCGGCTC
Source organism: Mactra quadrangularis (assembly GCA_025267735.1). Taxonomy (NCBI): domain Eukaryota; kingdom Metazoa; phylum Mollusca; class Bivalvia; order Venerida; family Mactridae; genus Mactra; species Mactra quadrangularis. The sequence goes on from CM046304.1 coordinate 18,258,903, forward strand.
TGTTGCCATGGCGAAACTCGGTGTGCGACTGTGATTTTTTGCAGTTAGGTTGCTAACCATCTAGGGCACCTGAAAAACGTGTTTAAACACCAAACCCACCACGTTCAGGTACCGAGAAAACCCGTGCAAATTTTGCGACACCAGGATGAGGGGCGACTTTGGGGCCCTGTAGCCACTGCGCATCTCACTGCGCAGGTATGATTTTTATGCAAATGGGTTGCTAACTACGTAGGGCATCAGGAAAATGTGTTTAAACAAGTAACTAACTACATTAAGGTAGCAAAAAACGCGTGCAAACCTTGCGACACCAGGATGAGGCGGCCATTTTTGCTGTTCTATAGCCCTATAGAGCCATATTGCACGGTATACTTTGCGGCTCTGTTGCCATGGCGAAACTCGGTGTGCGACTGTGATTTTTTGCAGTTAGGTTGCTAACCATCTAGGGCACCTGAAAAACGTGTTTAAACACCAAACCCACCACGTTCAGGTACCGAGAAAACTCGTGCAAATTTTGCGACACCAGGATGAGGGGCGACTTTGGGGCCCTGTAGCCACTGCGCATCTCACTGCGCAGGTATGATTTTTGTGCACATGGGTTGCTAACTACGTAGGGCATCAGGAAAATGTGTTTAAACAAGTAACTAACTACATTAAGGTAGCAAAAAACGCGTGCAAACCTTGCGACACCAGGATGAGGCGGCCATTTTTGCTGTTCTATAGCCCTATAGAGCCATATTGCACGGTATACTTTGCGGCTCTGTTGCCATGGCGAAACTCAGTGTGCGACTGTGATTTTTTGCAGTTAGGTTGCTAACCATCTAGGGCACCTGAAAAACGTGTTTAAACACCAAACCCACCACGTTCAGGTACCGAGAAAACTCGTGCAAATTTTGCGACACCAGGATGAGGGGCGACTTTGGGGCCCTGTAGCCACTGCGCATCTCACTGCGCAGGTATGATTTTTGTGCACATGGGTTGCTAACTACGTAGGGCATCAGGAAAATGTGTTTAAACAAGTAACTAACTACATTAAGGTAGCAAAAAACGCGTGCAAACCTTGCGACACCAGGATGAGGCGGCCATTTTTGCTGTTCTATAGCCCTATATAGCCATATTGCACGGTATACTTTGCGGCTCTGTTGCCATGGCGAAACTCGGTGTGCGACTGTGATTTTTTGCAGTTAGGTTGCTAACCATCTAGGGCACCTGAAAAACGTGTTTAAACACCAAACCCACCACGTTCAGGTACCGAGAAAACCCGTGCAAATTTTGCGACACCAGGATGAGGGGCGACTTTGGGGCCCTGTAGCCACTGCGCATCTCACTGCGCAGGTATGATTTTTGTGCAAATGGGTTGCTAACTACGTAGGGCATCAGGAAAATGTGTTTAAACAAGTAACTAACTACATTAAGGTAGCAAAAAACGCGTGCAAACCTTGCGACACCAGGATGAGGCGGCCATTTTTGCTGTTCTATAGCCCTATAGAGCCCATATTGCACGGTATACTTTGCGGCTCTGTTGCCATGGCGAAACTCGGTGTGCGACTGTGATTTTTTGCAGTTAGGTTGCTAACCATCTAGGGCACCTGAAAAACGTGTTTAAACACCAAACCCACCACGTTCAGGTACCGAGAAAACTCGTGCAAATTTTGCGACACCAGGATGAGGGGCGACTTTGGGGCCCTGTAGCCACTGCGCATCTTACTGCGCAGGTATGATTTTTGTGCACATGGGTTGCTAACTACGTAGGGCATCAGGAAAATGTGTTTAAACAAGTAACTAACTACATTAAGGTAGCAAAAAACGCGTGCAAACCTTGCGACACCAGGATGAGGCGGCCATTTTTGCTGTTCTATAGCCCTATAGAGCCATATTGCACGGTATACTTTGCGGCTCTGTTGCCATGGCGAAACTCGGTGTGCGACTGTGATTTTTTGCAGTTAGGTTGCTAACCATCTAGGGCACCTGAAAAACGTGTTTAAACACCAAACCCACCACGTTCAGGTACCGAGAAAACTCGTGCAAATTTTGCGACACCAGGATGAGGGGCGACTTTGGGGCCCTGTAGCCACTGCGCATCTCACTGCGCAGGTATGATTTTTGTGCACATGGGTTGCTAACTACGTAGGGCATCAGGAAAATGTGTTTAAACAAGTAACTAACTACATTAAGGTAGCAAAAAAACGCGTGCAAACCTTGCGACACCAGGATGAGGCGGCCATTTTTGCTGTTCTATAGCCCTATATAGCCATATTGCACGGTATACTTTGCGGCTCTGTTGCCATGGCGAAACTCGGTGTGAGACTGTGATTTTTTGCAGTTAGGTTGCTAACCATCTAGGGCACCTGAAAAACGTGTTTAAACACCAAACCCACCACGTTCAGGTACCGAGAAAACCCGTGCAAATTTTGCGACACCAGGATGAGGGGCGACTTTGGGGCCCTGTAGCCACTGCGCATCTCACTGCGCAGGTATGATTTTTGTGCAAATGGGTTGCTAACTACGTAGGGCATCAGGAAAATGTGTTTAAACAAGTAACTAACTACATTAAGGTAGCAAAAAACGCGTGCAAACCTTGCGACACCAGGATGAGGCGGCCATTTTTGCTGTTCTATAGCCCTATAGAGCCATATTGCACGGTATACTTTGCGGCTCTGTTGCCATGGCGAAACTCGGTGTGCGACTGTGATTTTTTGCAGTTAGGTTGCTAACCATCTAGGGCACCTGAAAAACGTGTTTAAACACCAAACCCACCACGTTCAGGTACCGAGAAAACTCGTGCAAATTTTGCGACACCAGGATGAGGGGCGACTTTGGGGCCCTGTAGCCACTGCGCATCTCACTGCGCAGGTATGATTTTTGTGCACATGGGTTGCTAACTACGTAGGGCATCAGGAAAATGTGTTTAAACAAGTAACTAACTACATTAAGGTAGCAAAAAACGCGTGCAAACCTTGCGACACCAGGATGAGGCGGCCATTTTTGCTGTTCTATAGCCCTATAGAGCCATATTGCACGGTATACTTTGCGGCTCTGTTGCCATGGCGAAACTCGGTGTGCGACTGTGATTTTTTGCAGTTAGGTTGCTAACCATCTAGGGCACCTGAAAAACGTGTTTAAACACCAAACCCACCACGTTCAGGTACCGAGAAAACTCGTGCAAATTTTGCGACACCAGGATGAGGGGCGACTTTGGGACCCTGTAGCCACTGCGCATCTCACTGCGCAGGTATGATTTTTGTGCACATGGGTTGCTAACTACGTAGGGCATCAGGAAAATGTGTTTAAACAAGTAACTAACTACATTAAGGTAGCAAAAAAACGCGTGCAAACCTTGCGACACCAGGATGAGGCGGCCATTTTTGCTGTTCTATAGCCCTATATAGCCATATTGCACGGTATACTTTGCGGCTCTGTTGCCATGGCGAAACTCGGTGTGCGACTGTGATTTTTTGCAGTTAGGTTGCTAACCATCTAGGGCACCTGAAAAACGTGTTTAAACACCAAACCCACCACGTTCAGGTACCGAGAAAACCCGTGCAAATTTTGCGACACCAGGATGAGGGGCGACTTTGGGGCCCTGTAGCCACTGCGCATCTCACTGCGCAGGTATGATTTTTGTGCAAATGGGTTGCTAACTACGTAGGGCATCAGGAAAATGTGTTTAAACAAGTAACTAACTACATTAAGGTAGCAAAAAACGCGTGCAAACCTTGCGACACCAGGATGAGGCGGCCATTTTTGCTGTTCTATAGCCCTATAGAGCCATATTGCACGGTATACTTTGCGGCTCTGTTGCCATGGCGAAACTCGGTGTGCGACTGTGATTTTTTGCAGTTAGGTTGCTAACCATCTAGGGCACCTGAAAAACGTGTTTAAACACCAAACCCACCACGTTCAGGTACCGAGAAAACTCGTGCAAATTTTGCGACACCAGGATGAGGGGCGACTTTGGGGCCCTGTAGCCACTGCGCATCTCACTGCGCAGGTATGATTTTTGTGCACATGGGTTGCTAACTACGTAGGGCATCAGGAAAATGTGTTTAAACAAGTAACTAACTACATTAAGGTAGCAAAAAAACGCGTGCAAACCTTGCGACACCAGGATGAGGCGGCCATTTTTGCTGTTCTATAGCCCTATAGAGCCATATTGCACGGTATACTTTGCGGCTCTGTTGCCATGGCGAAACTCGGTGTGCGACTGTGATTTTTTGCAGTTAGGTTGCTAACCATCTAGGGAACCTGAAAAACGTGTTTAAACACCAAACCCACCACGTTCAGGTACCGAGAAAACTCGTGCAAATTTTGCGACACCAGGATGAGGGGCGACTTTGGGGCCCTGTAGCCACTGCGCATCTCACTGCGCAGGTATGATTTTTGTGCACATGGGTTGCTAACTACGTAGGGCATCAGGAAAATGTGTTTAAACAAGTAACTAACTACATTAAGGTAGCAAAAAACGCGTGCAAACCTTGCGACACCAGGATGAGGCGGCCATTTTTGCTGTTCTATAGCCCTATATAGCCATATTGCACGGTATACTTTGCGGCTCTGTTGCCATGGCGAAACTCGGTGTGCGACTGTGATTTTTTGCAGTTAGGTTGCTAACCATCTAGGGCACCTGAAAAACGTGTTTAAACACCAAACCCACCACGTTCAGGTACCGAGAAAACTCGTGCAAATTTTGCGACACCAGGATGAGGGGCGACTTTGGGGCCCTGTAGCCACTGCGCATCTCACTGCGCAGGTATGATTTTTGTGCAAATGGGTTGCTAACTACGTAGGGCATCAGGAAAATGTGTTTAAACAAGTAACTAACTACATTAAGGTAGCAAAAAACGCGTGCAAACCTTGCGACACCAGGATGAGGCGGCCATTTTTGCTGTTCTATAGCCCTATAGAGCCATATTGCACGGTATACTTTGCGGCTCTGTTGCCATGGCGAAACTCGGTGTGCGACTGTGATTTTTTGCAGTTAGGTTGCTAACCGTCTAGGGCACCTGAAAAACGTGTTTAAACACCAAACCCACCACGTTCAGGTACCGAGAAAACTCGTGCAAATTTTGCGACACCAGGATGAGGGGCGACTTTGGGGCCCTGTAGCCACTGCGCATCTCACTGCGCAGGTATGATTTTTGTGCACATGGGTTGCTAACTACGTAGGGCATCAGGAAAATGTGTTTAAACAAGTAACTAACTACATTAAGGTAGCAAAAAACGCGTGCAAACCTTGCGACACCAGGATGAGGCGGCCATTTTTGCTGTTCTATAGCCCTATAGAGCCATATTGCACGGTATACTTTGCGGCTCTGTTGCCATGGCGAAACTCGGTGTGCGACTGTGATTTTTTGCAGTTAGGTTGCTAACCATCTAGGGCACCTGAAAAACGTGTTTAAACACCAAACCCACCACGTTCAGGTACCGAGAAAACTCGTGCAAATTTTGCGACACCAGGATGAGGGGCGACTTTGGGGCCCTGTAGCCACTGCGCATCTCACTGCGCAGGTATGATTTTTGTGCACATGGGTTGCTAACTACGTAGGGCATCAGGAAAATGTGTTTAAACAAGTAACTAACTACATTAAGGTAGCAAAAAACGCGTGCAAACCTTGCGACACCAGGATGAGGCGGCCATTTTTGCTGTTCTATAGCCCTATATAGCCATATTGCACGGTATACTTTGCGGCTCTGTTGCCATGGCGAAACTCGGTGTGCGACTGTGATTTTTTGCAGTTAGGTTGCTAACCATCTAGGGCACCTGAAAAACGTGTTTAAACACCAAACCCACCACGTTCAGGTACCGAGAAAACCCGTGCAAATTTTGCGACACCAGGATGAGGGGCGACTTTGGGGCCCTGTAGCCACTGCGCATCTCACTGCGCAGGTATGATTTTTGTGCAAATGGGTTGCTAACTACGTAGGGCATCAGGAAAATGTGTTTTAAACAAGTAACTAACTACATTAAGGTAGCAAAAAACGCGTGCAAACCTTGCGACACCAGGATGAGGCGGCCATTTTTGCTGTTCTATAGCCCTATAGAGCCATATTGCACGGTATACTTTGCGGCTCTGTTGCCATGGCGAAACTCGGTGTGCGACTGTGATGTTTTGCAGTTAGGTTGCTAACCATCTAGGGCACCTGAAAAACGTGTTTAAACACCAAACCCACCACGTTCAGGTACCGAGAAAACTCGTGCAAATTTTGCGACACCAGGATGAGGGGCGACTTTGGGGCCCTGTAGCCACTGCGCATCTCACTGCGCAGGTATGATTTTTGTGCACATGGGTTGCTAACTACGTAGGGCATCAGGAAAATGTGTTTAAACAAGTAACTAACTACATTAAGGTAGCAAAAAACGCGTGCAAACCTTGCGACACCAGGATGAGGCGGCCATTTTTGCTGTTCTATAGCCCTATAGAGCCATATTGCACGGTATACTTTGCGGCTCTGTTGCCATGGCGAAACTCGGTGTGCGACTGTGATTTTTTGCAGTTAGGTTGCTAACCATCTAGGGCACCTGAAAAACGTGTTTAAACACCAAACCCACCACGTTCAGGTACCGAGAAAACTCGTGCAAATTTTGCGACACCAGGATGAGGGGCGACTTTGGGGCCCTGTAGCCACTGCGCATCTCACTGCGCAGGTATGATTTTTGTGCACATGGGTTGCTAACTACGTAGGGCATCAGGAAAATGTGTTTAAACAAGTAACTAACTACATTAAGGTAGCAAAAAACGCGTGCAAACCTTGCGACACCAGGATGAGGCGGCCATTTTTGCTGTTCTATAGCCCTATATAGCCATATTGCACGGTATACTTTGCGGCTCTGTTGCCATGGCGAAACTCGGTGTGCGACTGTGATTTTTTGCAGTTAGGTTGCTAACCATCTAGGGCACCTGAAAAACGTGTTTAAACACCAAACCCACCACGTTCAGGTACCGAGAAAACCCGTGCAAATTTTGCGACACCAGGATGAGGGGCGACTTTGGGGCCCTGTAGCCACTGCGCATCTCACTGCGCAGGTATGATTTTTATGCAAATGGGTTGCTAACTACGTAGGGCATCAGGAAAATGTGTTTAAACAAGTAACTAACTACATTAAGGTAGCAAAAAACGCGTGCAAACCTTGCGACACCAGGATTTGGCGGCCATTTTTGCTGTTCTATAGCCCTATAGAGCCATATTGCACGGTATACTTTGCGGCTCTGTTGCCATGGCGAAACTCGGTGTGCGACTGTGATTTTTTGCAGTTAGGTTGCTAACCATCTAGGGCACCTGAAAAACGTGTTTAAACACCAAACCCACCACGTTCAGGTACCGAGAAAACTCGTGCAAATTTTGCGACACCAGGATGAGGGGCGACTTTGGGGCCCTGTAGCCACTGCGCATCTCACTGCGCAGGTATGATTTTTGTGCACATGGGTTGCTAACTACGTAGGGCATCAGGAAAATGTGTTTAAACAAGTAACTAACTACATTAAGGTAGCAAAAAACGCGTGCAAACCTTGCGACACCAGGATGAGGCGGCCATTTTTGCTGTTCTATAGCCCTATAGAGCCATATTGCACGGTATACTTTGCGGCTCTGTTGCCATGGCGAAACTCGGTGTGCGACTGTGATTTTTTGCAGTTAGGTTGCTAACCATCTAGGGCACCTGAAAAACGTGTTTAAACACCAAACCCACCACGTTCAGGTACCGAGAAAACTCGTGCAAATTTTGCGACACCAGGATGAGGGGCGACTTTGGGGCCCTGTAGCCACTGCGCATCTCACTGCGCAGGTATGATTTTTGTGCACATGGGTTGCTAACTACGTAGGGCATCAGGAAAATGTGTTTAAACAAGTAACTAACTACATTAAGGTAGCAAAAAACGCGTGCAAACCTTGCGACACCAGGATGAGGCGGCCATTTTTGCTGTTCTATAGCCCTATATAGCCATATTGCACGGTATACTTTGCGGCTCTGTTGCCATGGCGAAACTCGGTGTGCGACTGTGATTTTTTGCAGTTAGGTTGCTAACCATCTAGGGCACCTGAAAAACGTGTTTAAACACCAAACCCACCACGTTCAGGTACCGAGAAAACCCGTGCAAATTTTGCGACACCAGGATGAGGGGCGACTTTGGGGCCCTGTAGCCACTGCGCATCTCACTGCGCAGGTATGATTTTTGTGCAAATGGGTTGCTAACTACGTAGGGCATCAGGAAAATGTGTTTAAACAAGTAACTAACTACATTAAGGTAGCAAAAAACGCGTGCAAACCTTGCGACACCAGGATGAGGCGGCCATTTTTGCTGTTCTATAGCCCTATAGAGCCATATTGCACGGTATACTTTGCGGCTCTGTTGCCATGGCGAAACTCGGTGTGCGACTGTGATTTTTTGCAGTTAGGTTGCTAACCATCTAGGGCACCTGAAAAACGTGTTTAAACACCAAACCCACCACGTTCAGGTACCGAGAAAACTCGTGCAAATTTTGCGACACCAGGATGAGGGGCGACTTTGGGGCCCTGTAGCCACTGCGCATCTTACTGCGCAGGTATGATTTTTGTGCACATGGGTTGCTAACTACGTAGGGCATCAGGAAAATGTGTTTAAACAAGTAACTAACTACATTAAGGTAGCAAAAAACGCGTGCAAACCTTGCGACACCAGGATGAGGCGGCCATTTTTGCTGTTCTATAGCCCTATAGAGCCATATTGCACGGTATACTTTGCGGCTCTGTTGCCATGGCGAAACTCGGTGTGCGACTGTGATTTTTTGCAGTTAGGTTGCTAACCATCTAGGGCACCTGAAAAACGTGTTTAAACACCAAACCCACCACGTTCAGGTACCGAGAAAACTCGTGCAAATTTTGCGACACCAGGATGAGGGGCGACTTTGGGGCCCTGTAGCCACTGCGCATCTCACTGCGCAGGTATGATTTTTGTGCACATGGGTTGCTAACTACGTAGGGCATCAGGAAAATGTGTTTAAACAAGTAACTAACTACATTAAGGTAGCAAAAAACGCGTGCAAACCTTGCGACACCAGGATGAGGCGGCCATTTTTGCTGTTCTATAGCCCTATATAGCCATATTGCACGGTATACTTTGCGGCTCTGTTGCCATGGCGAAACTCGGTGTGAGACTGTGATTTTTTGCAGTTAGGTTGCTAACCATCTAGGGCACCTGAAAAACGTGTTTAAACACCAAACCCACCACGTTCAGGTACCGAGAAAACCCGTGCAAATTTTGCGACACCAGGATGAGGGGCGACTTTGGGGCCCTGTAGCCACTGCGCATCTCACTGCGCAGGTATGATTTTTGTGCAAATGGGTTGCTAACTACGTAGGGCATCAGGAAAATGTGTTTAAACAAGTAACTAACTACATTAAGGTAGCAAAAAACGCGTGCAAACCTTGCGACACCAGGATGAGGCGGCCATTTTTGCTGTTCTATAGCCCTATAGAGCCATATTGCACGGTATACTTTGCGGCTCTGTTGCCATGGCGAAACTCGGTGTGCGACTGTGATTTTTTGCAGTTAGGTTGCTAACCATCTAGGGCACCTGAAAAACGTGTTTAAACACCAAACCCACCACGTTCAGGTACCGAGAAAACTCGTGCAAATTTTGCGACACCAGGATGAGGGGCGACTTTGGGGCCCTGTAGCCACTGCGCATCTCACTGCGCAGGTATGATTTTTGTGCACATGGGTTGCTAACTACGTAGGGCATCAGGAAAATGTGTTTAAACAAGTAACTAACTACATTAAGGTAGCAAAAAACGCGTGCAAACCTTGCGACACCAGGATGAGGCGGCCATTTTTGCTGTTCTATAGCCCTATATAGCCATATTGCACGGTATACTTTGCGGCTCTGTTGCCATGGCGAAACTCGGTGTGCGACTGTGATTTTTTGCAGTTAGGTTGCTAACCATCTAGGGCACCTGAAAAACGTGTTTAAACACCAAACCCACCACGTTCAGGTACCGAGAAAACTCGTGCAAATTTTGCGACACCAGGATGAGGGGCGACTTTGGGACCCTGTAGCCACTGCGCATCTCACTGCGCAGGTATGATTTTTGTGCACATGGGTTGCTAACTACGTAGGGCATCAGGAAAATGTGTTTAAACAAGTAACTAACTACATTAAGGTAGCAAAAAACGCGTGCAAACCTTGCGACACCAGGATGAGGCGGCCATTTTTGCTGTTCTATAGCCCTATATAGCCATATTGCACGGTATACTTTGCGGCTCTGTTGCCATGGCGAAACTCGGTGTGCGACTGTGATTTTTTGCAGTTAGGTTGCTAACCATCTAGGGCACCTGAAAAACGTGTTTAAACACCAAACCCACCACGTTCAGGTACCGAGAAAACCCGTGCAAATTTTGCGACACCAGGATGAGGGGCGACTTTGGGGCCCTGTAGCCACTGCGCATCTCACTGCGCAGGTATGATTTTTGTGCAAATGGGTTGCTAACTACGTAGGGCATCAGGAAAATGTGTTTAAACAAGTAACTAACTACATTAAGGTAGCAAAAAACGCGTGCAAACCTTGCGACACCAGGATGAGGCGGCCATTTTTGCTGTTCTATAGCCCTATAGAGCCATATTGCACGGTATACTTTGCGGCTCTGTTGCCATGGCGAAACTCGGTGTGCGACTGTGATTTTTTGCAGTTAGGTTGCTAACCATCTAGGGCACCTGAAAAACGTGTTTAAACACCAAACCCACCACGTTCAGGTACCGAGAAAACTCGTGCAAATTTTGCGACACCAGGATGAGGGGCGACTTTGGGGCCCTGTAGTTTGGGGCCCTGTAGCCACTGCGCATCTCACTGCGCAGGTATGATTTTTGTGCAAATGGGTTGCTAACTACGTAGGGCATCAGGAAAATGTGTTTAAACAAGTAACTAACTACATTAAGGTAGCAAAAAACGCGTGCAAACCTTGCGACACCAGGATGAGGCGGCCATTTTTGCTGTTCTATAGCCCTATATAGCCATATTGCACGGTATACTTTGCGGCTCTGTTGCCATGGCGCAACTCGGTGTGCGACTGTGATTTTTTGCAGTTAGGTTGCTAACCATCTAGGGCACCTGAAAAACGTGTTTAAACACCAAACCCAACACGTTCAGGTACCGAGAAAACCCGTGCAAATTTTGCGACACCAGGATGAGGGGCGACTTTGGGGCCCTGTAGCCACTGCGCATCTCACTGCGCAGGTATGATTTTTGTGCAAATGGGTTGCTAACTACGTAGGGCATCAGGAAAATGTGTTTAAACAAGTAACTAACTACATTAAGGTAGCAAAAAACGCGTGCAAACCTTGCGACACCAGGATGAGGCGGCCATTTTTGCTGTTCTATAGCCCTATATAGCCATATTGCACGGTATATTTTGCGGCTCTGTTGCCATGGCGCAACTCGGTGTGCGACTGTGATTTTTTGCAGTTAGGTTGCTAACCATCTAGGGCACCTGAAAAACGTGTTTAAACACCAAACCCAACACGTTCAAGTACCGAGAAAACCCGTGCAAATTTTGCGACACCAGGATGAGGGGCGACTTTGGGGCCCTGTAGCCACTGCGCATCTCACTGCGCAGGTATGATTTTTGTGCACATGAGTTGCTAACTACGTAGGGCATCAGGAAAATGTGTTTAAACAAGTAACTAACTACATTAAGGTAGCAAAAAACGCGTGCAAACCTTGCGACACCAGGATGAGGCGGCCATTTTTGCTGTTCTATAGCCCTATATAGCCATATTGCACGGTATACTTTGCGGCTCAGTTGCCATGGCGCAACTCGGTGTGCGACTGTAATTTTTTGCAGTTAGGTTGCTAACCATCTAGGGCACCTGAAAAACGTGTTTAAACACCAAACCCAACACGTTCAGGTACCGAGAAAACCCGTGCAAATTTTGCGACACCAGGATGAGGGTCGACTTTGGGGCCCTGTAGCCACTGCGCATCTCACTGCGCAGGTATGATTTTTGTGCAAATGGGTTGCTAACTACGTAGGGCATCAGGAAAATGTGTTTAAACAAGTAACTAACTACATTAAGGTAGCAAAAAACGCGTGCAAACCTTGCGACACCAGGATGAGGCGGCATTTTTGCTGTTCTATAGCCCTATATAGCCATATTGCACGGTATACTTTGCGGCTCTGTTGCCATGGCGCAACTCGGTGTGCGACTGTGATTTTTTGCAGTTAGGTTGCTAACCATCTAGGGCACCTGAAAAACGTGTTTAAACACCAAACCCAACACGTTCAGGTACCGAGAAAACCCGTGCAAATTTTGCGACACCAGGATGAGGGGCGACTTTGGGGCCCTGTAGCCACTGCGCATCTCACTGGGCAGGTATGATTTTTGTGCAAATGGGTTGCTAACTACGTAGGGCATCAGGAAAATGTGTTTAAACAAGTAACTAACTACATTAAGGTAGCAAAAAACGCGTGCAAACCTTGCGACACCAGGATGAGGCGGCCATTTTTGCTGTTCTATAGCCCTATATAGCCATATTGCACGGTATAATTTGCGGCTCTGTTGCCATGGCGCAACTCGGTGTGCGACTGTGATTTTTTGCAGTTAGGTTGCTAACCATCTAGGGCACCTGAAAAACGTGTTTAAACACCAAACCCAACACGTTCAGGTACCGAGAAAACCCGTGCAAATTTTGCGACACCAGGATGAGGGGCGACTTTGGGGCCCTGTAGCCACTGCGCATCTCACCGCGCAGGTATGATTTTTGTGCAAATGGGTTGCTAACTACGTAGGGCATCAGGAAAATGTGTTTAACAAGTAACTAACTACATTAAGGTAGCAAAAAACGCGTGCAAACCTTGCGACACCAGGATGAGGCGGCCATTTTTGCTGTCCTATAGCCCTATATAGCCATATTGCACGGTATACTTTGCGGCTCTGTTGCCATGGCGCAACTCGGTGTGCGACTGTGATTTTTTGCAGTTAGGTTGCTATCCATGTAGGGCACCTGAAAAACGTGTTTAAACACCAAACCCAACACGTTCAGGTACCGAGAAAACCCGTGCAAATTTTGCGACACCGGGATGAGGGGCGACTTTGGGGCCCTGTAGCCACTGCGCATCTCACTGCGCAGGTATGATTTTTATGCAAATGGGTTGCTAACTACGTAGGGCATCAGGAAAATGTGTTTAAACAAGTAACTAACTACATTAAGGTAGCAAAAAACGCGTGCAAACCTTGCGACACCAGGATGAGGCGGCCATTTTTGCTGTTCTATAGCCCTATATAGCCATATTGCACGGTATACTTTGCGGCTCTGTTGCCATGGCGCAACTCGGTGTGCGACTGTGATTTTTTGCAGTTAGGTTGCTAACCATCTAGGGCACCTTAAAAACGTGTTTAAACACCAAACCCAACACGTTCAGGTACCGAGAAAACCCGTGCAAATTTTGCGACACCAGGATGAGGGGCGACTTTGGGGCCCTGTAGCCACTGCGCATCTCACTGCGCAGGTATGATTTTTGTGCAAATGGGTTGCTAACTACGTAGGGCATCAGGAAAATGTGTTTAAACAAGTAACAGATAAAAACCATCGAATTACCATGTGCGGTCCAGACATATTCTGACCGCGCTCGTTTCAAGAACATGTTCTGCCCTACATTCCGCCAGCTTATCGAACGTTCATATTTACTGATAAACTCGCTCGGAAATAGGGAAGATAGGTTGTTGTTTTTCAACAAAAACGAGCTTTCTTCAATAAATGTACATGTTACGAATAGGCATGAATGTTTTTTTTTTATATATTGTTACTCCTTGAAATGATACCCGTTCATATATCGATAATGATATTTTCTTGTATTACAAACAGGTAACCGTATAATACACGCCGAGGATGATTCCATACACGCACCCCTTTTTTTGCTACTCGACGTCATCATTTTGGTCACGTGACCTCTAATGCAACGTTCTGATTGGCTAAAGTCAGCCGGTGTCGACACAAAAATGCTCAAATCTTGATAATTGTTATTATCGTCGACAGGTCGACGATAATTAAAGGTATGTTTGAAAAATCAAAGGGAGGTAACTCGACAATTCCCTGTGTTTGTGGCAGTTTGTGCAAACTCGTCAATTCTGGCTTAGCTCCTGAGAAATTAGATTCGTTATACCTCGGGCAATATGCTTGAAATCATTTAAACCTAATAATTTAAACGCAACATTAGCTGTTGAGTCTTCAAATGTAGTAACAGTAAATATTCCAAACCTCAAATATGCAATTTATTTTGCAAAGCTTCTATTATTACGAAATTTGACCCTGGCCAGTTCGGCACTACGCCTCGAAAACGTATACAATTGTGACGATTATTGGTACGGAGATACGGGTTTTAACATTGTCCAATGTGAGGTCAGTTCATCTGGGTAAAAAGATGCATTAGTACATCTTTGTTTTAAGACGCTAATTGAATATAATTGTTTCGAAGGGTATAAAAGGAGAAAATTAGTCAATTTTAATCAGTCTGCAGTTGGCAGCAGACTCGCACGTCCGACACTCTGAGCCCCAGAATTAATTAATAAATATTTATCTACTTCCGGTTATATGTTTTACTGAAATTGTTAGTTGTTATAGTGGGTACGCGTATGTGATGGTTGGAGAGACAACGCCATAAGAATAACCTGGGAAACCCGAAGTCAATTGTCCTCCATGTTGTTTACCGCAACTCTGCCGAAGCCTCGCTTCCCCAGAGTGGTATGCAACTGGAGAAACGCCCGGCTCGCAGTAGTGTTCTATGGTTGTTGTTTGTGAATATTGTTGAGGCTGAGAGCCGTAATAAAGTTGCTGGCTTGGATCTCTTGTGTTAGATATGTGTCTATAAATGAAACTATTGTAGAGTTTCTGTGGTTGCCAGCTTAATGTTGTACTAGTTGAATAATATGATTGTTGGTGAAACAACACTATGGGAAATACCTGGGAGGACCGAAGCCAACCCTCATTGTTGTTTACCGCAACTCTGCCGAAGCCTCGCTTCCCCAGAGTGGTGTACAGCCGGAGAAACGCGCGGCTCGCAGTATTGTTCCATAGTTGTTGTTTGTGAATATTGATAAGGCTGAGAGCCGAAATATAGTTGCTGGCTAGGGCCTGGAGCCGTGTTAGATATATACCTAAAACTATTGTAGAGTTTTAGTGGTTGCCAGCTGAGTTTCATACTAGTTGAATAATGTATTATGTTGAAAGGCTGGAGACACTGTGTGGATTTTAGTTTGTGCTTTAGTGATTATTTGTCGAAGAGCCAGTAATAGAGATTAGCTATTGGATATAGCATTGATTATTTTGGTGAGAAGCATTTGGTAGCTTGGCGTATTTTATACATCCCAAACCCACTTTATGTGTATGTTTTATACTGGTCATCGAAAATATTGTTTGTAACTCAGCGAAAGAGATGATCCACTCTTGTCGCTCGTCAACTTGATATATGCACGAGCTTATGTATATATGATAGCTCATTAGTTTTGTAATCCCGCCATTTGTATATCAGTTCCCACCTCTTTGTAGTTTATTAGATAGATGACGGCTGTGAATGTTGTTCGGTCGTCCATAGATGATTTTAAGACGAGCTGATAGCTCAACTTCTGTAGCATATTTGGAATCATTCCTGTTTGTCCCATCTACTTACACTTTCTTTGCCAACATGAGTGTATTGTCATGAATAGCTCGGCGACAGAGACAGGTAGCTCTGATCGCCCGTTCATTTGATAACAAGGACGAGCTTCGGAGAAGCTCTCGTCTATCATAGTTATCTATGTCATTTTGCAATGTATATATATTGTCCATGTTTGTTTGTCAACAGAAGTTGATCATGTTGTTTAATGTATAGTTTAATATAGCATCACTCTTGCTTCGTTGTCTTATGTATATATTTGGTGATGTTGTTAATGTGTATTACTTTTGGCCTTTTATTAATATTATGCTTTGTGATGCTCTTCGTAAGCATGTATATCATTGTATTTATAGATATATTGTACAGTTGTTGTTGTTAAATGTGTCCTATAGTTCATGCCTTGTACATATATTTTTTTTATTTCATTTTACCAATCATTAAGCTAAGGAGCTCGAGGAAAATACATTTATATATAGTTGACCGCTCGGATACACGTTACACAATCAAAGCACTGTAACTTCCGACTCTTGCACTAGAACGATTCCAAATATCAATCACGTTCTTTAAATAAATTATATTAACATAAATCAAGAATCAAGGCATAATTTCACTGAGAATTTAGTGTTAAGATGTCAGTTTTTGTAAACTCCGCCTCTTATGTAGGAGACGTACCTCCTTCAAGTATTGAGGCGCGGTATTCTCTCAAATCTTAAGAGTTCCTAATCTCTACATCTCTAGTTAACAGAACAATTCATGTGTTCACTGATTGTCAAAGTCCTATCACTTCAGTATTTGGAGGTAGCATTCCTAGGCACATAATTGAAAACATCTTGAACATAAAACAACTAATAAGGTCTTTGGAAGAAAGAGGAAATATTATTTTAACACATTGGGTTCCTGGTCATAAGAATATTGAAGGAAATGAACTAGCTGATAAGGAAGCTTAAGCTGCAGCAGCAGAAGTAACAACAGAAACAAACAATGATAATGAAGAAATTCTTGGAAAAATAGACAGTAAAAATGCAATGAAGTTGATTCATGAGACTCTTATTAAGAAATGGAATTTCAGATATACTGTCAAAGAAAAGAATGAACACATTCAATAAATTTACCACAATGCAGGCTCAAGGAAATGTTTTGGTCAAAAAGACAGGAAGACCTTTAGCGCCATCAATCAGCTTATCACAGGTCACACAAAGTTGAATAGTCACTGGTCAAAACTAGATACCACTACAGACCCAAATTGCAGTTCATGCAACTTACCAGAAATTTAACTGTCGATCACTACCTCTTTGATTACATCTCATATATGAGACAGAAAGATCAGTTCTAGTGAGAGCGGTGGAGGATATTATATCTAAATACCAACTAGGCTGTCCAGTTATATCTATGTCTGTCTTGGTCGGAGAAGTTGAAAAGATGCCTGTGATGAAGCAAAGCAAAGCTTTATTCTAGCCCTGCAGTTATACAGAAAACAACCCACTAGATTTTAGTATGCTTACAGCGCTTTGATTTTGTATGCGTATATATAATGATTATTTATGTATAAGCTTATTTTTATATTTTTCTCAACTCTCATGATCAAACTGTTTTTTCTACATTTTGTAAGCAAGATTTTTGTTAATGTCGTTAATCCCATAGCAGCAAGTGTTTAAAAGTACATAGTGATTAAGTACAAATTGTGACGACAACGATGCACATAGAGACTATCAGCTACTTCGATAGCGTATTAGAATCAATCTCTCATACAGAGTTGTCGATCCTTACAGTGATCTATATAAAGATCACTGTAAGGATCGACAACTCTGTATGAGAGATTGAGATTGTATTAGAATTACAACAACAACAACAACAACACGTCAAAATGGTAAATTCATAAATTTTGTTCTTATTCTTTTTATGAGTGAAGTGAAATTTCATTTGATGAAATTTTTATGACATTTCTTCTCATCAGTGTTCAAATCCCTTCTTAAAACTTTGCTGCGATTTTCGCGTTTACTCTTTCTTCAAAGTGGTGTATATTTCGGATAAGACATTTTATAACTAATAAGATTACTTTACATGTCATGTGTTGAGAGTCATTAAATGTTAAACAAGAATATTTGCTGTGTCAAAGTTATTACTTATCTGTTTTTTATGGTTATGATAACATTTTAACTGGTTGGCAACTCTCCTGAAAATTATCTTCCGTCTGTTGTAACCAGTTACTGAGTTAGAAGTTAGGGGTACAATTTATTGGGTCCATTACAACCTAACCGAAGTCCTAATACATCCATAAAAAAGAAGAATGTGGGTAGCAGCAAGCACTATATCTTGCTTGTAGAAATTCGGTAACCCCCAAAAAAGTTTTGGTCACCCAAACTTAAAATGTGGTTGTTCTGGAGTCTGGACAACTGTGCACCAACAAATGTTGTACTCTGTCTATGTAACTAATAAACTATTGAATGTGATAATTGGAAGTGGTTTAATTTGTGTAGATCTATATTCTAATTACTGAACCCACTTCCTTTTAAAAATAAACCTCAACATACATGCTAGTTTTGTCACCATTACATATATATGTATTTATATTTTCAGTCTGCTATATTTAATTTTCAAAGTTTGTTGACTGTGGTTTTACTGTTGATATGTACCTGTGCTTATATAAGATCTATAGCACCTAGTTTATTAGACAGAAACAAACAAGGGTAATTATTTGTCCATAGTTTTATTTTTATTTTGTTTACAAATAAACATTTAATAGTTCCATTGTCTTGCCAAATCAAACCCGACCTTGGAAATTTACATCGGCAATCATGGCAATAGCTGGTACATGTACCTTGTAATTTTAATTAATCAAAGCTGTCGAATGTTGGGTTTTGACAGAATATATAAGCTAAGAAGCAATACAAGGAAAGTTTCATGTTATCAAATGTGCAATCAGCTGTCTAGGATAAAGTGTTAGGTGCCAATTGTTGATGGATGTTTTAAATGGATATTAAATGATATACTGTTGTTTACTCATATTTGATAATATATCTTTGTTGTTATAATGGCTTTTTATATCATTGCAGATTTTTGGGAATATTTTGGAAGTGTGCCAGAATAGGTATTCATGAATTTTTATTCATTCTCTACATATATAGTATTTAGCAAGTTTGCAATCCATGTATTTCAGAAGCTCCTCTTGTGACCCCCATGATTTTAATTTCTATGACATGACTTTTAAGCTATCCTATATGCTTTACCTGTATACTGTACATGTGATCTTCTACATGGTATTCATGTTCCAAACCTGTGGACCTCTTGCTTGCTGTATACAATGTTTCAGACAGATTATTTACACAATTACTATAATAAGTAGGAACTGTGGTCCTGTGGAAGAACACTCACTTAGGGGTCAAGAAGTCAAGGGTCTGAATCCCATTATGGGCACTGCCAATTTCCTTGATCAGGGATTATTTCACTAGGAAGTAAAGTCAGCTGAATATGTAAATGAAAGCAAACTTTAAACCAAACTAAACTTTTTTATAAATGAGTCAGAGATGATAGTTGAAATTTGTTATAAAAAGTTCTTCTTTTACCGTTCTATTTATATATGTTGCTCTATTTTTCAGGGGAAAGAAAAAGTCCATATGTTGCAGTATGTTGTGTTGCCATGGCATTTAGTATTCTATTTTGGTCCTAGTATTTCACAAATAATTTTGACAATAAATATTGGACATCAATGCAATAAAACTCAACTTGAAAAGGGAAAAAATGACTAAAAGTATTATTAACAGTGTGGACCAAAATGTTGACAGTGTTCAGAAGATAGGCAATCATGACAGCTGATGTACAGGAGGGATGTGGATTTAAAGATTTTTTCCACTTGTCCATGGACATTTGAAATCTGAAACCAACTTGTAGGAAATCAAAATTCTCTAGTCCAGAAAGTTCAATACTCAAAGAGAACATTTTAGATTTACAATTTATTGATTTATTTAATGATTGATAATAAAATAGTTCACTGTTGAATATGATTTAAATATTTAGATATCTGCATTAATAAGTATAGCATGTTACTACATATTTTATAGCTTTAAATTTATAACTTGTCCAAGGACAAGTGCGCTGGAAATATGTACTTCTCCATAGAGATGTATGAGTTGCACAAGATGGGCAAAAGAATTCCACACCCCAGTACAACATAGCAAAATAAGTTTTGTAGTACTGAAGACTTGATTATTCAAAGTATAGAATAATTACAATAAATAGGATAGTGCTAAAAAAGGAAAAGAGGATTTTTCGATGTATATAAACTGTTGTAAATTATTTTGTGTGTGCTAGATTTTTCAATTATGTTACTGATTTACTTTATTAAAATGTGTCTTAATGAAGAGTATAAGGTCAAGTTGACTGTTAGATTCTTTTCCTGGCCCGTCCTCCCAGATGCCTCTCCCTACTTCTTATTATTTTGATTCTGAATGAAGCTTAAACTAAAGGAATTTGCTATCAAATTACATTAAAAACTCTTGAACAACTCTCTTTGGGAGGGACATAAATGTGTTGCTTTCCAGTGGTTGTTGCACAGCATAGGTTAAATTCAATTAAAATTATGCCTAAGGGAGATATCAAAAGCTGTTTTTTTGCAAATAATTTGTTCTGTATAGGGGCATTCTGCAGAGGTTGTACCCTTATTACAAATTTTATTTTTGGCATATAATTAAATAATAACAGTGTAACAAGTACTGTGTATGATTTTATTTTGGCAGATGTATATATTGGCCATTTTGAAATGTTTTTATATTGGCGTTGTCAATATTTGGCTGTTTTGACTAAGACCTCCAAAACAACCAAATATATGGGCACCAATATTAAGACCAATACAACTGAAATTTGCTAAGAATTGCTTGTACATTGTTTAATACACATCATACCAAGTTAAAAATGTGTTCACCGAACCAATTTTTTTTTTTAATCAGGGTGAGAATCTAACAATTAATTTTCTAATTATTATTTATTATTCATATTTATAACATGGATTGACTGGTGCTGACAACACAAAGATATAAAAAGATATTCAAGTTTTATTTCTGGGTGACAGAATAATTATCTTAGGTAGAATAGACCAAATTAGGAACTCCAATTTACCGGGTATTCCTGTTCTCGCCCAGGCAGTACTAGCAAAGTGTACTGCACATTATTGAAATAACGTATAGAATATGAGAACACAGGTTAAGGATTAATTTAGATATTGTGCCAACATTAATCATATATCAATGTAAATAAACATTTTTAAGTGTTATTATTTAACTGTGTGCATGTATATGTAATATAAAATATGAAAATATATGTATAAATATATTATAGTTTTGTCCATTTATTAAAGCAAGCTCACTGAATCATGCAGTACGTAACATGTCTGACCCCTAATGCAGGGGTGATGGATGGGGTCTCAGATAGGGACCTGTATAATTTTGTGGAGTATGATAATAATATTTTTATGTATATTTTCATTGTACCTACCCCTGTATCAAGAAAGGCACTTATTTTTACTTGCTTTTGTATGTGCTTACTAAGATAAAAACTTTGGTCCAGAATAATGAAATTGATAATTTACAAATATTGTCAAAGGGAAGTAATTTTGTTTTCATAAATGATTTGGTTCTCTCCCTTGATCATCAGAGACAGAGTTAGTTCTGTTAGGCCATGTCATACCGGAATTTTGTTAAGCATGCGCGAAGGTTTTAGAATCCCCAATCAAAAAAAAATGTTGGTGAAATTTTCTTAAATAATTCTGTTTTTACGGGATTCGATAACTGATTTTTCTCAGGAAATACTGATAGTTCATTGCTTCTGTGTACATGTATTTGTTTAATGAAAGTGTACATGTGTATGTTGTATATATTTTTAATAGAATTACTTTAATCTCACATTAATGGCATAAATATTCATGTACTACCAAGTACTTATTTGTGTGAATACTAGCTAGAATGGACATGTGTTTTCGGTTTGTGTTTTTTTGTGAATAGGTATCTAGGTTTGTCAAACTTGAGTTGACGCTTAACAAAATTCCAATTCAGCATGGCTTTATATTAAACTGTCACAACTTGAATAATTACACGGTCACTGAATGTCTTAGTATTTATCTTCTTTTAAACCATTGAGCCATTGATCTATATTAATTATTGATGATCTAACTATATATCTAACGATTTTAAATATAGTTGAAATAACAAGTTCGAAAGAAATTAAAAACAAAAATTCAGTGACCGTGTAATTATTTAAGTTAAGACAGGTTAATATAACAGAACAACTATCAGTTTTAGCAATTTGCAATTGGAAGGACAAAATCCGAGTAATCCAACTGTTGAATTGTACCTACCTATTTGAAGAGTAAACTAGGGGAAATAACTGACTAAAGTCCTAATATTGTACAGCAGCAGCTTTACCCTCCACAGCTCTATGCAACATACCAATTGCTATTGAATGTTGCTCTGCAGTAACAAGGTATATTGTCACTGGATCTACAATAATAATAAGGTTTACAAGCTGATGCTTTTTTCTTGATTTTTTCTTTCAAGACAAATAATCGAATGACATATAGCGCATACTACATTCCTTTCCCGGAAAATTTCACATGGGTGTCATGAATAATCCTTCGCATAAAAATTAATCGAGCGGTAAACTGGGTCATTTTCAAAAAAAAAAGTTTGTGCAGAGGATTTAGAATTGACAATTACAGTTCTCAAGTCAACCTTGGTGTTTTCTAACACAGAAATGTAATAATTTTTTTACGCCCGATTGAAAAACGGCTTGTATGATATTGTCCATCTTGCCATCTTTCGGGCCTTCCATGCAAAATTGCTTGTAGGGATGATAACTCAACAAAGGATATACATAGGTTCACCAAATTTTATGTTCAAATAGCCCTTGGGTAAAGGGTGTGCTCTATTGATTTTGAGACCCCAAGGGTGAAAGGTCAAGGCCCCTGGGACTAAAAATTGAAAACTTAGTCCGGAAGATAACTAAAAAACGGCTGTACCAAGGTTCACCAAATTGATGTGAGAGTAGCCCTTGTGTCAAAGATGTGCCTTAAGTGTTTTGAGGCTCCAGGGTGAAAGGTCAAGGTCACAGGAACATCATATGGACAAACTTCGTCCAGACAATAACTCATCAACGGCTTTTCTTAGGTTCACCAAATTTTATGTGTGGATAGCACTTGGGTCAAGGATGTGCCCTATTGGCACTGTGGCCCCAGAGTCAATAGTCAAGGTCACTGGGACTTCATTTGGGAAAACTTTGTCCGGATAATAACTCAACAACTGCTTCACTAAGATTCACCAAATTTTATGTGTGGATAACCATGGGTCAAGGATGTGCCCTATTGGCACTGTGGTCCCAGAGTCAAAGGTTAAGGTCACTGAAACTTCGTGTGGGAAAACTTTGTCAGAACGATAACTCAATGATGGCTGTACCTAGGTTCACCAAATCGTATGTGAGACTAGCTCTTGTGTCAAGGATGTGCCCTATAGGTTTTGTCATCATCATTAGGGATCCTTCAGGATCTCAAGATCAAGGTCACAGGGACATCACATGGAAAAACTTCGTCAGGACAATAACTCAATAACAGTTTTACTTAGGTTCACCAAATTTTATGTGTGGATTACCCTTGTGGGAAGGATGTGTCCTATTTGTTCTGAGGCCCTGGGGCCGAAGGTCATGGTCACTGGGACTTCATATGGAAAAAAAACATTGTCCTTATGATCACTCAACAAATGCTGTTCATTGGTCCACTAAATTTTGTACAGTGTACAGCCATGAGGCCCTGGGTCTAAGGTCAAGGTCGCTGAGACATCATATGGAAAAAAATGTTGGGAGGATTACTCAAAAACTGCATTTATGTGGCGTAGCGGTATGCTATGTAAGTACGTTACGTTGCCACACTGTTGTGTGTTATTAAGCCTCTGGTTTACAACACCAATATAGGAACTTAGGATATAGTTTATAACAACACCAGTTTGTATATGACATTTAATAATGGTCCGTGATCGTTATTGTTTACTAACATACTGAATAAAGTTCTATATCTAATATCATAAGTCCAGATTCAAAGCAATGTTCCTAACTTATATGTTCGAGCCGCTAACAGCGCTCGAACAACTTAATAGCTATGTATCATGAACTACATGTTTCAACTATGACTTTCCAAAGCTAACTGTCAAGCAATGATATCATCTCTGACTCACAACTTGACCATCTGTCAAATGTAATATGTGTTTTAGATATGTCTATATGATTTATTAGACATGTTTAGGATCGCCCATTATGCGACATTTTCAAGGTTCACCAAATATTATGTGTATAGCCTATATAGTAAATGAATTAACTGATGAAATATGTCATTATTGAACACTAGGGGTGAAACAATACGGTAAAAACGGTATTGCAATATATTGCAATATGCAAAACCGGTATTGCAATACTTACCGGTTTTTGGGTAGAAATGCGAAACAGGAATTATTTCATGCACACCGCCCTAAATTGGATCACCATAAGACGCATTTGTGTATTTTCAAATGACATTTAATCCAAATGTTTGAATTACTTGCGTAAAAAGATCTATATGTCAGAAAAATGCTTGTTTTTGAAACAGACTTTAGAAGATGTTTTTTTCTCAATTGATTTAATGTTTAAACTATTAAAACACAGTAAGATTTTTCAAGAAATCAAATTGTTCAATCCTTATTAAACTTTCAGATAATGATAAACAGTAATAGTACGACTCATAACCACAAAATTGGTTCAATGAAAAATGAACCGGTTAAAAACCGTAAGAATTCGTATTGCAATATCAACCGGTATATCGATTAACCGTAACAACCCTATTGAACACAATATTCCTGTTTTAATTGCTGTTTGATTTTCAAGCATGTGTTATGGGAAACTATAAAAGGTCGAACACTTCTGTAACTATACATGTACTGTAATAGGGCCATCTGACTTTAATATAGTATACAGTCAGATCTCAATACAAAGACATCCGTTACAACGACATTCTCGTTATACTGACATATTTTATGGGAACCAATACTTATAAGTACATGGTCGGAAGAATTCATTACACTGACATATGCGTTATAACGACACATTTCTTGGAAACAAACGATGTCGTTGTATTGAGATCTGACTGTATACATATATGTCAGGGGCGGATTCAATATTTTTTTTAGGGGGGGGGGGGGTCCGAACATTTTCTAGGGGGGTCCAAACTTTCGAACCTCAACCACATTATATACATTTTGCAGAATAATGCAACATATTAATAATAAAAACTATATAACCATTAAATCTATGCTAAGCACCGAAAGAAATTGCTTCATGCTACTTAAAAATGACTTTCTGTCAAGAAAAACACTAATGGACAGGTACATTTTGGAAATTTTAGGGGAGGTCCGGATCCCCCTGAACCCCCCCCCCCCCGCTAGATCCGCCTATGTATGTGCTAATGAAGCTGCGTGCTGAAATCTTGGTGTCGTACCACTGGGTAACTGCACCTTACAAATAAAATTATAAATATCATGCTGAATACACGTACAATGATTACCAAAAATAATGATTACAACATTGTTTCTCACATTGAACTTCAAACATCGCATACGCTACTTCAAATGGCGTGTCGTGAAATACATTACACTGAATGAAGGACGGGTTAAAATCTGGAACACATATATTTACTATATAAATACGATTGGGAGTAAATGTTATCATATCGTGTTTAATTTACATGCAGATAAACTCATTGTTCAAGTTAAGTTCTATTCTATTAAGCTTAGACTTACGACAAGGTTTGTGTTCTTTTATCTTTTAATTATATGAATTACGATACTGTTAATTTTGTTGTTAATATTTATCGTTGGATTCTGTTTTGTTTGTTTTCTTTGATCATTATACGTTTATATACCATACTCTTTCCATGTTAATTTTGTAAGAAATTACAAAAAACACCTTAAGACAAAAATTATCGTAAGACCATTTCTTGAGTCTTGTCTCAGAAGGTCGGAAGATCGAATGCATTTTTTATTATGGAACATTTCTCAACACATTTCAGCGCAGGCTGTCGGGACTCTTACATGCAGACATCATATGCAGAGTGCAGACATCATGCGCATTTCTGCACTAGTAGCAGCAGTAGACCAGTGGTGGGACGCACGCTTAGGGATCGAGAGGTCCCGGGTTCGAACCCAACTCTGGGCACTGCTAATTTTCTTGAGCAAGAAATTTATCTGCGATTGCTTCACTTCACCCAGTTGTAAATAGGTACCTGCGAGGGTGGTATAATTCCGTTGCTCCAAAGTGTCGGCTGCACTAAGCGGAGTTAAAAGACTCCCAAGGGAGATTGATTGATAGATACCAGTAGCTCGATGACCAGGGGTAATAGCTGTAAAGTCGGCGAACGTGCATAAGCATGAAACTTAGCCTATAAAATGCAATTACTTTTTTTACTTTACTGTACCATCGTTTTGACCAACGGTTTGCATGTTTCTTATGGTGAAACTTTACTGTATTAATGCAAATGTTGACAAATGGGAATGAATACATAAAGGCTACTACCTTGATCTTGATTTAACCTTGACATTAATGTGGGCATGTATACAAATATTACTAGATAAATAAAGCTACAGAGGCGATCAGATTAAGTAAACACGGTAGTTGTCTATTACCGTACACTATATAATAGTAGCGCCTGTTTCATACAGCTCGTTTAAGGAAAGTCATGTCTGACCTAGTTTTCTGATCTGTGTTTATGTGCACATCTTTCGTTGACATATTTTGTTAGATATCTATGTATCTGCTTATACTTAATGTATGATCCATTCACCGCAGACGTTTTAAAGTTACTTTCTGTCCAGAAAATATAGAGTTACTTACACTACCTGGGCTATAAGTGCTACCAGTATGATATCGTTTACGTTTTGTTTTACGTTTAGACTGTTTGTCATCCATTGATATTAGAATTCCCGCATTCAAACCGGTTTGTTGTTTCACGGATAATTAAGATTAATCACTATAATCCGATTCACCATCACACGTTTCGATAGGTTCTTTGTTTAAATCCATTGTTTCTATAGGACAATTTACATAAATTCCGGTCTGTTATCCGCTAAGAATTTATTTTTTACTCGAATTTATTGCTTTTTTCAAATTTTACGTCCATCTTTTTAATAGACAATAGACGTTGTCACATACAAAACACTGTACATGTACATGTAGGTTCATATTATATATTTTATAGATGATTATAGTGTTTTTACGGGAAAACGAGGTGACTG
Organism: Mactra quadrangularis; assembly: GCA_025267735.1. NCBI lineage: Eukaryota > Metazoa > Mollusca > Bivalvia > Venerida > Mactridae > Mactra > Mactra quadrangularis. The sequence goes on from CM046304.1 coordinate 18,285,817, forward strand.
TCAATGTTATGTCTAACAAATACACTGTTATATCATATAGATATAATTATGAGGCAGAGTGTTCTATTTTTATTGGTTATTTACTCAGCGATAATTATAATTTCTAAATCAACGGAAGAAAAATATATCGTCACCACGGTCTAACAATGTCATTACTACCATTTTGTTTTTGTCGGTATAGAAATGAGATTTGGTAGACACATTAACAATTGCATCTCAACAAATACTAATGGAATATGATTGAAATATTATGAATAATAATACTAAATATTGCTATAATGTGTTTGGAGATAGATCAAAGACCCTTCATTTTGATCGGATAATAGTATTTTCAGCCGAGCACTGATCTATGTCTTGGACATAGAGATCTGTTTACGCTGTGAGCAGAGAAATTGTGTGGAGATAGGATAGCATACGATCGGTTTTGCCATGATAGAGTCAAAAAACTTTTTAGAAGATAGAACAAGGTCATACGAATAGCTTAGGATGTTTATCTCATTTTTCCAAAAATGGAGATAGGACATTGTTAGATTTAGGCGACGAGGTGGTTTCTAAGCACACATCTGTACAGAAAAAAACCTGGTTCAAATCCGATTATTTTGAAAAACATAAACCATTACAATTTTTTATGGTTTAATGGTTTTGTAAAAAATGAAAATTTTGAAAAAGAAAGTAACAAATGTGTATGCTTTGAATATTTTGTTGTAATACCCCAGTGCTTTTGTAATGTTTTAGTTTATAAAAAATAATGGTAACTTCATAATAATTAAATTTAACCATGCTTTTTTAATCTCGTCTGTATAATTTTTCAGCTTTACTGCCCTAGAGACAGGACAAATAACAGATATACTAACACAATGGCAAGTAAAATAACACTCGAGGCACCAAATGGAACCACGAATGAATTCATTTCCTGCAATGGTTTGACGTTCATGTAAGTTTTCTCTAAGACATTGCTTTTGTTTCATAAAAAACCGCTTAATATTCAATATTTCTAGTAGAAATTGAAAATGTTTTATCAAAACGTGTATAATTTTTGTTCGTTTAACTACAATCATGTAGTTTGAAATCATTCGGAACAACTCGGCAATAGCTGCACTGGTCCTCAGTTTACGGAATCACCCGAGTGGCTTTCCGAATGAGTCTGAAATATGGTAGGAGATGTTATGCATTAATTCTTCTTGTTTACAAAGGTTGACAGCGTTAAATTCTATTAATATTTTGTTGTGTAATTCCATTGTTTCTGTAGGTCAAAATTTAGCAAGATGTTACCTCACGAAGGAGATGTTGCCAGACATATGTCTGATATAAAACAAATGAAAATACGAGACGATGACCTATTACTTGCAACATATCCAAAATGTGGTAAGTTTGGGGAGATTATGAAGTGGTAATGTAACGGTGCTCTACGTGGCATTTCCACCCTTTTCAATCATATCACGACAATCAGTCGCCCTATCATTGTTCCTTTACCGGCATATATCTCTCTTTTAACCTGGGTGGTAAATTTATATTGATACTGTTGCAAGAGACTGTAATACTATGTTGCACGAGTTGATAAAACTAAAGATACATGTAGGCAGGAGAATGGACGCAAATATTTCATGGGATTCAATGTTTCTCAACTGATTTTGGATGATTTCGTGATTAAAATCGACAACAATATGTACACCCCCGCCTATGAAGTGAGACTCAACCTCTGGATTCGTTGGCAATAGGAAAACATCCGCCATTACAGCAAATTATTTATTTAGTGTTATGTGAGCAAACACTAAACGATGCCGATTGATTAGTAAATTATCATTACGGCTTGGGTTTGTGGACCCTGTCGAGAGACGAACCGGTTCGCGATACGGCAAAGCAATACACAGATAGATTCGCGAACATTTGCATGTTTAACTTGCTAGAGTATACTTTACCTTAATTTCCCTAATGTATCCTCGATCTTATCATAAATATTAAAATCTATCAAAACTATCCTACAGAACATTTTTTTAATTTTAACAGAAACTAAAATGAATTGTTCTGTGTTCATTTTTATTATTATGATCCAGGGGTGTAAAATACAACTCGCTCGCTCGCCATGGCGAGTGTTCCTACCTGTTTAGCCAGAGACATAGATGATAACTTATTCATGAACGTAAAGTTGGCAGACTCAGCAGACACAGCAGACACAGCAGAAGGAACGATCCTTCTGCTGTGTCTGCTGGCAGAAGGATAAATCTACAGCAGAAGGAATGATCCTTCTGCTGTGTCTGCTGGCAGAAGGATACATTTACAGCAGAAGGATCAATCTTTCTGCTGGGTCTGCTGGCAGAAGGATTGAATTATAACAGAAAGATGTGTCTGTTGGCAGAAAGATTTTATAATAACAGAAAGATGTGTCTGCTGGCAGAAGGATTAAACAACAACAGAATCAATCTTTCTGCCACGTCTGTTGGCAGAATAATTGAATTATAATTTCAAGCCTCAATTTAAGCAAAACATGTGATATTATGCATCATTTTAAAGCTGATAGTTATGAAAATGTTTTGATGAGTACATTTTGAACAGTAAATAAAGAATAAGGGCCTGGTGAGTAAACAAAACAGGCCCATTTCGAATGTGAATTTTGTGTTCGACTGACATCCTTCTGCTGTTATTTAACACATGTTTTATTAATCATTTCATCTATCTGTTCACAAAATCAAATTTTATATAGAACAAGCTTTAATCTGGTATATAGATGTGCGATAAACTCTATTTAATTGCGACAAATTATACGTTAATATATCGAGTACGAAAATTCTCAGTGCGGAAGTTCGGTTCGATATTTTCATTAAAAAAGTGCCAATACATGCTATTTACCGAGTCTTATTTTTAGCCACATTTAAGACAAAATATGCGATATTATGCATCATTTTAAAGCTTATACATAGAAAAAGGTTTAGACAGGTCGATTTTGAATTTTTGTAAAAGAATAACAACAAGACGAGTGTATAAAGTAGCCCTATTTTCGGACGTACATTTCGGTTTGAGTGACATCCTTCTGCTATAAATAAATACACGTATTCTTAATTAATTTAAAAATTAAATCACAAAATCAAACTGGCAATAGAATAAGCTTTCTTTTGATGTATATATGAGTGAATAACTCGACTTAATTTGGACAAAATTTATGTTTATATGTCAAGTTCGTAAATTCACCCGACCACAGATTGGTTTGATTTTTTCATTGAAATGTGCGAAAACATGCTAATTACCGAGTCATATTGTAAGCCTAAATTTAGGCAAAACATGTGATATTATGCATCATTTTAAAGCTGATTGTTGTAAAAATGTTTTAACGGGTACATTTTGAACAGCAAATAAATAATAAGGGCCTGGTGAGTAAACAAAACAGGCCCATTTTCGAATGTGAATTTTGTGTTCGACTGACATCCTTCTGCTGTTATTTAACACATGTTTTATTAATCATTTCATCTATCTGTTCACAAAATCAAATTTTATATAGAACAAGCTTTAATCTGGTATAAAAATGTGCGATAAACTCTATTTAATTGCGACAAATTATACGTTAATATATCGAGTACGAAAATTCTCAGTGCGTAAGTTCGGTTCGATATTTTCATTAAAAAAGTGCCAATACATGCTATTTACCGAGTCTTATTCTAAGCCACAATTAAGACAAAATATGCGATATTATGCATCATTTTAAAGCTTATACATAGAAAAAGGTTTAGACAGGTCGATTTTGATTTTTTGTAAAAGAATAACAACAAGACGAGTGTATAAAGTAGCCCTATTTTCGGACGTACATTTCGGTTTGAGTGACATCCTTCTGCTATAAATAAATACACGTTTTCTTAATTAATTTAAAAATTAAATCGCAAAATCAAACTGGCAATAGAAAAAGCTTTCTTTTGATGTATATATGAGTGAATAACTCGACTTAATTTGGACAAAATTTATGTTTATATGTCAAGTTCGTAAATTCACCCGACCACAGATTGGTTTGATTTTTTCATTGAAATGTGCGAAAACATGCAAATTACCGAGTCTTATTGTAAGCCTAAATTTAGGCAACACATGTGATATTATGCATCATTTTAAAGCTGATTGTTGTAAAAATGTTTTGACGGGTACATTTTGAACAGCAAATAAATAATAAGGGCCTGGTGAGTAAACAAAACAGGCCCATTTTCGAATGTGAATTTTGTGTTCGACTGACATCCTTCTGCTGTTATTTAACACATGTTTTATTAATCATTTCATCTATCTGTTCACAAAATCAAATTTTATATAGAACAAGCTTTAATCTGGTATAAAGATGTGCGATAAACTCTATTTAATTGCGACAAATTATACGTTAATATATCGAGTACGAAAATTCTCAGTGCGGAAGTTCGGTTCGATATTTTCATTAAAAAAGTGCCAATACATGCTATTTACCGAGTCTTATTCTAAGCCACAATTAAGACAAAATATGCGATATTATGCATCATTTTAAAGCTTATACATAGAAAAAGGTTTAGACAGGTCGAATTTGAATTTTTATAAAAGAATAACAACAAGACGAGTGTATAAAGTAGCCCTATTTTCGGACGTACATTTCGGTTTGAGTGACATCCTTCTGCTATAAATAAATACACGTATTCTTAATTAATTTAAAAACTAAATCACAAAATCAAACTGGCAATAGAAAAAGCTTTCTTTTGATGTATATATGAGTGAATAACTCGACTTAATTTGGACAAAATATATGTTTATATATCAAGTTCGTAAATTCACCCGACCACAGATTGGTTTGATTTTTTCATTGAAATGTGCGAAAACATGCTAATTACCGAGTCTTATTGTAAGCCTTAATTTAGGCAAAACATGTGATATAATGCATCATTTTAAAGCTGATTGTTGTAAAAATGTTTTGACGGGTACATTTTGAACAGCAAATAAATAATAAGGGCCTGGTGAGTAAACAAAACAGGCCCATTTTCGAATGTGAATTTTGTGTTCGACTGACATCCTTCTGCTGTTATTTAACACATGTTTTATTAATCATTTCATCTATCTGTTCACAAAATCAAATTTTATATAGAACAAGCTTTAATCTGGTATAAAGATGTGCGATAAACTCTATTTAATTGCGACAAATTATACGTTAATATATCGAGTACGAAAATTCTCAGTGCGGAAGTTCGGTTCGATATTTTCATTAAAAAAGTGCCAATACATGCTATTTACTGAGTCTTATTCTAAGCCACAATTAAGACAAAATATGCGATATTATGCATCATTTTAAAGCTTATACATAGAAAAAGGTTTAGACAGGTCGATTTTGAATTTTTGTAAAAGAATAACAACAAGACGAGTGTATAAAGTAGCCCTATTTTCGGACGTACATTTCAGTTTGAGTGACATCCTTCTGCTATAAATAAATACACGTATTCTTAATTAATTTAAAAACTAAATCACAAAATCAAACTGGCAATAGAAAAAGCTTTCTTTTGATGTATATATGAGTGAATAACTCGACTTAATTTGGACAAAATATATGTTTATATATTCAAGTTCGTAAATTCACCCGACCACAGATTGGTTTGATTTTTTCATTGAAATGTGCGAAAACATGCTAATTACCGAGTCTTATTGTAAGCCTAAATTTAGGCAAAACATGTGATATTATGCATCATTTTAAAGCTGATTGTTGTAAAAATGTTTTGACGGGTACATTTTGAACAGCAAATAAATAATAAGGGCCTGGTGAGTAAACAAAACAGGCCCATTTTCGAATGTGAATTTTGTGTTCGACTGACATCCTTCTGCTGTTATTTAACACATGTTTTATTAATCATTTCATCTATCTGTTCACAAAATCAAATTTTATATAGAACAAGCTTTAATCTTGTATAAAGATGTGCGATAAACTCTATTTAATTGCGACAAATTATACGTCAATATATCGAGTACGAAAATTCTCAGTGCGGAAGTTCGGTTCGATATTTTCATTAAAAAAGTGCCAATACATGCTATTTACCGAGTCTTATTCTAAGCCACAATTAAGACAAAATATGCGATATTATGCATCATTTTAAAGCTTATACATAGAAAAAGGTTTAGACAGGTCGTTTTTGAATTTTTGTAAAAGAATAACAACAAGACGAGTGTATAAAGTAGCCCTATTTTCGGACGTACATTTCGGTTTGAGTGACATCCTTCTGCTATAAATAAATACACGTATTCTTAATTAATTTAAAAACTAAATCACAAAATCAAATTGGCAATAGAATAAGCTTTCTTTTGATGTATATATGAGTGAATAACTCGACTTAATTTGGACAAAATATATGTTTATATGTCAAGTTCGTAAATTCACCCGACCACAGATTGGTTTGATTTTTTCATTGAAATGTGCGAAAACATGCTAATTACCGAGTCTTATTGTAAGCCTAAATTTAGGCAAAACATGTGATATTATGCATCATTTTAAAGCTGATTGTTGTAAAAATGTTTTGACGGGTACATTTTGAACAGCAAATAAATAATAAGGGTCTGGTGAGTAAACAAAACAGGCCCATTTTCGAATGGGAATTTTGTGTTCGACTGACATCCTTCTGCTGTTATTTAACACATGTTTTATTAATCATTTCATCTATCTGTTCACAAAATCAAATTTTATATAGAACAAGCTTTAATCTGGTATAAAAATGTGCGATAAACTCTATTTAATTGCGACAATTTCAACGTTAATATATCGAGTACGAAAATTCTCAGTGCGGAAGTTCGGTTCGATATTTTCATTAAAAAAGTGCCAATACATGCTATTTACCGAGTCTTATTCTAAGCCACAATTAAGACAAAATATGCGATATTATGCATCATTTTAAAGCTTATACATAGTAAAAGGTTTAGACAGGTCGATTTAGAATTTTTGTAAAAGAATAACAGCATGACGAGTGTATAAAGTAGCCCTTTTTTCGGACGTACATTTCGGTTTGAGTGACATCCTTCTGCTATAAATAAATACACGTATTTTTAATTTATTTAAAATTTGAATCACAAAATCAAACTGGCAATAGAATAAGCTTTCTTTTAATGTATAAATGAGTGAATAACTCGACTTAATTTGGACAAAATATATGTTTTATGTCAAGTTCATAAATTTACCCGGCCACAGTTTGGTTTGATTTTTTCATTGAAATGTGCAAAAACGTGCTAATTACCGAGTCATATTGTAAGCCTGAATTTAGGCAAAACATGTGATATTATGCATCATTTTAAAGCTGATTGTTGTAAAAATGCTTTGACGGGTACATTTTGAACAGCAAATAAATAATAAGGGCCTGGTGAGTAAACAAAACAGGCCCATTTTCGAATGTGAATTTTGTGTTCGACTGACATCCTTCTGCTGTTATTTAACACATGTTTTATTAATCATTTCATCTATCTGTTCACAAAATCAAATTTTATATAGAACAAGCTTTAATCTGGTATAAAGATGTGCGATAAACTCTATTTAATTGCGACAAATTATACGTTAATATATCGAGTACGAAAATTCTCAGTGCGGAAGTTCGGTTCGATATTTTCATTAAAAAAGTGCCAATACATGCTATTTACCGAGTCTTATTCTAAGCGACAATTAAGACAAAATATGCGATATTATGCATCATTTTAAAGCTTATACATAGAAAAAGGTTTAGACAGGTCGATTTTGATTTTTTGTAAAAGAATAACAACAAGACGAGTGTATAAAGTAGCCCTATTTTCGGACATACATTTCGGTTTGAATGACATCCTTCTGCTATAAATAAATACACGTATTCTTAATTAATTTAAAAACTAAATCGCAAAATCAAACTGGCAATAGAAAAAGCTTTCTTTTGATGTATATATGAGTGAATAACTCGACTTAATTTGGACAAAATTTATGTTTATATGTCAAGTTCGTAAATTCACCCGACCACAGATTGGTTTGATTTTTTCATTGAAATGTGCAAAAACATGCTAATTACCGAGTCTTATTGTAAGCCTTAATTTAGGCAAAACATGTGATAAAATGCATCATTTTAAACCTGATTGTTGTAAAAATGTTTTGACGGGTACATTTTGAACAGCAAATAAATAATAAGGGCCTGGTGAGTAAACAAAACAGGCCCATTTTCGAATGTGAATTTTGTGTTCGACTGACATCCTTCTGCTGTTATTTAACACATGTTTTATTAATCATTTCATCTATCTGTTCACAAAATCAAATTTTATATAGAACAAGCTTTAATCTGGTTTAAAGATGTGCGATAAACTCTATTTAATTGCGACAATCTATACGTTAATATATCGAGTACGAAAATTCTCAGTGCGGAAGTTCGGTTCGATATTTTCATTAAAAAAGTGCCAATACATGCTATTTACCGAGTCTTATTTTAAGCCACAATTAAGACGAAATATGCGATATTATGCATCATTTTAAAGCTTATACATAGAAAAAGGTTTAGACAGGTCGATTTTGAATTTTTGTAAAAGAATAACAGCAAGACGAGTGTATAAAGTAGCCCTATTTTCGGACGTACATTTCGGTTGGAGTGACATCCTTCTGCTACAAATAAATACACGTATTTTTAATTGATTTAACAAACAAATCACAAAATCAGACTGGCAATAGAATAAGCTTTCTTTTGATGTATAAATGAGTGAATAACTCGACTTAATTTGGACAAAATATATGTTTATATGTCAAGTTCGTAAATTCACCCGACCACAGATTGGTTTGATTTTTCATTGAAATGTGCGAAAACATGCTAATTACCGAGTCAAATAGTAAGCCTCAATCTAGGCAAAACATGTGATATTATGCATCATTTTAAAGCTGATTGTTGTAAAAATGTTTTGACGGGTACATTTTGAACAGCAAATAAATAATAAGGGCCTGGTGAGTAAACAAAACAGGCCCATTTTCGAATGTGAATTTTGTGTTCGACTGACATCCTTCTGCTGTTATTTAACACATGTTTTATTAATCATTTCATCTATCTGTTCACAAAATCATATTTTATATAGAACAAGCTTTAATTTGGTATATAGATGTGCGATAAACTCTATTTAATTGCGACAAATTATATGTTAATATATCGAGTACGAAAATTCTCAGTGCGGAAGTTCGGTTCGATATTTTCATTAGAAAAGTGCAAATACATGCTATTTACCGAGTCTTCTTTTAAGCCACAATTAGGACAAAATATGCGATATTATGCATCATTTTAAAGCTTATACATAGAAAAAGGTTTCGACAGGTCGATTTTTAATTTTCGTATAATAATAACAGCAGGACGAGTGTATAAAGTAGCCCTATTTTCGGACGTACATTTCGGTTTGAGTGACATCCTTCTGCTACAAATAAATACACGTATTTTTAATTTATTTAAAAAGTAAATCACAAAATCAAACTGGCAATAGAATAAGCTTTCTTTTAATGTATAAATGAGTGAATAACTCGACTTAATTTGGACAAAATATATGTTTACATGTCAAGTTCGTAAATTCACCCGACCACAGTTTGGTTTGATTTTTTCATTGAAATGTGCGAAAACATGCTAATTACCGAGTCATATTGTAAGCCTCATTTTAGGCAAAACATGTAATATTATGCATCATTTTAAAGCTGATTGATGTGAAAATGTTTTGACGGGTACATTTTGAACAGTAAATAAATAATAAGGGCCTGGTGAGTAAACAAAACAGGCCCATTTTCGAATGTGAATTTTGTGTTCGACTGACATCCTTCTGCTGTTATTTAACACATGTTTTATTAATCATTTCATCTATCTGTTCACAAAATCATATTTTATATAGAACAAGCTTTAATTTGGTATATAGATGTGCGATAAACTCTATTTAATTGCGACAAATTATATGTTAATATATCGAGTACGAAAATTCTCAGTGCGGAAGTTCGGTTCGATATTTTCATTAGAAAAGTGCAAATACATGCTATTTACCGAGTCTTCTTTTAAGCCACAATTAGGACAAAATATGCGATATTATGCATCATTTTAAAGCTTATACATAGAAAAAGGTTTCGACAGGTCGATTTTTAATTTTCGTATAATAATAACAGCAGGACGAGTGTATAAAGTAGCCCTATTTTCGGACGTACATTTCGGTTTGAGTGACATCCTTCTGCTACAAATAAATACACGTATTTTTAATTTATTTAAAAAGTAAATCACAAAATCAAACTGGCAATAGAATAAGCTTTCTTTTAATGTATAAATGAGTGAATAACTCGACTTAATTTGGACAAAATATATGTTTACATGTCAAGTTCGTAAATTCACCCGACCACAGTTTGGTTTGATTTTTTCATTGAAATGTGCGAAAACATGCTAATTACCGAGTCATATTGTAAGCCTCATTTTAGGCAAAACATGTAATATTATGCATCATTTTAAAGCTGATTGATGTGAAAATGTTTTGACGGGTACATTTTGAACAGTAAATAAATAATAAGGGCCTGGTGAGTAAACAAAACAGGCCCATTTTCGAATGTGAATTTGTGTTCGACTGACATCCTTCTGCTGTTAATAAAACATGTTTTATTAATCATTTCATCTATCTGTTCACAAAATCAAATTTTATATTGAACAAGCTTTAATTTGGTATATAGATGTGCGATAAACTCTATTTAATTGCGACAAATTATATGTTAATATATCGAGTACGAAAATTCTCAGTGCGGAAGTTCGGTTCGATATTTTCATTAGAAATGTGCAAATACATGCTATTTACCGAGTCTTCTTTTAAGCCACAATTAAGACAAAATATGCGATATTATGCATCATTTTAAAGCTTATACATAGAAAAAGGTTTCGACAGGTCGATTTTTAATTTTCGTAAAATAATAACAGCAAGACGAGTGTATAAAGTAGCCCTATTTTCGGACGTACATTTCGGTTTGAGTGACATCCTTCGGCTATAAATAAATACACGTATTTTTAATTTATTTAAAAATTAAATCACAAAATCAAACTGGCAATAGAATAAGCTTTCTTTTAATGTATAAATGAGTGAATAACTCGACTTAATTTGGACAAAATGTATGTTTATATGTCAAGTTCGTAAATTCACCCGACCACAGTTTGGTTTGATTTTTTCATTGAAATGGGCAGAAACATGCTAATTACCGAGTCTTATTTTAAGCCTCAATTTAGGCAAAACATGTGATATTATGCATCATTTTAAAGCTGATTGTTGTGAAAATGTTTTGACGGGTACATTTTGAACAGTGAATAAATAATAAGGGCCTGGTAAGTAAACAAAACAGGCCCGTTTTCGAATGTGAATTTTGTGTTCGACTGACATCCTTCTGCTGTTAATAAACACATGTTTTTTTAATCGTTTCATCTATCTGTTCACAAAATCAAATTTTATATAGAACAAGCTTTAATCTGGTATATAGATGTGCGATAAACTCATTTTAATTGCGACAAAATATATGTATTTAAATATGTCAAGTACGAAAATTCTCAGTACGAAAGTTCGGTTCGATATTTTCAAAAAATATGCAAATACATGCTGACTACCGAGTCTTATTTTAAACCACAACTAAGTTAAAACATGTGCTTGTATGCATCATTTTCAAGCTGATTGTTTGGAAAATGTTTTGACGGGTAAATTAAGAACTATAAATAAACAATAAGGGCCTGTCGAATGTACAAAACAGGCCAATTTTTGAATTTGAATTTGTGTTCGACTGACATCCTTCTGCTGTAAACAAAAACATGTGACTATGTATTTTACAAATCCATACACATAATCAGACTGAAGATAAAACAAGCTTTCTTTTGATATATATTAACATACAAAACTCGATTTTTATAAGGCCGAACGATACTAACTGGATCGATGTTTGACTTTTTTCTAAATGATATTTGGGTTCGGTCTTTTTTGTGAAATGACTAGTAACAGGTCTATTTTCGAGAGCAATTTTCGAGAATGTTTCGACTTAAACCTTACACATTATGCATCAAATTAAAAATGTTTTGAAATGTCTATTTGGGAAAAAAATAATAAAGAATAACAGCATGGCGAGTGTAGAAGTTAGCCCTGTTTTCGGATATAAATTTGGGTTTGACTGCCACCCTTCTGCTATTAATAAATACACGATTTTTTTTATTAATTTACAGAATAAGATTTATTTTGGTGTTATTTGGTGGGGATCCTAGCAAGGCAGTTAGAACCTCAGTCTATAGGGCTCTAGAGATCTACATAGTAATCTACAATGAAAGACAAAATCTAGATCCCACAAATTCAGTCTATTTCATTTATTCCACCCAATTAAGTGCAAATACCATATGAGTTACATAAACACTGCATAAAAACACCAAAATGCAGTTAAAACATCTAATTAAACTTATTTGAAAGTACAGAAAAGACTTAAAATCAATTCTGAGGTACCCAAAACCTCTAATTTTAATGCTATTTACTAGCAAAATTAAAAATGCCTTAAATTCATTGTAATTAAATATATCCTAGGATGCAAATCCTACTTAAATATACATTATCAGGGTCTTTTTACCCAGATAAAACACTATTACCAGACTTACCGGGTTACTAAAACCCATAAATTTAACAAATATTCAACAAATCTGTTGAATCTTAAAATTATTTTACATTATTTAATTCCTACTATACAGGAATATATATATTTTAATCATATAATGTGGAAATTTATGTTTTTTACTACAAAAAGACATTATTTTGTCTATTTTAATACAAATTTTATACAATTTAGCCTATTAAAAGGCTTTAAAACCTTTAATTTAACAATTTCTTAAACTAATTATGGGTTAGGAACCTGTAAAAGAAACAAAAGACCTGAAATTACCATCTTAAACACAGTAATATATATATCAAAAACTTCATTAATATACCTAATGACAAAATTCTTTTAAATTAGAGCTAAAATGTCTTAGGTTTTAGAATTTCACATTATATTTTTACCAAAAAATCAACAAAAAATCTATTGGAACACCTATTAAAGTTCATTTTCTGTTCCAATACTGAAAAAAATTATCAAAATGAATAACTCTTAAGAAAATATTATAGAGTTTTCAAAAATATGTCAACAACTGACATATGTATACTAATATATCAACAGGTTCCCCGGTCCATAAGATCCAATTACCCCGGATATGTTTAATAAACCGGGGTAGTTACTTGGTATTTGCACTATTTTGGGATCCCCGCAATTAATAATACAATACTATTGTTTAACTTTTTCTAAAGTACTTATGGATTGAGTATTTTGTGCTCTGTACAGAAGATTTCATTCAAAAAGTACACTACATTGTGTGTAACTTTTAATCTTTTGTTACAAAAATTAAAGGTACCAGTCAATGTGATTTTTTACAAGGAATCTTTTAACGTGCCCGGATTTTTTTGTAAAATTTTAAACTTTTTAGAATACTGATTAAAACAGTCTATTACTAATGTACAAATCTCTCACAATATCAAAAAATGAATATGGAGCTGAAATTTATTCTGTAACTAGCCCCTCCCAACTCCAAAGACTAAATATTATACAGAATTAAGCATTGAGAATTGCTCTAAGGGCCTTACCAACCACCCCACAGCATCTTTTAGAAGCAGAGGCAGGAGTCATGCCACTCATTTTCAGGTCTGGGCAGGCTGTTAAATTCTGGGCCAGGGCTCAAACCAAAAAAATAAAAAAAAACCTGAATGCCATCATTGGGACTGGTTCATTCTGTCACAGGAGCTTCCAAAATACTCCTACACCATTTGGAGCCAAAATTGAGCTCCTAAAGGCAACAATGGGTTTCAGTGATGTCCCCTTTGACATCCAGATCCTACTAGATCCAAGCAAGGCGGTCAGGAGTTCAGTCTATATGGCTCTAGAAACTTATATAGTTGATTGCCAAATGACCGATAAGATCTAGAGCCCCCATTCTCAGTCTATTTCATTTATATCACCCAATATAAGTGCAAGTACCTCAAGAGTTTCAATGAAATCTGTATACATAACACCATAATGCAGAAAATACCATTTAAATGGCTATTTTTCACATAATAAACTATAAAACTATAACAATGAGGTAATTTAAACCTCTTATATAAACTGTTATCCACTAGTTTTGTTCAAAATTCAAGTGATTTTTACTAAATAGCAAAATACATAGACCTAAAACCAAAAATTATTAAACAAAACAGGGTCAAATTCTTTAAAAACATCATTCTGAATAACTTTCCGGGTTACGAAAACACCAATTTTATTATTTAAACAGTTCAAATTGTTGAATTTTACACCATTTTCAAATTATTTTAATTCTTCTATTTAATTACTACCTTACATATACTAAATACTGAAAAGTATGATATTTTTGACAAAAAGGACAATTTTTTGCCCATCTCCTTCAATAAAAGACTGCATATTAGGGTTAAAAACCATAAATTTTTACAAAAAAAATCACTCTTTATGGATTGGAGACATATAAAGATGTCATTAAACATAATAGTATCAATGCAACCATTGTAATATAAACCAAATGACATTAACAATATTAAAAACATAAGAATTTCAAATTTCAGAACTAAAATTCTCAATATTTTAGATTTTTCACACTTTGTTAACATTATATTCCACTCTAGAAATGAAAATAGCTGGAATATTAATCTTAAAAAACCTTTATAAGTATATATAGTTTATACAATTTCATCAATTAAAGTTTATTTCCCTAAATAGTTTTGATTTCTACATCAATATGTCAAAATTCGGCTTTAAACTTAATAAATAGAAAAGGATCTCCAATCCTAAAGATCCAATTACCCCATTAAAAATAACCGGGGTAATTACTCGGTACTTGCACTCTGTTTGGATCCCCGCAACCATAGAAATAAATGTATTTCATGTACAAATATTGTTTTGCTTTTTGATTGAGGTTTCTGCACTATGTGCTTCAACCTTTGATCAAGAAGTAAATAACTTTGTACTCATTTGTATCTAAAACCAAAAGTAACAATCACTGTGATTTTTAAGGAGAATCTTTTAAGGTCCTCAGTTTTCTAGTGAACATTTTTCAATTTAAAAAAAATAAGTGTCAATTAGTGCATGTATGTGAAGACAGCAGTAACGGCAGTACAGCAGTACAGCAGTACAGCAGTAAAGCCTTACTGTCAGAATTTCATCATTTTCAGGCTGATTGTTTGGAAAATGTTTTCACGGCTACATTTTGAAAAATAAGTCAACAATAGGGGCACTGCGAGTGGACAAAACAGGCCCATTTTCAAATTTAAACTTTTGTTCGACAGATCGACATCCTTCTGCTATTAATAAATACATCTTTTATAAAACTACTTCACCAATCTATTCAATCTATAATAAAATTATATATAGAACAAGCTTTCTTTTGGTATACAAATGTGAGAAAAATTCGAACCGAACTTTCGTACTGAGAATTTTCGTACTTGATATATTTAAATACATATATTTTGTCGCAATTAAAATGAGTTAATCTCACATTTATACACCAAAACAAACCTTGTTCTATATAAAATTTGATTTTGTGAATACATTGGTGAAATAATTAATAAAACATGTTTTTATTAACAGCAGAAGGATGTCAATCGAACACAAAATTCACATTCGAAAATGGGCCTGTTTTGTTCACTCACCAGGCCCTTATTATTTATTTACTGTTCAAAATGTACCCGTCAAAACATTTTTCAAACAATCTGCTTTAAAATGATGCATAATATCACAAGTTTTGTCTAAATTATGGCTTAAAATAAGACTCGGTAATTAGCATGTTTTCGCACATTTCAATGAAAAAATCAAACCAAACTGTGGTCGGGCGAATTTACGAACTTGATATATAAACATATATTTTGTCCAAATTAAGACGAGTTATTCACTCATTTATACACCAAAAGAAAGATTATTCTATTGCCAGTCAGATTGTGTGATTTGGTTTGTAAATTAATTTAAAATACGTGTATTTATTTGTAGCAGAAGGATGTCACTCAAACCGAAATGTACGTCCGAAAATAGGGCTACTTTTTACACTCGTCTTGCTGTTATTCTTTTACGAAAATTCAAAATCGACCTGTCGAAACCTTTTTCTATGTATAAGCTTTAAAATGATGCATGCTATCACGTGTTTTTCTTAATTGTGGCTTAAAATAAGACTCGGTAAATAATATTTTATGCACAACATAAAAATTTTTATGTGATGGTCAAACGTCTTATTTCCTACTTACAAAGATTTATATCCCGTATTAATTTCTTAACGGGCCGAATGGTTTTTACACTTTTGGCTCTCATCCAATGGGGGCTTAGAATTTGATCACGTGATCTAATTCAGCCAATCAGGAGCTCTAAAATCACTTCCTTTGTTTGATTCTAACAAGTCAGTCGAGAAAATTTTTCTCCACAATTTTGTAAATTATTGGATTGATATTCATAATTATAAGGTTATTGAACTTTTCCTCGTTGTTTATTTAAGTTTAATCTTACTCGAGGACTATTTCGTTAAGGCGGCGATACTGTGTTAAGGCGAAAATTTATGTGCTAAAAGGTGGCAGTGAGCTTTCTAATTATAGCTTTTCTAGAGGGCGCTATTCACGCGTGGCTTCTAACGAGATTTCTCGCTCACGTGATCTGTCATGGCGGCTACGCAGAAAATTCAGTTATTTGGACACTCTTTTGTGAAACGTGTTAAGACATTTATCGGTGTTTCAGAGAAGTTTGCATACGATTTAGGTTTGATGGACAAACATTTGGTACAGTATTCTGGTTTCCCTGGAGCAACGGTGGACGATTTGAGAAGACATTTAGATGTGATTACTGATTTTAATCCGGATGTTGTTATTTTAGTGATAGGAACGTGTGATATTTATGACAAACAGTTAACATCGGAGCAAGTTGGGAATAAGATAACAGACCTTGTGGACACTATTTTATTCATGTGTAGAGTGGATAAGGTGATAGTTTTACAAACTCTCCACCGATGCGAGCCGAAGAGTTACACAAGATATCCAGTTGACATTTCTTGGTACAACCACAGGGTTGATGATTTAAACGATTATCTCATACGCAGTTTGAACAACACTTCCCATAATAGATGTCACTTGTGGCGTATGAAAGGGTTTTGGTCAGAACAATGTAAAGAAAGAAACTTTGATTCAGACGGCTGCCACCTTACAGAGCATGGTCAAGCAAGGTTCATAAGTAATGTCAGGGCTTCAGTGATCGCCGCCTTGAACGGATCTATCTGCAATCCGTCAGTTATGTAGTATTTCTATTTTTTGCATCTATATATTAAGTTTGTCATGAGCAATGCGACTAGTCTGTCAGTTTACCAAATTCATGCAATTTTGTCATGGTCACATATAACTTTGTTATTATAACATTTATTTATGATTTGAGCTTCATATTCAGATCAATCAGAGCAGTTTGCTGTCTATTCTAAATGGGCCATTGGCTCTATGATTTTAATGCTCAGTTTAATTACCTATCTACCAATGGGTTATTCATTGGATAGTACAGCTTCTATTTATAGCCATAATATTTATATTTATAATGAAATGTATTTATACACACCTTTACTCATCATTTTTCATGGTGGCTGCTGACTTAGATACTCTATGTAACAGCTTATAAATAAACCCTCTATGATATAGTATAGACAGGGCACTTTGATGTGCTTTGCTTTGTTGAGGGAAGTGATTGCTGTAGTATGTGTCCATCGGTTTTTATGCCACTTTGATGGCCTTGGTTTATTTAACAGTGATTATACAAATTTTCAGTGCTGTGTAGTGACCCCCTTTTCAAGTGGTCACCACTAATTTTGGGACAAAATCTGGCGGCGTTTTACTTTTGGCGGTTGATTGCCGACCAGATATGTTCTAAGTTCTAACTAATGTATGTATTTATCTATGTCTTTTGCTATGTCTATGGCATTTGAATAAATGCCCCTTATCAATCAATCAACATTGTATTTGTGTTATAACTTATCCCATACGAGTTCAACCCAGTCAGTGTTTTCTGTTTCAAATTTTGGACAATACATAAATAATATTTTATGCACAACATAAAAATTTTTATGTGATGGTCAAACGTCTTATTTCCTACTTACAAAGATTTATATCCCGTATTAATTTCTTAACGGGCCGAATGGTTTTTACACTTTTGGCTCTCATCCAATGGGGGCTTAGAATTTGATCACGTGATCTAATTCAGCCAATCAGGAGCTCTAAAATCACTTCCTTTGTTTGATTCTAACAAGTCAGTCGAGAAAATTTTTCTCCACAATTTTGTAACCACCACCTTCCTCTCCTCCTCCTCATATAAGACGTTTGTCCAAGTATATCATTTCGATACGATATTCAGCATTAACATAGGTTCATTATTTATTTAATTTATGGCGGCAGTTACTTGCCGACCAGCTATGTTTTTTGTTATAACTTATGTAAATAATTATTCATGTCCTTTGTTATGTGGCGGTTGATTGCCGACCAGATATGTTCTAAGTTCTAACTAATGTATGTATTTATCTATGTCTTTTGCTATGTCTATGGCATTTGAATAAATGCCCCTTATCAATCAATCAACATTGTATTTGTGTTATAACTTATCCCATACGAGTTCAACCCAGTCAGTGTTTTCTGTTTCAAATTTTGGACAATACATAAATAGCACGTATTCGCACTTTCTTATTGAAAATATCGAACCCAACTTCCGCACTGAGAATTTTCGTACTCGATATATATACATATAATTTGTCGCAATTAAATTGAGTTTATCACACATCTATATACCAAATTAAAGCTTGTTCTATATAAAATTTGATTTTGTGAACAGATAGATGAAATGATTGATAAAACATGTGTTTATTTACAACAGAAGGATGTCAGTCGAACACAAAATTTTAATTCGAAAATGGGCCTGTTTTGTTTACTCACCAGGCCCTAATTATTTATTTACTGTTCAAAATGTACCCGTCAAAACATTTTTACAACAATCAGCTTTAAAATGATGCATAATATCACATGTTTTGCCTAAATTGAGGCTTACAATATGACTCGGTAATTAGCATGTTTTCGCACATTTCAATGAAAAAATCAAACCAAACTGTGGTCGGGTGAATTTACGAACTTGACATATAAACATATATTTTGTCCAAATTAAGTCGAGTTATTCACTCATTTATACATTAAAAGAAAGCTTATTCTATTGCCAGTTTGATTTTGTGATTTAGTTTTTAAATTAATTAGAAATACGTGTATTTATTTGTAGCAGAAGGATGTCACTCAAACCGAAATGTACGTCCGAAAATAGGGCTACTTTATGCACTCGTCTTGCTATTATTATCTTACGAAAATTCAAAAACGACCTGTCGAAACCTTTTTCTATGTATAAACTTTAAAATGATGCATAATATCATGTGTTTTTTTCTAAATTGTGGCTTAAAATAAGACTCGGTAAATAGCACGTATTCGCACTTTTTTATTGAAAATATCGAATCGAACTTCCGCACTGAGAATTTTCGTACTCGATAAATATACATATAATTTGTCACAATTAAATTGAGTTTATCGCACATCTATATACCAAATTAAAGATTGTTCTATATAAAATTTGATTTTGTGAACAGATAGGTGAAATGATTAATAAAACATGTGTTTATTAACAGCAGAAAGATGTCAGTCGAACATAAAAATTCACATTCGAAAATGGGCCTGTTTTGTTTACTCATCAGGCCCTTATTATTTATTTACTGTTCAAAATGTACCCGTCAAAACATTTTTACAACAATCAGCTTTAAAATGATGCATAATATCACATGTTTCGCCTGAATTTAGGCTTTCAATATGACTCGGTAATTAGCACGTTTTTGCACATTTCAATGAAAAAATCAAACCAAACTATGGTCGGGTAAATTTACGAACTTGACATAAAAACATATATTTTGTCCAAATTAAGTCGAGTTATTCACTTATTTATACATTAAAAGAAAGCTTATCTATTGCCAGTTTGATTTTGTGATTCAAGTTTTAAATCAATTAAAAATACGTGTATTTATTTATAGCAGAAGGATGTCACTCAAACCGAAATGTACGTCCTAAAATAGGGCTACTTTATACACTCGTCTTGCTGTTATTCTTTTCCAAAATTCTAAATCGACCTGTCTAAACCTTTTTCTATGTATAAGCTTTAAAATGATGCATAATATCGCATATTTTGTCTGAATTGTGGCTTAAAATAAGACTCGGTAAATAGCATGTATTAGCACTTTTTTAATGAAAATATCGAACCGAACTTCCGCACTCAGAATTTTCGTACTCGATATATTAACGTTCAAATTGTCGCAATTAAATAGAGTTTATCGCACATCTTTATACCAGATTAAAGCTTGTTCTATATAAAATTTGATTTTGTGAACAGATAGATGAAATGATTAATAAAACATGTGTTAAATAACAGCAGAAGGATGTCAGTCGAACACAAAATTCACATTCGAAAATGGGCCTGTTTTGTTTACTCACCAGGCCCTTATTATTTATTTGCTGTTCAAAATGTACCCGTCAAAACATTTTTACAACAATCAGCTTTAAAATGATGCATAATATCACATGTTTTGCCTAAATTTAGGCTTACAATAAGACTCGGTAATTAGCATGTTTTCGCACATTTCAATGAAAAAATCAAACCAATCTGTGGTCGGGTAAATTTACGAACTTGACATATAAACATAAATTTTGTCCAAATTAAGTCGAGTTTTTCACTCATTTATACATTAAAAAAAAGCTTATTCTATTGCCAGTTTGATTTTGTGATTCAAGTTTTAAATAAATTAAAAATACGTGTATTTATTTGTAGCAGAAGGATGTCACTCAAACCGAAATGTACGTCCGAAAAAAGGGCTAATTTATACACTCGTCTTGCTGTTATTCTTTTACAAAAATTCAAAATCGACCTGTCTAAACCTTTTTCTATGTATAAGCTTTAAAATGATGCATAATATCGCATATTTTGTCTTAATTGTGGCTTAAAATTAGACTCGGTAAATAGCATGCACTTTTCTAATGAAAATATCGAACCGAACTTACGCACTGAGAATTTTCGTACTCGATATAATAACGTTCAAATTGTCGCAATTAAATAGAGTTTATCGCACATCTATATACCAAATTAAATCTTGTTCTATATAAAATTTGATTTTGTGAACAGATAGATGAAATGATTAATAAAACATGTGTTAAATAACAGCAGAAGGATGTCAGTCGAACACAAAATTCACATTCGAAAATGGGCCTGTTTTGTTTACTCACCAGGCCCTTATTATTTATTTTCTGTTCAAAATGTACCCGTCAAAACATTTTTACAACAATCAGCTTTAAAATGATGCATCATATCACATGTTTTGCCTAAATTTAGGCTTACAATATGACTCGGTAATTAGCACGTTTTTGCACATTTCAATGAAAAAATCAAACCAAACTGTTGTCGGGTAAATTTACGAACTTGACATAAAAACATATATTTTGTCCAAATTAAGTCGAGTTATTCGCTCATTTATACATTAAAAGAAAGCTTATTCTATTGCCAGTTTGATTTTGTGATTCAAATTTTAAATAAATTAAAAATACGTGTATTTATTTATAGCAGAAGGATGTCACTCAAACCGAAATGTACGTCCGAAAAAAGGGCTACTTTATACACTCGTCTTGCTGTTATTCTTTTACAAAAATTCTAAATCGACCTGTCTAAACCTTTTACTATGTATAAGCTTTAAAATGATGCGTAATATCGCATATTTTGTCCTAATTGTGGCTTAAAATAAGACTCGGTAAATAGCATGTATTGGCACTTTTCTAATGAAAATATCGAACCGAACTTCCGCACTGAGAATTTTCGTACTCGATATATTAACGTTCAAATTGTCGCAATTAAATAGAGTTTATCGCACATCTATATACCAAATTAAAGCTTGTTCTATATACAATTTGATTTTGTGAACAGATAGATAAAATGATTAATAAAACATGTGTTAAATAACAGCAGAAGGATGTCAGTCGAACACAAAATTCACATTCGAAAATGGGCCTGTTTTGTTTACTCACCAGGCCCATATTATTTATTTGCTGTTCAAAATGTACCCGTCAAAACATTTTTACAGCAATCAGCTTTAAAATGATGCATAATATCACATGTTTTGCCTAGATTGAGGCTTACTATTTGACTCGGTAATTAGCATGTTTTCGCACATTTCAATGAAAAATCAAACCAATCTGTGGTCGGGTGAATTTACGAACTTGACATATAAACATATATTTTGTCCAAATTAAGTCGAGTTATTCACTCATTTATACATCAAAAGAAAGCTTATTCTATTGCCAGTCTGATTTTGTGATTTGTTTGTTAAATCAATTAAAAATACGTGTATTTATTTGTAGCAGAAGGATGTCACTCCAACCGAAATGTACGTCCGAAAATAGGGCTACTTTATACACTCGTCTTGCTGTTATTCTTTTACAAAAATTCAAAATCGACCTGTCTAAACCTTTTTCTATGTATAAGCTTTAAAATGATGCATAATATCGCATATTTCGTCTTAATTGTGGCTTAAAATAAGACTCGGTAAATAGCATGTATTGGCACTTTTTTAATGAAAATATCGAACCGAACTTCCGCACTGAGAATTTTCGTACTCGATATATTAACGTATAGATTGTCGCAATTGAATAGAGTTTATCGCACATCTTTATACCAGATTAAAGCTTGTTCTATATAAAATTTGATTTTGTGAACAGATAGATGAAATGATTAATAAAACATGTGTTAAATAACAGCAGAAGGATGTCAGTCGAACACAAAATTCACATTCGAAAATGGGCCTGTTTTGTTTACTCACCAGGCCCTTATTATTTATTTGCTGTTCAAAATGTACCCGTCAAAACATTTTTACAACAATCAGCTTTAAAATGATGCATTTTATCACATGTTTTGCCTAAATTAAGGCTTACAATAAGACTCGGTAATTAGCATGTTTTTGCACATTTCAATGAAAAAATCAAACCAATCTGTGGTCGGGTGAATTTACGAACTTGACATATAAACATAAATTTTGTCCAAATTAAGTCGAGTTATTCACTCATATATACATCAAAAGAAAGCTTTTTCTATTGCCAGTTTGATTTTGCGATTTAATTTTTAAATTAATTAAGAATACGTGTATTTATTTATAGCAGAAGGATGTCACTCAAACCGAAATGTATGTCCGAAAATAGGGCTACTTTATACAATCGTCTTGTTGTTATTCTTTTACAAAAAATCAAAATCGACCTGTCTAAACCTTTTTCTATGTATAAGCTTTAAAATGATGCATAATATCGCATATTTTGTCTTAATAGTCGCTTAGAATAAGACTCGGTAAATAGCATGTATTGGCACTTTTTTAATGAAAATATCGAACCGAACTTCCGCACTGAGAATTTTCGTACTCGATATATTAACGTATAATTTGTCGCAATTAAATAGAGTTTATCGCACATCTTTATACCAGATTAAAGCTTGTTCTATATAAAATTTGATTTTGTGAACAGATAGATGAAATGATTAATAAAACATGTGTTAAATAACAGCAGAAGGATGTCAGTCGAACACAAAATTCACATTCGAAAATGGGCCTGTTTTGTTTACTCACCAGGCCCTTATTCTTTATTTGCTGTTCAAAATGTACCCGTCAAAACATTTTTACAACAATCAGCTTTAAAATGATGCATAATATCACATGTTTTGCCTAAATTTAGGCTTACAATAAGACTCGGTAATTAGCATGTTTTCGCACATTTCAATGAAAAAATCAAACCAATCTGTGGTCGGGTGAATTTACGAACTTGACATATAAACATAAATTTTGTCCAAATTAAGTCGAGTTATTCACTCATATATACATCAAAAGAAAGCTTATTCTATTGCCAGTTTGATTTTGTGATTTAGTTTTTAAATTAATTAAGAATACGTGTATTTATTTATAGCAGAAGGATGTCACTCAAACCGAAATGTATGTCCGAAAATAGGGCTACTTTATACACTCGTCTTGTTGTTATTCTTTTACAAAAATTCAAAATCGACCTGTCTAAACCTTTTTCTATGTATAAGCTTTAAAATGATGCATAATATCGCATATTTTGTCTTAATTGTGGCTTAAAATAAGACTCGGTAAATAGCATGTATTGGCACTTTTCTAATGAAAATATCGAACCGAACTTCCGCACTGAGAATTTTCGTACTCGATATATTAACGTTCAAATTGTCGCAATTAAATAGAGTTTATCGCACATTTTTATACCAGATTAAAGCTTGTTCTATATAAAATTTGATTTTGTGAACAGATAGATGAAATGATTAATAAAACATGTGTTAAATAACAGCAGAAGGATGTCAGTCGAACACAAAATTCACATTCGAAAATGGGCCTGTTTTGTTTACTCAACAGGCCCTTATTATTTATTTGCTGTTCAAAATGTACCCGTCAAAACATTTTTACAACAATCAGCTTTAAAATTATGCATAATATCACATGTTTTGCCTAAATTTAGGCTTACAATAAGACTCGGTAATTAGCATGTTTTCGCACATTTCAATGAAAAAATCAAACCAATCTGTGGTCGGGTGAATTTACGAACTTGACATATAAACATAAATTTTGTCCAAATTAAGTCGAGTTATTCACTCATATATACATCAAAAGAAAGCTTATTCTATTGCCAGTTTGATTTTGTGATTTAATTTTTAAATTAATTAAGAATACGTGTATTTATTTATAGCAGAAGGATGTCACTCAAACCGAAATGTACGTCCGAAAATAGGGCTACTTTATACACTCGTCTTGTTGTTATTCTTTTACAAAAATTCAAAATCGACCTGTCTAAACCTTTTTCTATGTATAAGCTTTAAAATGATGCATAATATCGCATATTTTGTCTTAAATGTGACTAAAAATAAGACTCGGTAAATAGCATGTATTGGCACTTTTTTAATGAAAATATCGAACCGAACTTCCGCACTGAGAATTTTCGTACTCGATATATTAACGTTCAAATTGTCGCAATTAAATAGAGTTTATCGCACATTTTTATACCAGATTAAAGCTTGTTCTATATAAAATTTGATTTTGTGAACAGATAGATGAAATGATTAATAAAACATGTGTTAAATAACAGCAGAAGGATGTCAGTCGAACACAAAATTCACATTCGAAATGGGCCTGTTTTGTTTACTCACCAGGCCCTTATTCTTTATTTACTGTTCAAAATGTACTCATCAAAACATTTTCATAACTATCAGCTTTAAAATGATGCATAATATCACATGTTTTGCTTTAATTGAGGCTTGAAATTATAATTCAATTATTCTGCCAACAGACGTGGCAGAAAGATTGATTCTGTTGTTGTTTAATCCTTCTGCCAGCAGACACATCTTTCTGTTATTATAAAATCTTTCTGCCAACAGACACATCTTTCTGTTATAATTCAATCCTTCTGCCAGCAGACCCAGCAGAAAGATTGATCCTTCTGCTGTAAATGTATCCTTCTGCCAGCAGACACAGCAGAAGGATCATTCCTTCTGCTGTAGATTTATCCTTCTGCCAGCAGACACAGCAGAAGGATCGTTCCTTCTGCTGTGTCTGCTGTGTCTGCTGAGTCTGCCAACTTTACGTTCATAACTTATTCAATAAATTGTTGTTTGAAAAGCATACGATATTCGCGAACCACCCGAAATTTGGTAAGGCGCATATTCGTGTCCGAATTTCAATTTCAATCATTGTTCACGAACTCTCGCGAATTTGAACATTCGTTAAAGCCCTAATTATCATTATAAATTATATTCCTTCATGATACATGTAAATTCATAATAACTTTTACATGTTTGTCTGAAATAAATAAGACCTATTATCCGAGAAATATTATTTTGTTTTACTAGAAAATGTTGATTTTGATGAAACCTCCGCTCACGATTGACAAACGTATATACTCTTTGTATTTTAGGAACACATTGGGCTTGGGAAATAATGTGTATGTTAAAACGTGGCAGCGCAGAGCATGAAAAGGTAACCAAAGAAACAGTGTTCTTTGATTTGAAAGCGGTTGCTACAATTGATGAAAGACCATCACCAAGAATTTTGAATAGTCATTTTCCACCTAGATCGATCCCTAGTGAAATTATAGAAAGGAAAACAAAGATTGTGCACGTAATGAGGAATCCAAAGGATGCCTTTGTGTCAATGTACCATCATCATAAAGCAATGTCTAGAGGTCAAGATCTTGCGAAAGATTTTCAATCATTTCTGCCCTACGTAATTGGAACTTATGGGATAAGTAAGCATATTTTTATCATTTCTTTTCATTTTTTAAGCGCATGCTCAACGATCTCGTACAATAATAGCTAAAACCCCCTGAATGGGTCTGTGAGAAGCCTAGGACTGGAACTATTCGAATGGAAATTCTAATGAACGAGGCCAGTATATAAAAAATCATACTTATTATATGCTTTCCTGTGGAGTACCGAGATTTATCGGTGAAATTAAAAATCGCCATTCCACTGTTTAGCAACAATGAAAATAAATTTGTTATTTTTCACTGTTTGAATGCGCCGTTCTGATAAAAAAAGCCAGTTTGAATGAGGTAATAAACAGAAAATTTGTTTATTTCGGTGTAATATCGATTTTTATTTCACTCGTAAGCTAAGGATTGTATATTTTCACTCGTATCTACGCCACTCGTGAAAATATTGCATACTTAGCTCACTAAATATTACACCAAAATAAACAAATATCCTTTAAGACTATGTAATTAAACAAAGAGTTGGTGAAGATTTCATAAATCTGATTCAAAAGTCAGATTACATTGCGTGCGAACTAATTGCAGCGGAACATTCCCCATGAACAGGACCTTAGTGATTTAGATTCACAAAAGCGGGAAAAAGTGCCTTTAAATAGTTTTATTCCGATGAGATAGGGAACGTTCGTCTATTTCGGTGTATGTTTTATTTGATATTCCCGTATTATTCATACGCCGCACTATATTTTGTTGCGTACAAAATCGCCGAATACTGCGATGTGGTCTGCGTCTTAGTATAGAGGTGATATCTTCACCGTCTATTATAGAGTGATGTCTATAGCTGAAGTAAACATTCTCATTCCAAAATGGACGATTATTCTGTTTCAGTGCTTTCTTATATAATTATATTTTACACAAGTATAACATAACGTCATTTCTCCACTTATATGACATCATTTGACTTTATATTTTTACTGCATGTTTTCATTACATAACACTACATTTGACTGTAGAGCATGAAATAAGTTTTGCATTATATTGTTTTCTTTTTCAGCAATGCATAGTCCTTTCTTTGATTATATTCGACAATGGGAAAATTTTAGTGAAAAATATCCAGACCAGATCCTTAATATTTACTATGAAGACATGAAAGAGGTAAGTCCAGGGGCCCGTATTATCAAGCGTCTTACGACCGATTTCTTTCGTAAACCGCACTTTATTGTATTGCTAAATAAGCGTAAGATTTTTTGATGATTTGCTGCACTGGTTTTTGAGAGGTCAAATTATTATAGATTTGAAATACACGTCAGCAAGATATGCAAAAAGTGTACAACATACTCATAGCATACTCAGAATGGAAGTTATGGCATGGTGTATATCAAAGTACTGATAGTACTGATTGGACAACGTAAATGAAACATCATGAGGGCTTGCGAAATCAATCGTCGTATTGTCCGTGTTGTCCCAAGGCAAGTACGGACTAGTAGATTTTTCAATAATGTTATTCTTTAATGTTCGTTCAGACAAGTAACTTTACCAGTTGGCAAGAACAGAAAAGTAAACATTTTTTAGATTTCGACGGTCTGTATTATTATTGACCTTCGCAGTATTTGAAATGGGACCGGTTCGGTTTTGTTTATATGAGCAAATACAGATTCCCTGATAGGACATCGACCAAAAATAAATTGGATGACCTCAAGTAAATGTCTTATTATTTCATTGCGTACTACATGTATTTGTAACAACATCTGTAGGCGTTTGGTTATGAAATAATTTCTACGACCATTATCCTTCCTATCTTTTAATGAAAAAGGTGTTAGTCTCTAGAGATGACATATGCATACGGAGTTGGTGGATTGTCTACATCGATATGATTGAAAAGCTTTTGGTTGTAAATCACCTTAGAAACAAACCCAACAATATCAAATAAAGTCACTTTTTATCATTCAAGGACCCAGTTCGAGAAATAAAGAAAATTAATGAATTTCTTGGAACAAATAGAGATCCTGAGTTGATTGAACAAATTGCCAAGGCTTGTGATTTCAATACTTTAAAGAAAGCAGATGCAGAAGTGAAAGTTAAAGAAAGTTTAAACATTAAAGGACCACCAATTAAGATTGATTTCATGTATAGAAAAGGTATGTAGTCACATTTTCTTTTTTGATTATCAAAATATATTTGATGGTCGATATTCATTTAGTTCTTCGTCGACTATAGATCCCATGTTGCATAGAGTTAAACACTCGCGTAGGCCTATGACATGTATTTCTGAATGAAGACTGCCAGTATGCCCCCTTATTTTTGTCAGTTATAATACTACATTTATACAGTATAGTTCCACTATAAATCCCACCTTGATTATTGCAAAGCCATGTAATTTTGGAAGAATTTAAGTCCGAAATTCTTCATTTGTTAAGAAAATGTTCCTCTATTAAGACCATTTCGCAATTAAGACCATCCATTTTGAAAATCTATTAATAACATAAGCTTTTAAGCAAAATTTGCATTTAATTAAACAATCTTATTCATTGAAGGTGTTTTAAATAGATAAATGTCTATTTTGTTTGCGGTCAAAAAATAGTGTTACTTTTGACAATGAGGCTTTACGTCATATTGATTAAGCTATTTTATTTATCTCAGGTCAAGTCGGTGACTGGAAGAACCACTTTACAGTAGATATGAATGAACAAATGGATCAATGGATTGAACAGAACAGCTATGGGTGTAAATCTAAATTTAGATATACAATTTGAAAATGAGTGTTAGAACAAACTCTTGCATTTTTGGATTTACTTATTCATCTTCAAAGCTCGTGGTAGTTATCTATTTGTCAACGCTTGTTTTAAGCTGGAATTTTATTTCACTGAGTGAGCTTAGAAAACATTTTTAAAAGCGACGATGTAAAGAGTTCAGCTATTATTTTCTAGGATTATAAATTGATATAAAAGTTCTTATTCCTAGGTTGACGAGTTTTTCAATTATTTTATGTTAGGGCACATTGTAATGTTTTATGACATTGTTTGAAGTTTTCTTTCGTATATTTTCATCGAAAACCATCATATGAATTGAAATTGCCTAAGTATTTATACAAAATATTTATCTTATTAAGTGTCAATGTGTTTCCAATAAAACTAGACTGTTTATATTCAGCGAATTTGATGAACACTATTATACGGTGAATTCAAAGGTCATTTGTAAAATTCTTGTTTTTAGGGAAAATTGATTCATATTGACCTTTGATAAGAGTTATTTGAACAAATTTCAAAATCAGCATTGATAAGTTTATCAACTCATTATTGTAAATACATGTATATATGTTATGAATATAGTTTGTAATAAATTACTTGTGGAATGCATGATTGTTGTTAGGTGTGAATCAATTGTTTATATAGGGTCCTTGGCAATCTGATTAAAACCCGTTCTAAAACTTTCCGCTCGCCTACTCACTAATTTAGATCTGGCCGTTTTCAAACGAAGGTCACGTTCAGGTGACCTTTTCTCATTATAATATTCATGACGAAATTGTTATGATACGTAACTTGTTTACATCGTCTACGTCACGCAATTTGAAATGAGCCGTCCAATCGCAGACTGTAAATAATATCGCTGTTACATTAGCTTGCAAACCTTGGTCGCAAAACAGAAATTACGAAATCAAAATGTTATTAATAGTGTTTCGTCTAGATGAAAACTACGCATTGGTTGGTCGACACAAAGTTCATCTCGACGTGACCTTTCACGGAGACAGTAGAGATCCTGTTGGACAATGTCCTACAGGATATCTGTTTACGGAGATTGGGTCCTTGGTCGAACCAACACGCATCTGGCTAATCAATTACCTGTCCAACGTCGAAACCACTCGGCCATTTGTGATACATATTTGATGAGAAAATATTTAGTTGTGTCACGTTCAGGTCCGTGGTCGTGTTAAAATAGAATGTATGTATTTGTAATGTACACACATATTTCTAAAAGGGAGACAAGTACTAAAGGGACGAATGCCTCAGGAGTTGTTTCCCTTTATTAAAAAACAGTAGCAAAACATGAAGTAACTGGGGGGGGGGGGGTGAGTTTGACAAAAAAAGCGCATGAAATTTGTCACACTTCTGAACCCGGTGGGTCACGCGATGCTACTTTATTTTCAAGAAAGGGAAATAGTTTAGCGTAGCCAAGTTTTTTCTTTCTTGATGGTTACTTGTACACATATGACCATTGTGTGTTTTGAATGACATTCACGCCTACTTGTTTTTGTTGGGTTTAATCGCCGTAGCAACACATTGTATATGACATACTATGGCGGTCAGTCTACCTACTCATCGTGCCTGGATAGGCTAAATCTCTGGATTGAGCTATAAACCAGTAACTATGCACATACTTCCGTCAGTGAGTGACGTGATTACGAACCAGTGGTAGGAGAGAGAATGGCCTTAGAATTTGTTTCATGACCAAACACCACGAAAGTATGCCCCGTCTGGAAATAGAACCTACGACCCTCTCGACGACAGAGCTTGCCAAATATAAAGTTCTATAATTTACTATTTTTAAAAAATCATTGTTTTGTTTTTGTTGGGTTTAAAGCCGTAGCAACACATTGTATAGGTCATATAACGGCGATCAGTCAACCTACTCACTCTTCCTGGAAAGGCTAAATCCCTCTGGATTTAGCTGTTATCCAACTACTTAGCGCATACTTTCGTCAGTGACTGACAACTGCCCTACATAATTAAAAATCATTGGTAGGAAAGAGAATGGCCTTAGAACTTGTTTTATGACCAAACACCACAAAAGTATGCCCCGTCTGGAAAAACAACCTACGACCCTCTCGACCAGTAGACTTATATGGTAACGATAGAGCTTGCCAAATATAAAGTTCTATAATTTACTGTTTTATAAAAATGATCTGAGACAAAATAGTGAAATGGAATGTTCATTCCTGAAATCAATGAAAAGGAGTGTACATCTAGTTACTGTAGCATGTAATGTCATTCGGAACTTCTTGGTCATTTTCTACGCAAATATAAGTATATCTTCGTAGATGATCGACGAGGTTGTTCCGAATGATGTAATGTATTAATCTGTCTCAGGTCAATTTGCACAGACTATATACAGTCTAAAAATAGAAATTACGATATCAAGATGCTTTTTATAGTGTTTCGTCCAGTTATTGCAACACATTGATTGGTCGACACAATGGTAATCTAGACGTGAGCCTTGGAGCGACCGTAAGAGATCCTATAACACCGCAGTCTATAGGATTTCTGTTTACCAGGGTTCGTACAGTCTTGAAAAGGCCCAAAATTTCGATAGTGGTCTTGAAAAGGCCCTAAATTACATGATTTGCCCTGAAAAGCCCCTAAATTTGCACTGTCTGGTCCTAAATTACTATTTGAAGGCCCTAAATTTAGTTTTGAGGCTATTTGGTCGGTTAATAATCAAAATCTAAATGATTTACAAGGCAATTGAGCGCCGAAATAAATATATATTTTTAATAATATACAATTCTGTATTTTGTGCGAATTGACAAACACTCCCATTTGTCCTGTTTTCTAACGAAAAAGTCCGAGATATCCGAAAAAAGCCCTAGACAATTAAGCTCTAGAATGAGAAAAAAAATGCTCTGAAAGCACTAAGAAGGCCCTAAATTTGTGCATGACTACTCTGCATGAACCATGTTTACGGAGATTGAAACTGTACCTGACGGCATTTGAAATCTATATTTCCCTGCTTGATTTAATTGATTGTTATTTGAATAAGCTGTCTACATACTACAATACGTACAAATATGATCTATGCGTCCATTGTTAATTTAATTATTATAGAGTTTGCTCACTGCAAATATTTAATAGAATAAATACATATTTATTAGACTTTAATACAAACATATTCCAACTGCGATCAACATTTTTACTTTAAAATAAATCAGGTTTTTTCAACTTTCAATTTCAATATGCATTTAGTAATTATTTGAATGTCTGCCAAATCTATGATAAATTAGTTAAAGTGGCTTAGTCATAGGAGGAATACGTTAAATTTGTTTATGCTCAGTTAAATGATGTTGTATGCCACTCTTCGACAAAAGTTTGCGAGGCAATTAGTCGAGCTAATAGGGACCGTTACAGTTGCTCTTTCGAATGACACTAACATCTTTTGCATGCGCCGAAAATAAAATAAATTTATAGGCCGATATCAAACATCAAAGTCATTGAAGATTTGCATGATCGGCACAATTGACGCCATCCCATTTTCTAAATGTGTAGCAGATGTAAAATACAGCGCTTGCACCCCCTTGCCGCCAAGTAAGCTTTTATGGTGACGTGGTAGTGTCCACTAACGACTTGAGAGCTCGTGGGATCGAATCTTGGTTGGAACCATGGAATTTTATCCGGTTATATTTGACGTCTAACGTTATTGTCCCACTTGGAATTGTGTAGTTGCATCCTTAGATTGTCCTACAGACATTCAAGCTTTAAGAACCGAGGACAAATTCTGTTAATGAGAGGGTGTTTGTAGCAGAGGCATAATACGGCACTTGTACTGCCTTGCCTTCAAGCTAGTTTTTATGGCAACGTGATAGAGTAATGCTTACGACTTGAGAGGCCGTGAGTTCGAATCGCAGTTGGATTTTTATCGGGACAGTTGGGAACATTGATTTTTATCGGGACAGTTGGGAACATTGATTTTTATCGGGGCAGTTGGGAACATGGATTTTTATCGGGGCAGTTGGGAACATGGATTTTTATCGGGGCAGTTCGGCAGGTGGGAGCATGGATTTTTATTGGGTTATAAATGTATTTAGTGATTTCAAATCGTTGTTTAATGTTGATAGTACCTCCGGAATATTGATAAATGTAATATTAGAAAATCGTATTAATAAAACTCAGCATATTTTACAAGGGAAAGGCATCGTATATAATAAAAGAATGGTTTACATAGATAATAATTTATTAGCTTGGTGCCATCTTTATTGTATTACATCAACGTGGGTGAGCATTTCCCTTTTAAAACTATACAATTCGATAGATTATATGTATGAATTATAATATATACGAATTGTAAGTCATTTATAATATCCTTATAAGCGGTGTTTTATTATACATGTACTTTACTTTTTTCATTCATACTACAGTGTGGTATACTGAGGGACATATTCACCTGATTAAAGTTTAAAACTTGAAGTGAGGATTATTTAAAGTCAGCCTCCATTTACATAATCAGCCGATTTTACAAGTTTGTACGATAACTCTTGATTATTGAAATCACCTTCAAACCGATGATCTCTCACAGTCACAGTACCCATTTACACCTGGATGGAGTGGAACAATTTGTAACATAATGGTATGTTTCTAAGTACATTATGATGTAACCTGTCTCTAGATATTGACTATTTGTCTCTCAATTATACAGACAGGTGGTATGTAATGACTAGTCATTTGGTATGAGTTAACAATGTATCATAGTGCTGGAAGTACAGTCAGTTTAGTTTTACCAGCCAGACAGGAAGGTTGTCCCCTAAACACTCAGCTGTGTGTAACACTGAGTGGGGAAAGTACCTGGCTGGGTGTTGGGTGTTGTAACATGTATATGTAGTTAAATAATAAACATAGTAAAATGTTCATGGACTTGTGGGATTATGTTACACGACTGTAGGTAAATTATTTGCTCAAAGAAATTAAGGACTTGATTGCGTAAAGGTCCTTATAAAGGGACCTTTTTGTTCTCAAATAAAGCATTTGGGACTTCAAACTCGCCAAAATCACAATACAATGTACATGTATTTTGCAATAGCCAATTTGGTCTTTATAGCGGAACCATAGGTGGTCGATACGGGGTGTTTTTGTCTCGGGACAGCGCTGACTGCCTATGAGTAAAACTGTTCTTGCAGTATTTTCCATATGCTGCCCAAACCTTACCACTAAGAAAGTGCATCGGTTTGCATCAGAGTCTAGCCAGGGTTTTTTATTAAAGCATTTAAAATATATTCGTGATAAGTATTATAGCTACGGCAATACGCCTCTCTACCGAAAACACTCGTAATACTACGCTTAGTTTAAATGATTAAAAAATATCAACCAGGCTATAAATCGTTTAAAAATTTTAACATTATCACCGGCTGTCAATACTTGCTAGCGTACAGACGTAGAAAATATTGGTTCTTAAATTTATACTTCTTTAAACTATAAAATAGCTTATAAGCCTTGATAAGCCCATGAGTGGGTATATACATTGTATGTACATTTGTAAGGTAAATCTAACGGCGTTTGTTAGTTACAAGTCGGATTAAAGATTAAAAACATTTTTGTTTAGAGTTCCACTCGCAGATTAAAGTTTAATGTGTTTCAAGATCTCGGAGTTAAGGGAAATGTAAATCGTAACAGCTTTGGTTGAAGAGGAATGGAAAATTAAACTTTAAAAACTTTAGGAATTTAAAATTTTAATTATTATTTATAATAAAATGACGGAGAATAATAAACAAAAAGACATGGCGTAAGTATTAATTTGTATTTTTTATATTTAATAGTGCCATGATAAGCGTTATTTTGTGTTTTCCGATTTTGCTTTAAGTTTCACTCATATCATTATAAAAACGGAATACTGTTTGGGGGGAATAATGTGTTACTATGGTAGTACATGCACTTGTTAGGTTACGAAGCGTATGGTTATTTATTATTTCTATATAATTTGCTTACATGTATTAATGTATAGCAAATTTAAGTGTTATTTTGCTTTGGCTACGCGAATGTTTCAGTAATCAGCACTGGTGTAAATAAATACAGATGACCATGGCATTTGAAGACAATTCAAGTCTGTTCGGTAACCAAGGACTATAATATGATCAAAAATGCATGTTACATGTTCTGTAAACTGAACGCATATAACAATAAGATACCTTGTTATTCAAAAAGGTACGTTTAGAATTATGAAGTTTATCAATGAATTCAGATATGATGGAATATAGCTCTAGTTTGGATTTCTCGAACATGATCAATATTTTTATTAGTACTAAAAATTTGTTCAATTAAAGTGTTGCTAATATGTATGTCAATTATACGAAACATACGCATGCAAGTAGGAAACAATAATTGTAACATCAGGGTATATTGGTAGTTGAACATCTATGGTTACCTAATCCTATAAGATTCGATGGATTCCGACGCCAGCCTTTCGAGACATCTTAGTCTTTATTATCCCCCTGGCCCCTAGGAATAAAATGATAGGGACAGAGTCTCCTATTGTTTGGACAGCAGAAGTGATTTGATCTTAACATGCCTAAATCCCTCTAAATCTGAAATAAAACTCTAAGGGTTCTGTAGTTCTGTACCCTATTTGATTCTTACAGAAAAGGACCCGACAGGTTTCTCTTGACCATACTTCAGCACATCTACACTATGCTCAAATTAAAGATACTCATTCACAGATTTCAACTTAAATATCAACTTTTTCTGAAACTAACTAAATTGTAAGGAAACATTTACTGAAGCAGGAAATTAGTCACGGATTTGAGAATGACAATTTTAGTGCAAATGGACATACAACTACAAATGATGGTGTTTTAAGTAGTTAAAATCTATCCTGTATGTCACGGTATAGACATTTTAGCGCATTTTTGTAGCTTTTATTGAACATATCTTGCAATATATAGTCTTCAAATATAAAGAGTTAATTTTTTGACACAATTACAAACACTGAATGGAATTTAAAAAAAAAACTTTACCAAATTCGTGAACTAGTACCTTTAAGGCCGTAAACCTAAATTTGGGTATCAGGTAGTTTGATACCAAAGTCAGAATAACTTGATTCAATTAATTCAAGTTGTGTATTTAAAGGTTAGAAGTCAATTTCGCGATATCTTGAACTTATAATGTTAATTATTCTAATATTATCAAACAAATATGCTGACATGTTGTAAATGATTTTAGATGAATGCAATCTGTTATGAATTGATACAAACCAGGATCAAATTACTTATAATATCTGAATTATGTATTCATAATATCGACCTTGAGTTTATATGTAAGAAGTAGTGTGAATGCTAGAGCCCTTGATTTCAGTCCGCTTTTCCAATTACAAATGTATATGAATATGAGGTATTGGCTCATGTTATCGACTATAGAGTTTTGTATAAGAGATAATTCGAATGTTAGAGCGCCGATATTTCGATCTAGTGCCCTGAAGGCGGTACGGGTTAGAACTCCACCCAGGACGGTAACACTTTTTCATTAAGATTTGACAATAATGTCAAAATTCCTATGTAAATAAGGTCAATGGAAAAGTTGCCGGCCTTGTGGAAGGGTAGGTGAGTACAGATTATAAACGAGGGTCAAGCAAAGATAGGTTTGGTGCGCTGGTCGTCGTAAATTAACCTAAACTTTGTTGAACCGGCGTTTAACCCAAAAAAGAATATTAGAGTCCTTGATTTTAGTCAGCGTTTCCAAATATGAATGCAAGTTCTTGACTATGTCAGTAAGATAAAACGCTTTTAATCTGGTATGATAAAAGAAACTAGACTTGAAGAACAAACGAGATAATTTTAGCAAAAAATCTGTCAAACTAGACAGGCATGAGCTTATATTTGTGCAATAAAAATCGATTTAGGTATTATATAAAAACTAATCTCACTGCACATATAAGATTATGAGATCTCCCTCTGCATAATGTCCTACAGTGAAACCTCTCTATAACTGTCAGCTGTGTGGTTTATATTTTTTGTTTTTAACCCTAACGCCGTGTCAACACAATTTATGCCATTTTACGGCGTCCAGCGCACCTAACCTAGGTTTTCTGGACCATTGTCTATAGCCAGTACTCACCTACCCTTTCACAAGGCCGGAAACCTATACATATTATCTAATCAATGGGGGAAAATTGACATTTTTGTCAAATTTTCATGGAAGGGAATAACCTCCCCGGGTGGGATTCGAACCCGCACCCCCTCGGACACGAGGTTCCAAATCCCGGCGCGCTACCAACTACGCTAATGACCCGGGTTCAGCTGTGTGGTAAGACAATGTTAAGTTGGCTACAATTGGAAGGTTGCCGTTTTATGGAGCGTCGTTCCAGTGGGGTATGAGTTTGTGGACTTGGGTGATCGTTGTTGAGTGGTCGTCGTAATAAGAAGGTAACCATTGAGTGAGGTTTTACTGTATGTCACCTTATATGAGACCATGTTAACATGAAATTGTCCTGTTTTGAGGTGGTTAAGAGGTTGGGGTTATTAGGAGATGGTCACTGTTGAATGGTTTTACTTTAATTTACCGTTGTATGGGGTATCATTTTTAAAAAGAATTGTATGTTATGATATGTTTAAAATGGTCGTTTTTGAGAGTTTGTTGTTAATTAGAGATGGTCGTTGATTAGTATATTTGTGGTCGTTGCAAGAATACATATGGTCATTGAGGGATTTCACATAAAATGAGAGAATGGTATTGAGGTTGTTGTTGAAAGGGGGATGAAGTACAGTTAAATTGTTTTTAAAAAGAGGCCTTAAAATAGAATTTTACTTTACCTAAGATGAGTGAGTGAACTGAAGATGGCCGTTGATTAGAGGTTACCGTAGCTAGGATATGGTCAATGAGAGAAATTTAAGTGTAGTTCAACTAAGGTGAGAGGATGGGCGTGAGGTTGTTGTTGAGAGTTGGTCGGAGTTTAGACCATAGTCATTTAATAAAAATGGCCATTGATATAGATATAAACTGTATCTATAATGAGTGAGTAAACTTAAGATCGCTGTATGGAGGTGGCCGTTGGTGAGAGGTGGTCGTTGTTTAGAGGTGGTCGTTGCATGGATATGGTCATTGAGAGAGATTTAACTGTAGTTCACCTTAGATGAGAGGATGGACTAGTCATGAGGTTGTTGTTGAAAGGTGGTCTTGGATTAAGACTTTATAATACCTCAGATAAGAGGGTAAAACTGAGGTGGTCGTTGTTGAGAGGTGGTATTGTGATACGACTTAAAATTACCTTAATTAACACGGTGATATGAGATGGTCGTTGTTGAGAGATGGTATCTAAATAGATATGGACATAGAGGGAAGTTTTACTGTAGTTCACTTCAGACTATAAATCTCACAACATGTAATAACGTTCAATAATAATGTTTGTTTTTAACATGTCAATATTCCAGTCGATACGTAAAGTGTAACATTGCTGTAAAACCTGATACACTGTCCACAACTGACGTTTTTAAATTATTTTTACATTTTCGTCGATTGTCAACACTTCCTTGATGTTAATTTGCTGTAGCCGCCTCACCTAACATGCTTTTCCAGACAATCTTAATATACCAGTCATCCCTTACAAGTAATCGACAGCTTCCCTACTGTCTACTTTCCAAAATCAATTTGCATGTAGCTTGGTATAAAATCAAACCTATTATAAAATGGGGATCAGAAAAACTCATTCCGAAAGCAATTCAACCCGTTTTATTTAATGCTGTTGAGTTGTACACCGGTAAGCTTATCCACGGATTAAATTGTCTTTACTGACGGGTTGACATGACATTGTCCCAATTACGAGTTAAGATGTCCACGGGTTGAGTTTTTCTCGGGTTGAGTTGTACTGGATCCTTAAAATTTGATTGAACAAACTTATTCTACCAATAACTTCAATGCAATGGTCATTGAATCGTCTTTAGACAGTATTTCAAAAGTTTTACAGGTACTTCGTTTTTCGTTCTTAAAACAATATTTAGACTTGTCACATCCGTGTGGTATACTTCAGATCGAATGATTTGAATGCTTGTCATTCTGATTAAAATGTTTTGGTAATTTTAAACCTTTTAGATCTTTTTTTCAAGACTGGTTGGTACTAGTTACCGCTTAGTTACAAAAGAATCCAACGCTGTGGTTGGTAACCCCACGTTCTTTAATTACCGAAAAGATTGATTGTTTTTACTTTCATGAAATTTGATTCTAAAACTAGTTAATTGAGTATACAATCAATATTCATTAAAATTTGGAAGGGTTCCATTCAATAAATTAGTTAAGTAATGTTTTTCTTTAAAGAATGGTAAATCGAGATTAAAACTCACACAATTATTATAAATAACTCAGGCGACGCGTGATTTAAACTTCATTTCAATCAACGTTTACAATCTTTGTCGAACAAGTGGTACCATGTCTAACTAATCCACTAAAAAGGCTTTCAAAGTAACGATGTCCAAAGTTTTGAGTAAAGCACTAAGAATTAAATACAAATGTTCCACTATTCCTGCACATGAGAAAAACAAAGGTTTTGCCCCTGTCCTATCAAATATCATTCGGAACTCCTCGGCCATTCACTAGGAATAATTATTAAATAATTTATGGTCGAGATGTTCCGAATGAGCAAATTTTAGGATACAGCTCTAAAGAACCAAACTTAAACATGGACATGTAAATAGAAATAAGTTGTATTATGTACAAACATTTCATGTGCAACATGATGTATGTATGACTGTACAATAAACCATGCCTCTAAATACAGCAAGGTTGTCTTATTTGTTTGTTTGTTGGGTTTAACGCCGTAGCAACACATTGTATAAGTCATATAAAGGCGGTCAGTCAACCTACTCACTCCTCCAGGAAAGGCTAAATCTCTGGATTTAACTGTTAACCAACTACATGTAAGCACATACTTTCGTTAGTGACTGACAACTGCCCTACATAATTAAAAATCATTGGTAGGAGGGAGAATGGCCGTAGAAATAATCTCATGACCAAGCTCCACGAAAATATGCCCTGTCCGGGAATCGAACCCACGACCCCTCCATCAGTAGACTTGCGTGCTACCAACTGAGCTAGCCGGGCGGCTCAATGTTGTCTTAGAAATGCTGCATTAAAACGTTAAATAACAGAAATGGTGGCTGAATCCAGAACTCTTATTTGTAGCCAATATTGATATGTTTAGTGTTTTTTCTGTATATGTTATATTGTTGTATGTTTCAGTGATCTACAAAGGGAACAAACACCTTTAGAAAAGAAAAGGTCTGATAAAGTATATGTATAGACAATTGTGTGCTTTGAGAGCTAGTGTTTTGTTTTCACAATACATCGTATCATTAATCAAATGAAGTCATGCATAACAAATAGTAAAACAAGGAAATATGTTTTTGTTTAGATTTGAAAAAAGCGTATTGATTTTTTGTTCTAAGACAACCTTTGACCTATATCCTTGGTTGTCTCGAAATGAAGTTTAGCATACGGTCCCAAATTTTCAATATGCAGGAACATTTTATGAAAATGATTTTTTTTGTAGATTGAAGTCATATTCGCCGACTTACATTTATGTGCACAGCACAGTACCTAATATCTTTTTAAAAATATATTTCTGGTTTTAATGCATCCTATTTACGTATGTCTGTAGTTCAGATTAGAAACAGATGGTAACTATACCTCTGTTTAGACCGAGTAGATATGAGAATGTAGAAATGTAGAAGTAGAAAAAAGAAAAATAGAAAACGAATGCATAGTCTTATCTGTAGCCAATCGTGGCCACTCGGTAATTTCTGTGAACTGTTTTCATTGGACAAACCCGATAGAGTTTAGATAGATCTGTAGTTAATTTAAGTAGTCGGAACAACTCGGTATTGTCCGTAATAGTGTTTGTAGTGAGAGGTATGGTGACAACGAGTTGTTCCGAACTGAGCCGAGGTTAAAATTCAGGCTGTAATGCACGAAAGAGAATGCAGTGACCGCCATTTGCTTACTGTTTTATTGCAATCATGGCTTTGAAGCGGTCATATAGGTATCAGCTTGCATGTATGTGCTTTGAAAATATCATTGGGAATAGGAATATCGTTAACAATTTCATTAACCTTTGTGGATGGAAACAATCAGCTGATATATGTGTTGATCATCCCCATTTATCACTTTTATAAACACTTTATGGTATGATGTGGTACACTGTGTTGTAGCAATTTGTAGGATTTTTTTTATATCATATTTGTATTACAGGAGAAACAATTCTTTGACAATGAGCAAACCTCAGATAATTAGAACAGAATCTTTGCCATTTCATAAGTCTAGAGTTAAAATACAATTGTATCATCAAAAATTACTTGAAGTTGAGAAGTCTTTGTTTTTTATGTATGGAAGGATACTTCATCTTTGGATTGATTTTTTGTAAACTTGTTAAAACACTTGTTTAGAAACATAATATCAAAGAAAATCAGAGTATTTCTTCAAACAGAGTATTTCTTCACATTTTTAAGCAGAGACTTGTTGTGGGCTTTGACCTAGTGTCAAGTTCTATGATTGTAAAAATAAATATAAAAAATATATGACAAACACATTGTCAGAGTTCATTGAATGAAGATGAACGAAACGTTTTCAAATAATATTGGCGTCGATGTATGTATTGTTTTACATGTACATATGCATAGAATAATACAATTGATTATAATTCTTTTGATGTATAAACGGATAGCATATGTAAGCATATTTCACATTTTTAAGCAGAGACTTGTTGTGGGCTTTGACCTAGTGTCAAGTTCTATGATTGTAAAAATAAATATAAAAAATATATGACAAACACATTGTCAGAGTTCATTGAATGAAGATGAACGAAACGTTTTCAAATAATATTGGCGTCGATGTATGTATTGTTTTACATGTACATATGCATAGAATAATACAATTGATTATAATTCTTTTGATGTATAAACGGATAGCATATGTCGTAACTTGTAATTGTTTTGCATAAGCGAAGATTCGTGTACACTCAATTGAAATAGCTTATTTGAAGTAGCCTATGAACAGAATTATCGTAGTTCCTCTATTTGTACGAGACATTACCAAGCCATTGTCGTGTGTAATGGCATGAACAGGACTCCGCAAATAGACCATTGCGTTTTACATTCGGAACACCTCGACTATTCATTGAATGAATACTAGTCCTAGTGAATGGCCGAAGAGTTCCGAATGTGCGTTTTATTCATAGGAAATCGACGTTTTTTATTTTATTTCAATATATAAAAAATCTGTGACTTCGTGGGCCTGAGCATTGACACATATAATGTTATTGTCCCAAATTTGTAATACAATATAGTCTCGAAGAATTGTTAAGAGCCGTATCAGGTTACTAAACATGAATCGAACTTTGATTTGTTGAGTGATTATCATGACGTGTGAATTATCTAACATACACCGGTTTAGACAAGATATATAATATTATATATTTATGAATGAGGGGTTGATTTGTTAAGAAACACAAAACCATCGTACGCTCAATTTAACTCTTTAAAACAATGGTGACAAAGTATTTGTTTTATGGTTAATGTAATCATGAATATTTAAGCTTACAACGTCAAAACATAACTATGTTATAAAATAACATAGTGACATAATTTCTGTAGTTGAAAATTATGAAATCGCGTTTGTAGATTTACATTTGGCTAAATAATAGTTTTATGTGAAAAATTGTTATTGTTATGTTAGATGGCCTCCTGGTAAATAAGCCGTGTGTTTTCGTCTACTAATAAAGATATCATTATTATAAATATAATTAAAGGTGTCCGACACGGTTTTGAGAATTAACTTGAAGTTTGGTTTTAATAAGAACAGAACAGTAGATTTATTCAGAAAAGTACAAAGTACATATTCATAAATACATAAGTATAATAACACACATAATCATAAGATGTATTTATTTAAGGGTATACGTCTATAACTCACATATTCAATCACATAATTTTCGAAATGTTTGATTATTTATTGACAATGTTTCCAAAGAACCAAAGCACATAGGTAAGATATTGTTAATAAATACGTCAAGTTTAACATCATATCCTTATTAATGGTTGACCACCACAAAATATATCTGATTATTACGGCTGGGGATCGTTGAGCAAGTGGCGATCCGATCCGAACCACGATTCATGTGTAACGATTCACGAATCGAACCACGAATCACTAGATAATGAAAAAACATACAGGAATGCATATACATAATTTATAACTATATTGTAAACATAAAAATAAGTTAGGGACTTAAGAAGCTTTTATTACATGGAAAGCCATGTAAAATAATCAAAATAGGATTTTTGCGTGTGCCGAAAATGTGCGCGATTATTGAAACAATAGCGGTGCGAAAAGTACGTAAATTTATGCTTTCATTTGTAGTAGTGTAGTCATTGTTGGTGGTTCGGGAAGTGCCGAATATTTGTACTCGATTTACTGGTCGAGATCGCGTTTATCCGAGTACTCGGATACTCGCAACAACCCTACTGATAATAGTACGATAGCTTGGACATGCTGAAGCGTCGAGATGACGCTTTTACTTGTAATCTTCTTATTTCTTCATCTTCGTGATATTTCGGCAATTTACACTTTGCGTGCATGTACAATTGTTTGAAACGGACTATTTTTATTTTCAAATCAGAGAATTTAAGGCATTTCTTATAATTTTTGTAACGATTTAGGTCAGCATGATTAATTCTTAAAATGAAACACGTAAAACATAGTAGTAATTTTGTTAATCAAACAATAAAAATATACACGTATGTCCTTTTTTAAAAATAGCCAGACTTTGGGTTTAGGTAATTTGTTCTTGCCTTTCAAAGCGTGAATTTTAGAGCAATAATCGTGCACAATTGTGAAACATCTGATTTATTTTCATAACAAACAGACAATAATGATGGCCCCTTGTTTATAAAAAGTCCTTTAAACGCAGAACTTGGTTTCGAGCGTGGAATGCGGTCTTAAGACTTTTATAACTTTTGACCCTGAATTTCTTGTACATTCATGTATTCAAAAGTTTGGAACCAAACTACGGAGAAAGTTTATACAAAATCTAGCACACACCTGTAAAAACTAACCATACAGAGTCTAAACTGATAAATATTTATAACATGTATTTAACATGTATTTAGTATATATAGGCCTGTAAAACGTAAGACATATTAGTTAACATTCATAATTTTATCATAAAAGATATTTACTTTGTTTGCTTTTAATCTTCGTATTAAAATGAAACTTTTCATAGTACCAGTTGCTAAGCAACTAGATTGCATTAGCAAGAGACTCTCAATGTCACTTGTTGCTACGCAACCAGATTGCAGTATCGATTGATTTTAAAGCTGAATGTTTAAAGGATTAAAAATGATATTTTGAATAGTATATCGATATAAGATATGAGTTTTGATACACTTACTCAATCAGTTTTGAAGCATTCCTACATGCATGATAAAGCTAAATTTTATCGATGCAGGGTTTATGTGTCATTGACGTAACGGATATACTTAATTCGAGGAGCTTTCATTTTTTTCAATGTGATATATATTTTCAATTCAAAGCTTTTTCGTTGTTTATTTTTCCATATCCATTAGATTTGTAAAGGCTTTGGTCTTGTTTACCCATGCAATTGTCCTGACATTTATACCAGAGTTGTGCAAACATCTGGTTTAAAAGTCATTAACTTCATATCAAAATGCAAATACTGT
This sequence comes from Mactra quadrangularis, assembly GCA_025267735.1. NCBI lineage: Eukaryota > Metazoa > Mollusca > Bivalvia > Venerida > Mactridae > Mactra > Mactra quadrangularis. Next base: position 18,330,569 of record CM046304.1, read on the forward strand.
ATATACTTCAATAGTGAAAACCAAACCCAAACAAAAATTGGCTTCTTTCGACATTTTTTTCAAAAGTCGTCTACTTGTAGTTTGCTGTTCAAACAATCCCTTCAACAATTCACTGAAAACCTGTAATATTCTTTTGATGTAGGTTGGAGATTCAATTGATATTGTGAACTAGGTTATTTACATAAACGTGCAGATAATATGCATTACATGTATGAGAAATACTCAAGTATTAATGTATTGGCAAATAAATTCTGAATTGAACATGCTTATCAATACGTTTTATGAATCCTGTTTTCAAATAAAGCGTACGTAAGCAACTTTCTCCGTGATTGTTTAATTTTCTTGTGAAGTATTTACTGTCAAATATATAATAAAACATCAATAATCATGCCAGGAATCTGTCACGCTCGAGTTCATCCATCGAAGCCATTCCTGATGAAATAATGTATAATATGCCGCATCAGTTGAAATTAGCAACAACAACAACAAATTCTTAAAAAGGCGGCCTTCAAATTTTGGAAGCCAGTACAACGCGGAGGCCGTACACTTCACAATGTATTTGTTAATTAACTGCTAGTAATTAAGTATTGTCTCAACTTTTCGATAATTTAGCAATTGACGGCATTTTATAACTAAGTCATTTTTATTCAATTTCAGGGCTCTGAGGCCAATTATGAAGGACCAATTTCACCAAGATAGTCTCTTCGGGGTATGTACATGTATTTATATATCTAATAATAGAGGGTCGCAGGGAAGGATCCAGAATTATTTTTTGGGGAAGAGGTCCGAACTTTTTCTAGGGATGGGGGTCCGAACTTTCGAACCACAACCACATTATACACTTTTAGCAGAATAATGCAATATGCTAATAATGAAACTACATAACCATTAAATCTGTGTAAAGCACCGGGAAAAATTGCTTCATGCTAGATTCTACCTAAAAATGACATACAATCAAGAAATACACATATGGACAGACACTTTTAGGAAATTCCAGGGGGTCCGGACCCCCTTAACCCCCCCCCCCCCCACTGGATCCATCGATGCATGGCCTTGCGGGCAATACGCATGTTTACGGATTTGTTGGTTAGATTAAGGAATGTATATGGCCCCAAGAGCAGCATGGGGTGTATTTACGAAGAGTCTATAAGATATAACAAATCGAATTTTGAGAAAAACTTATCTTACATATCGCAAGTAATATTACAACCTATTGATGTACAAATGTATCTAAGTTTAAGTCATATGGTGATAAACGTAATATGCTGATAAGTATTAGCTCGAGCGGCTCTTTTTGGTTCGTTTTTTATGGTCATATGTGAAAAGGCTTAACTTCAAAACAGAATTTTGCCCCAAGTACGTTTGGATTGCTTTGCAATTGCATATATACATGTATATGTAAAAAGAATAACGTCTTATTATCCATTTCAGAACTCATTTCGTTCAAAGTCATTCTTCATAGTGCATCCAGAATGGTTAAGTGAGGAAGTTGAAAATACTGACCCTGAACCCCTTCACCGTCCTCCATGGCCCTGGGAGCAACCCCGTTACCGTCAAAATGTACAATACCCAATAACCTATACACAAGATGAGTCTAATCAAGAAAAGGAACAAGAAAAATGCGAAGGAAACCAATCAGAAACATGTAGTTATCAACTTCCGGCGGAAATGACGTCATCGACACAAATGATTGGAGCACCTTTAGGTTATTCGTTTACCCAGCCAGGTATTGATATAACAAAACCCTTCGAAAAACAAACTATGTTTGGAGCACCTATTGTTGACACGTCATCATTTAAAACTGGTTAACAGTATTTAGTTCAAATAGTTTTAAATATATAAATCAAAATTGTGATAAGTATTAGTGAACGAAGTTAAAACATTTTTCACTCGATTAGGATTAACAATTTCAACGAATGCGAACGGCGTTTCATAGTTTTTTTTTAAGATAAAATCAAATTACAATTTAATGCAACTGTTTGATTGAATCTAGTCGTTAAGACACTTAGAACATAAGAACAGAAAGGAAAATATATTCGTGCGATTACTACAACGAAACCAACTTACGAGCTTGTACGACGCCATTTGATGCAATTTCGCGTGAGGTTCCATAGAATAAAACACAGCCTAATAATAGTCCGTAGCAGAGGACAACTTAATATTTTCACAATATTTAAATGTGTGTAAACATGTAAATGTTTTATTGCTTTTGTCACTCTTCAGTCAAGTATATAGTCAACATACTTATTCAAACTCATTAATTATCACACTGTTAAATTGTATTTAACTGTCAGTTGAACATTTATTAACCCCGCTGATTTAAAGTCTCGATTTTATATTCCCCGTTTATAAACTCGAGTATCAATTCTTATCGATCTTATATAAGTACAGAAGCACTAAAGTGAGTATTTAAATCAGTGGAGTAAAGTATGCGCCACTGACAGTGACAAAAAGTTACAAAATCGAGAGGAAAGAATCTACCAAGTATCTAGATAATCTCTGATTACGAGAATGATCTCATTTAAATGCAACTGCTTAAGGCTCCACTAGACTCCCGATACAGTTGTATAGCGGGAGTGTATATAAGTTCTGATTTTAATGAGTGATAATGAATATTGTATAATGCTATGCCCTTAGTGTTTTAATAACTATGTCATTCATTTTTGTTATATAAAACATTGTTTTAGTAGTTTGTGTTATTTCATATACTTGCCGAAAAATACTTTAACAGCATTACGTCATTTCCAGTACGACAATATCAAAATCCACGAAGTGGTTATTTCCCTTTATTAATAAATAAAGTAGCAACGCGTGACGTAACCGCTGTGAGGAATTTGTGACAATATGGCAGAGGCAATGTTTTTTACCTGTTTACGACAATTATGTTTATTTGTGCGATTTATGTCGATAATTATTTATCACCATTACGCCATTTCCTGTTTTACGACAAGATGGCGTAGGCAATGTTTCAAACTCCTCACAGTGCTTATGTCACGCTTTGCTACTTATGGATCTAATAAAGGAAATAATCGCTGCGGGGAGTTTGGCAATGTTTTTGTCTGTTTTCGGCAACTATGTGAATTTGTGTGATTTATATTATGTTTGCTCTTTTTTTATCATTTCACCACTTTACCGAGACAGTATTAGTTAGGTATGTACAAAATATAAATTGTGTTTGTGTGTTTTTATAGACATTTTCCCTGCCTATGTGAATAAAATTGTTATTTCTATACCTGTGGTTTGCGTGTTTTATCAAAGGGTTATGGCATGGCCGATTGGTAACGAATCGAAACCTTCCTGGTTGTTTTTGAGCATGAAACTTTATCCTACTAGCTCAGTGCTATGGAGCAGTGATAGTGGTAGGACGCGCGATTAGGGACAGAGAGATCCTGCGTTCGAACCCTACTAGAAGTACTGATAATTTTCTTGAGCAAAACTTTTACCCAGGCGCGTAGCTACCAGTACGCAGCTGCGTACACATTGGTCCAGAAAATCGTAAAAGCTCAAACGTCAAAACATGTAATAAAAACTTAGGCCTGAAGGGGGTAGGGGTGTGTAAAACAAAACTGCTCGTTATTTTATTAACCTTATGTCAAGTTACGTTTCAATGGGACTTGCCATTTGTGAGTCGAGTTTACGCTTTAAACTCGTTGTTTGTCTTTGACTCCAGTCTATATAATTCTTGAATGCTGGTTGGAAATGAATGATAATTGGTACGAATGTCTTCCTATATTTGTGCCCGGAATGAATTATACAAACTCTTTTTTGAATAGTTGCCAAATCGCTCCTAAGATGATCTACAGAAAAATAGAAAAACTAGAATTCTGCGTACACATAAAAGCCCTTGCTACGCCCCTGTTACCGACAGTAGTTCCATCCCATCTAGATGTAGGCTAAATGGGTACTGTGAGGTACGCCTGCTTAAGGGGAATTTCAATGATCAGAGGTTATCGTACAAACTTGTTAAGTCGGCTGAACAAGTAAAAGGAAGCAGACTTTAAACCGCACTTTAACTTTAGACCTAGAATCGGATTCAAGAGTGATTATCTTAATGGTAAGAAGTTGGTCGACAATCGAGTAAATAAAATAATAAAATTATAAACTACTTAATCAAATCAAGATATACCCTGCTGACTCTCTGAATCATGCCATAAATAAACTGAATATTGACTTGTCCGCAGACATAATTGTACGAGTCGGACAAGTCGGGTATAGAAAGTCCGTACCTCTGTATTCAGTATATATTTTATGGATCGGGTCAATGCCAGCCACCTGTGAGACATATAGAGTAAAATACAAAAAAAACTCTTATGAATTTTATTTTATGTCTATATGTATTAATATATAATGCTCATATTGTATTAAATGAATCTTAAAAGGTAGAAGTGATATAGGAAGTTAAATGGAGGTGCAAAAAATGCAGTCTCTAATGACAAATCAATAATAGTTAAATATTTGGGTCAATTAGTCTCATTACGGAGCCATGACAGTGACTTGGCTATCAACAGATTAAATCTTAGTAATAAAAAATAATCAACCCTTAAAACAACAATAAAATTAACAAAACATAAAATAACCCTAGATCATTTCTTCAACGAAACATAGTTTTCAATACACTTAAAAATGCATAGTTTAAAATGTTCAACTCGCATGTAAAGCCGTATTAAACTAACTTAAAGTTATATAATTTGTGTCAACTCTCAAAATTCAAAATTAAAGAAAAAACAGAGGGTCTACAGAGGTAAGATATTTTTACTATACACAATGTATATTACAATGCCGTTCTCTCTTGTCTAGAACGCATTGCAGACTGTAGAATATTGACTTCTGATCTCACTTCCGGGTTTTCGTACGGTCCCGCATCTTGTAGATGTGTAAGACTAAGACCGGTCATACCAGATTTTATACCTGAAACATAAGAATATCTAATGTACATGTATATGCTAATTGCGTTGGGGATAGGTTCGGTTTTCGAAAGTCTGAGGTTCCGGATTAGAGATCTTTGCCTAGTTAAATAAAGGATAAGAAAATTCGAAACCATGAGAAAAGTTTTGTATTATGAGGATTCCAGTTTTCTGAGGGTTCGGTTATCTAAGGTTCAACTGTACTGTGAAATTCTTATGCAAATTGCACAGACCACGTGACTAATGACTTCACCGAACGAATTCAAAAACAAAATGTAAATAAATAGCTTCGATTGAGCTCGACACATATTTCAATCAGTATGCTTATGTATGAGTATTACTTCCGACATGTTTTTCAAACGGTATTACTATATTTTAGATTGAAGAATTACTGCACGTATATGAAACCACGCTCTTATAGTCTATTTATTAGTTTATTGTGTGATGCCTCAGACCCATCAAATCGTTGCTTGTTGCGGACCCGTACGTGCAGACAGCCGTAGGTCGTGGGAAGCCTTGTGTATTAAGGTGATGGTACGCACATAAAGCACAAAACAACACACCCGTTCGGACCCGTAGCTGGAAGATATGCAAGTTTTATTTATACTCGGCCACGATTGTGTTCACGATTTGATTTTGAAGCTGATACGTGTATCCACGGCTCATCTCAAGGACCCTGGTACATGTAATAATGTAACAGTCCGTACGGGTACGCAAGAGTTCGTACGAGTCCTTGCGGACTTTGATCGCACGGCGCCCGTACGGTGCCATCACGGCTATTTTTATGTTTATGGGACTGTAGCATAACGTTGTTGTCTAGTCAAAACCCCGTTACTTTCATTAAAAAAGTAAAGTTACGAGGTTTTGATTAGACAACAACGATAAGGCAAATAGTTAAACCAAGTGCAAACTCACCTTTCATCTGTTTTAAAGCTGAAAAAATAGTTATAAAAATATAAACTTCATTGTATAATTAAAATAGATTATGAATACTGAACAAATTAAAAAACAGTATATGTCATACTAGCATCACATATGGTTGCATTGACATAATCTCATTTTCAAGTGTTCCCAAAAAATAGAGCTTTATCATTCCGTCGTCACGAGCTTCTTAAGATGTAATTTTAAACAAAATTTATTTTTTAATCTAACACACCAACTTCTTTTAAAACTTGCATACTAACCCATAAAACACAAAGTCTCCATTAAAACCCTTACAATAAATAAAAAAAGTTCGAAAAAAAACACTCGAAATTTCGCCAAGTAAATCTAGACCCCTCTCAGACCACTCTCCCATGAAAAGAGCTATCTGATTAAGTACATTGAAAATCGGGATCAAAGTTCTAATTTATAACTCTGTATCAAACCAATCTTTAAGTAAGATCAAACCGCTATTGTGACCACTCGATATAAATCATTCAGAATGAAGACCTCTTCAAATGCACTGTGGTCCATATTCTAGAACCTCCCCAAGTGGTCGTGACAGACATTTTGTCATCAATAAGATTTGGTCTGATGACAGGGAGATAATTCATTCAAGTCCTTCAGTTTTCTCAAGTCCTAATTTTTACATGGGGTTTCCTCATGCTATGTAGTGGACTATAGCAATTCCTTATTGAAATCTGCCTCGACGATTATTGTTCGTTTGTTTGTTTTTGTAGGGTTTAACGCCGTAGCAACACATTGTATAGGTCATATAACGACGAACAGTCAACCTACTCACTCCTCCTGGAAAGGCTAAATCTCTGGATTTAGCTGTTAACCAACTACTAAGCACATACTTTCGTCAGTGACTGACAACTGTCCTACATAATAAAAAAGTCATTGGTAGCAGGGAGAATGACCGTAAAAATTATTTCAGGGCCAAGCTCCACGAAAGTATGCGCCTCCCGGGAATCGGACCCACGACCCCTCACTCAGTAAACTTACGTACTGCCGACTGAGCTAGCCGGGTGGCTACGATTACATAAGGCCGCGAGTCAAGAAAAAAAGTTTAGAAGATAGAATAAGGTCATTCTAATCGCTTGGGATGTTTATCTCGTTTTTTTTTCAAAAATGGAGATAGGATATTTTTGAGGCGACGACATGTTGTTGTACAAATTGTTTTGCCCTTATTGCTCCGTCCAAGCGTTGCCATGGTCACTGAGATCGGAGCTCAAGTGGCGTTTTTCTGAAACACAGGCACCCAGGATCTAACTTGGACAAGTTGCATATCTGTCAGTCAATTAGTAAAAAATACGAGCATTTTGAAATAGACCTAGCGCGTAAGGGTGAAAAAATGGTCACTTTTCAACCATGTTGCATCCAGTAAATGAATAATCAGCTTGATTGATCAACTCACCTTTGCCAAGTTTCTTTCTATCAGCATCACTAAGTACTTCTACAAGCTTTTCAATATGTCCATGGCCATAAGCTTCAATAGGATAGGCTGGTTCATTGTGTTTTATTATATCTAAACCTTTAAAGTATAATCATGATAATTAACTTATGTCACACCTCATTTGCATTACGTCCACTGTATTTAATGTGACATACATGTATAATATTATTAGAGTCACTTTTTGAAAATTGTAACAAATTTAAAAAGTCATTAAAATTGTCTAAGTTCATAGCTATGTAAAATTCAATAAACGAAAATCAGTTTTGATCATTGAGTGTTTTTCTCTGAATTTTTACGGAAAGGTATCGACTAACACGCCAGAAAATACGGTATTTATACGTGATAAGCCTATTAACATCGAGAAGTCCAAACCCCACTAAGGGTAATGCTAATTTTGTTGAGCATGAAATTTACCTACAATTGTTCCACTCCTGCACTGTGAGGAATCACCTGCTTGAAGCGTATTTCAATTATCAAGGGTTCTAGTACAAAATTGTACAGTCGGCTGAACACGTAAATGTAACCCTGCACTTTAATTACTACTGATATTTTCTAACGATAACTTCTTAGTCGGATTCAGCGGGGGAGGTGACAGGGGCGTCCGGACCCCCTTGAAATTTCCGAAACGTACCCCTGCAGGAGTGCATTTTTTAACTGTAAGCCATTTTAAGTAACATTAAGCAATTTTTCTCTGTGCTTAACATAGATTTAATGGTATTGTAGTTTATATTATTTACATGTTGCGTTATTCTGCAAACAGTGTGGTTCGAAAGTTTGGACCCCCACCCCAGAAAATGTTGGACCCCCCTAGAAAAAATCCTGGATCCGCCCCTGAACTTCATAGCATGATCTTTTACGTACAATTGTTTATTGGTTATGTACAGTACCTTTAATCTCATGTTCCTCAGGGACGCGTAGCACCTTTAACAGTTTCAAAGCACCAAAAAGTATAAAACTTGTCGATACGGTCCATGCAATAATGACGCAAATGCCACAAATCTGCCATAGTAATACCTGAAGAACAAAGCAACTTTATGAACCACACACTGTATGTACATGTATTAGATTTCGAAACCTTATTTGGATCACAGGCTGTCGGCGTCCCCATAATTTTTTAAACACATATATTTAGTACTACATGTGTTTAAAAATTGTGGGGACGCCGACAGCCTGTGATTTGGTTTTGATTAAAACTATATCAGTTACTTTTAACTACGGGTATGCATTCGAGAAATACATCACAACACAATACATAAGAAATAATCTGTCAGTCACAGCTTTATTTAAAGATCTAGTAAAAACTGCCTGAACCAAGAATGGAAATTGAAAAACACCAAGAAAAAAGACGATTAGTGGCCAAGTAGTGTGCCCGAACCCTACTATAGGGTTTACCTACAATTGTTTCACACCAGCAATGTGTATGCCGCGGTCGTGGCGTAGTGGTTAGCATGTCTGACTTCGAATCTGGAGATTGCAGGTTCGAGCCCGGTCACGGTAGGTTATACCCTATACATGAGTTGTCGGCCTCGCGGTAGGGTAAGTTAGTACTGGTTATAGAAAAAGTATCCAGGAAACCTATAATAGGAAGAGCTGGCCGTCGTATATATGACCTAAATATGTGTTGAACACGACGTTAAAAACAATATTATTGATAATAAACATAATAATAACCATCAATGTGTAAATGGGTACTTTGAGGAATCACCTGCCTCAAAAGGTTCAATGACCAGTGATTATCAAAGTCAAATTGTAAAGTCGGCTATACTTGTACATGGAAGCAGACCCTAAACCGCATTTTAACTTAAACTTTTAACTTTTGAGACAGAGTAAAATAATTTTATCCCTTGTCTATCACCACAGCCATCGTGAAACCTCAATTTTGCATAAAATTAACAGTAACGTTAGTATGTTAAATGATTTACTCACCATTCCTGATCTTTTATTCCAGTTAAAGAAAATACCTTCATCTTTATGTAAAAATGCTGCTCCTATAACACCCAGTAAACCTCCACCAAAATGCACTGTAACACAATAATAATATACGTATAGGAGGGGGGGGGGGTTCAGGGGGGTCCAGACCCCTCCCTAGAATTTCCAAAATGCACCTGTCCAATAGTGTATATCTTGACTGTAAATCAAATTTTAAGTAGCATGAAGCAATTTTTAATGGATATATGCTTAGACTTAACGGTCATGTAGATTTTATTATTAACATGGTGCATTATTCTGCAAAATGAGTATAATGTGGTTGTGGTTCGAAAGTTTTAACCCCCTGGAAAAATTCGAACCCTCCTCTTAGAAAAAAATCCTGGATCTGCCGCTGATTTATTCTGATAGCATTATCAACTCTTTGTATTAAATCAAAATGGCATTTTTGAAATAAATATCTAGGTTGTTCCTATAATAATGAAAAAAAACCACAAAGAATTATTTCTTAAAAATGTGAGGCAATATTGTCATATGAAGTTCGAATAACGATTATTAGTTCTTTGTACTCATATTTATGTATTGCCAAAATATACATTAAAACACAGACTGGGTTGATCTTGTGTAAGGATGAGACATTAAATAACACAGTTTTAGATTGATTGATTGATAAAGGCATTTATTTTAATGCCATAACATAAAATATAAATAATGTTCATGAACTCAGGGAAACCGCCGCCAGTCACCACCTACATCAAGGTGGCAATACCACGTGACTATTACATCACAAATGGTACGGTTTGAATTAATCTGATTGAAACCCGATCTAAAGTTTTTCGCTCGCCTACTCGCTAATTAAGATTTGACCTTTTCAAACGAGGGTCACGTTCAGATGACCTTTTCTCACCATAACATTCATGAAGTTAGGAACTATGGAAGCTTTTATTACATGAAAAGTCAAATAAAATAATCAAAATAGGATTTTCGCGTGTGCCGAAAATGTGCGCGATGGAAACAATAGCGGTGCGCTAAGTACGTAAATTTATGTTCTCATTTGTAGTGCAGCTCATTGTCGGTGGTAATTTTGCTGAAAAGTGTCTTTCTTTTTGGTAAAAATGGATCGCGATCCGACGATTCGGGAAGTGCCGAATATTCGTACTCGATTTTCTGGTCGAGATCGCGATTATCCGAGTACTCGGATACTCGCAACAGCCCTAAATATAACCATGTTCTCCTACCTGACACAGCTTCCAGTGGATCATCTACTTTAACACGTGTTACCAAATATGTAGTTAAATGGTATGTAGGTCCTGCTAATATTCCTAATAATCCAGCTTCCCATGGATATATAGCATTAACGCTTGTACACGTTGATACCTGGAAAAATAACACTAGCACCTTTAATTCGTAAAAATAAACAAAAATACGCTTTGAAATCAAAATATTGTCAACGAATACAAATTCAAACGCTTCCGTTTTCACAATCGTTCAAACGTGTTTTTATAATTATTTCAATTATATAAATCAATTAGAATTAATAATATTTTATTATTGTAACACATGAATATTTTGTATGAGGCACGATACATGAATACGGAGGACTATGTACATGCAATGGCGTGTTTTTATGGTCATAATTTACGGACTCAATAGCCCATGAAAAATAAGGTCATTCATGCAGGATGGCTGATTGGTCCACCTGGAAAAATAGACATTCTTACCAGATGGCCGATTGGCCAACCCTAAAGACGATAAAATAGATAAATAGAAACACGACTGATTGGACAACTCTGTAAATACTTACATTTATGGTCAGTCAAATTAAACAGAGACAAAAATAGATATTGCATTAATGCTGGACAACATTCTTTTATCTACATGTTATGCAAATTACAGTCAACTTGCAAAAACAAATCACGTTGACCTCTCAAGACAGTGTTCTCGCTTTGCTATCCAGTGGAATCCGAGATTTATTGGTGAAATAAAAATTCACCGTTTTGAAACAATGAACATTAATTTGTTATTTTATTATTGTGCCGTTTTGAAGGCATATCTGATTTAAAAAATAAATATCGCCAGTTTGAAGCGTGCAATAATAAGAAAAAATATTATTTGGGTTTTAGAATTATTTGTTTCAGTCGTGAGCTTAGGATATTATGTTTTCACTCGTGGCTACGTAACTCGTACAAATATTGCATCATTAGCTCACTCGTGAAATAAAAACCGATCTGACACAGAAATAAAATATAAATCAAATGGTATGGTGAGTAATAATAATAGATATGTCCAATTTATAATGCAAGAGCCCTATTTATGAAGTATGAAGATCAATAAAAGATAACTAAACTCAAATATACCATTCCTGTCAAAGCTCCGTTGATAGACATCAGTAAGCTCCAATGTCCATCACCAAATCTCTTTGACTTCTGTATAAACATGGCTGAAAACGCTCCAAACGAGCCTCCAATGATTGTGTTGACCACTGCTAAACTGATTATAGCACCATCACCTGGACCAGTCAATGATCCAAGTGAGCCGCCATTGAATGCCAGGAAACCGAATAAAAGTATAAAACCTCCAAGGGCAGCAACCTAAATACATAAAGAGAGTTTTACTTTGAGAAAGAAGCTTATTTATTCATACTGGGTTATGGCCGTGTTAACACATTTTGGTTATTTTACGACATCCAGCGCACCTGGCCTAGCTTTCCTATACCCTTGTCTATAACCAGTACTCACATACCCTTCCACAAGGCCGGAAACTTCCCCATATACCTTATTAATTGAGGAAAATTGACATTAATGTCAAATTTCAAGGAAGGGTATAACCTCTTCGGTGAGATTCGAACCCGTACCCCCTTAAAGACTCTTGATTCAAAATCCCAGGGCACTAATTTGAGTAAAGAGCAAATCTGGAGTCTGCTCATAGTAAATGTAATCTAATTTTTTCGAAGCTTTTCAAAACGTCGTTTATGTTTTTGTCGGGTTTAATGCCGAAGCAACACACTGTGCATGTGATATAACGGCAGTCAGCAACCTATTAACCGTTCCTGGAAAGGCTTAATCTGTGGATTTAGCTGTTAAGCAACTATTATGCGCATACACCTCTAACGACTGATTACTGATAGAAGGGAGAATGGTCATGGAAATTATTTCATGACAAATCTCTACGACAGAATACCCATCTTGGGAATCGTGGACACGGTCCCTCGATCAAAAGACTTGTCCTACCGGCTTAGCTAGCTAGGCGGAACTCAACGTCATTGTATCAATAAGTTTTTGATACCGGCGTCTCAACTTGTCATTAAACTTATAAAAATTTAATACTTAGAGTTACAATTATAAACTACATGTAGTGATAAAAAATGAGCATGAAAATCCATATGATTTATTGATCTTGTTCCGAATTAAGCAGAAATTAATGTATAAATTTACATTTGGTATAAAATCTACTATTAAACGAATCGAACCGCATCGAATCTACTTTCCAGTAAATCGTTGCAGCCCTACCACTGGTTGTTGCCAATCACGTGTCTTTAGACCTAGCTAACGTTCATACTTATAAAGTAAAGTGTTGTTATTTTACCGGTATGGAATGTCCTCTTATTTTACGTGGTGCCTTGGTGACAGGATCAAATCTTCCAATTCTAGGTCCTAACATATAAGCTCCAACAAAACCAGCAGCTCCTCCCAACATGTGTACAATACCACTTCCAGCAAAATCCTTTAATGTGAAAATAAGTAATGCCTTGAAATAAGATATTCGAATATTGATATATGGGACAGTAAACTTAACCTTTTTTGAGGCCGCATTTTGAGAATCTGAGACTGTATATTGAACTTCATTTCGGGACGGCCAATGGTAACATAATGTTTTATTCATTTCTATACACCGGAAGAGAATGTCATTGGACCAACAGGAATGGTACAGCAAATTGTATTGGTTGAAATTTAGATAAAACATTGTCTCAGACAACTGTGCCGATTTAGATACACCTAATTTTCGGTGTACAGTTCATTCGGCCTCTAGCATATCAGTACATAGTACAGTACGTATGACTTAACATGTTACAAAGTGAGCAACACAAAACTATGATGTTCAGTAAGTTACGCCAAATGAACCACCTTGGTTAATTGCACAGTCATGCAATTTTATGCAATCTTTGACGACTTGTTCAGGCCGAAATGCTTAATATTAGAAGAAACAGTCACTATATGTTTTTATTATACAACAAAATATAGACAATTGTATGTTATTTCTTTTTTAATATACATGACCTAATTAAAGAACCTATACATACTTACAATGTAACCAACCCTTCCTATGTCACCACCATAATCTACACCTTTCGCTAGGAAACCACCTCCCCATTGCCAATGTGTACATATAGGATATATCACTCCTGGAAAAACATGGCTTTATTTTAGATCAACGCTATTTAAAATTCACATGTAGTGGAAATGAACATTTTAACTATTCCAGTATTGCCGAGAATTAGGGCACGGGCCAGTGACCTAGAAATGCAGTTTTTCTAACCGGTTAAACCCGTAAGAATTCGTATTGCAATATCAACTGGTATGTCGGTTAACCGTTACACATGACCCCTAGTAGCGTAAATACTGCAGTAGGATATTTGAACCTATGACCTGCTGAGTGGTAAGTAGTCACTCAATCATGTCTCCATAAATCTAGCTAAAGGCAAGAGAGTAAAAGTGCCGTATCTTATTTCTACTACATGTACATAGTTAACAAGAAATATCTTAAAAATGATATACAGCGCTATGCAGGGTTCATTTTGTTTGAAGTATAAATGGCCATATTCGCTGTTCAGTCATATCACAAGGAGTGTTCCACGATGAATGTATAACTAATCACCCATAATAAACAGAGTAAATAGTCAGCAACTGTTGTCCGTGCTATGCACCTGTTTATCACAAAGAACCAATGGTACCATTTCTTTTATCATTTTCTCTTTATCGGTAGTGAATGTCATTTAACAAACAAGTATGGTAGGGCAAATTGTATTAGTTAAAGATATGTTAAAAGATGGTTTAGAAAGCTGCGCCGAAAGAGTGCTTACCTGTTATGACAGCACTATAAGCCAGGTAGGCTATAAAATCACATCTTTCAGCCACTGAGCCAGATACTATGGTAGCCGTGGCAGCGGCAAATGAGTATTGAAAGAAGAACGTAGCATAACTTGTAAGTGGAAGATCTGTGATAGCAAAATTACTGTAACCAATAAAATCATTCCCTTCTCCATAGGCGAAAGCATAGCCAAATAACCAGTAGGAAATTCCAGATATAACTGAAAGAAACAGTGATGTGAAAAATACAGTACCCACCAAAAGTTTGGAGACAAAAGAAATTTACTTCAATTCTTGGATTTTGTTGATCATTCTTGCTGAATCATTGTTTTTGAAATATTTAAGTATGGTTTGTGATAAAATAAAAACAAATTTCATGCTTGCAACATATTTTAAGATTCAGAATTTGACATCTTTAAGCCTCCAAAATCATGTTTATTGTAATTATTTTCCGTGACATAGCTTTTATGCTATTCTTGTAGTCTTAACTATAATAACAATGATAACCAGACTTGAAATAGTGAAAAAATACAAAGCGTTTTAAAATAAACAGTAACCAAATTTTTTATAAAAGCTGTTCAGTAGGCCTACAATCTGATAATGTCTCCCAAACTTTTGGTGGGTACTGTAATTTAGACATTTATAAAGCTATTTCTGACGTATTGTAATTACTTACATATCAAAATGTATGTAGTTTGTAATGCTTTACATTCTATTGGCCAAAATCTATAGACATTTACGTAAAAATGGATCGGTGCAATTTAATTGTTCCGTTCATATTTTTTTCGGCGTAGCTGTCTAAGCTGGATTTTGACCTACATTTCTGTATAATGACGTCTGTCTGGGGATTTCGGAAATCCGCCGTTCTATTGGATGATTTTATAAGCACTGAAAATGACGTACGGGGGAAACAGAGAAAATCCCCTCTTCGATTGGATGGCCCTGACACGCGCGAAAAAATAAAGGCCACACTCTTGTAATGCAGTGTTTTACGAAATTTTGCTTCGTTCGTAGATTATTTTTTTTGGGTAGACTTCTATTGCTTTCCAAAGTGTTTTTTTTTATTTTGTAACAATAAAAAGTTACGTGTCAAACACAATATTTTATGGGTAAAATGAATTACGTCTCCAGATGTGAACCGGTTTCTAGTAAAAAGTCTGACATATTACCCAATACAGTCAATTCGCATTATCTCGACTACTCTTGTGTCGACATTTCGTTGTCTCGATTGAAAATCAAAAGTCCCGATTTTTTTCCTTCTTTATCTATATGAAAAAATCATGTTTGACTCGATCTTTTTGTCTCGACATTTTCGCTCTCTCGACTATAAATTTGAGTCCCAAAGTGTTATTTTACTATAAAATTATAATGTTTAAGTCGACTAGACAAAGATATTATCGGCGATCCGTTGAGGTGCGAAAAATAGCACGCGTCCATTGTTTATCGATTAGCAACTGTATAGATTATCTGTTCAAAAGAACGTGTCAATATTGAATTAACATGTCATTTAAATATACAAACTAATTGACATGAATGAAACCATCGTTGAATAAGTCGAGTGTTAATTGACAGATGTCAAAATTGAGTGTAAAAATATCAAAATGCGTGCTTACAATCATGTGCTTCATTTCAAAAAACACTGCGATACTCGTTACTTTTTTGTGTTCATTAATTTTGTTTAATGAATATTTTGTCCAATAAAAATAAGAAACAAATATTATTCGTTTATTTTTATTATTATATTTCGTCATTTAAGTTGATATAAATGTACGGCATCTTCTTTGCATGATAAATTAATCCCTCTACAGACCTGTTGGAAAAACGATGTTTACAACTGTTATGGATCGATACTAGAAAGACACGCATTTAAAAGATATGCCGACATTTTTGTAGTTCAAGTCTATATTTTTCCGTGACGTAATAGTCAACTACTCTTGACACACACAACTGGATATTATCAGCAACTACTCAAAATTATCAAAGAGAAGCCGACTTACACGTTGACGGTGCTGTGGTTGTACGAAATAGTGTATGACGTCGAACATATACACACTCAATTTATCTGACTGGCTACAAATATTCTGAATAATATACGCTTGGTTAGTTATTTCGAGAAACAGTCAGTGAAATAGTAGAAACCGAAAGTAGATTTTCGGAAAATACGCAATTTTGTTCTATAACTTGTTGAGAGGGAACTTTGCCAGCGGTAAAAGTGTCACAAAACCTTTAGAGTACAAGTGTATGGTAAAACCCTATTCACAGCTGCAGCAAAGCAATTATTCTAAACTACACTCTCTGAACAGGTAAAACTGCTACTGAAGACATCGGAATTACCTCCCTTAGAAAATTTCGTTTATCTTGTTTGTCTCGACTTTTCGTTATCTCGATTATTTTCCAACGGTCCCAACTAAGTCGAGATAACGAGAGTTGACTGTAATTATTAAATTAGCCTCACTACGTCCAGTTTCCGGGGTTTACACTTTGAGAGTCACAGCTCCACATATAGAACAGTTCATTGTTATTGTTATGATGTCTATAAATAGTAACAAGGAGCTGATAAAGACTACAGGTAACCGTTCGCTGGTTGGCAAGAAATGATAGCGAGTAAATACAATGAAAACACAGTAATTTTAAAATTGCAATTACTAAGTCATTTTTCATCAAACAATTTTGCATTTTATATCACTAGAAAGGTCTTGAAATTCATATTTTGAATATCTAAAAATTATTTGTCAAAAAGAATTGTTTTTTGTTGGCGAGTGTTTTAATGATCTGTATCAGTATTTTTTGTGAGCCACAAAATAAGAAATCTAGATGAATCGGTCTAGTAAACGCAGTTGTACCCCTTGTATATAAGTATATTAAAGGTATGTTGGAAAAATCAAAGGGAGGTAACTTGACAATTCCCTGTGGTTATCAGTGTACGGCAATTGCATTGGCTGTCATATTGTTAACGGTAGGTAATCATGTGCCAAGTCTGCGAAACTGGTCTGCAAATGTTGTTGATGAAATGATGATGCGTGGTCACAACTTGTATGAGCAAATACTAACGGAATCTGGCAATCCATCGCCACGTCAAAAAATAGGTTTAACATTAGTGGTCCTATGTAAATGGCTCTTCTGTGACCTTTGACCTTTTCCTCAGGTGAGCACCCAGGGCCCTTTGGGCCCTCTTGTTTTTAAATCGACGCCGTTTGTCTTTTTTAAAGACATTTCTTGTTACTTGTACATGTAAACTATTTATTATCTTCATGTATACATACACTATATCATAGTTTTGACATTTAATAATGAAGTTACAATCTTTTTTAAATTTGGTCGATCATGCAAATAGAAAAAATAGATGCATAGATTAGCTTGTACTTTTAACTTATCAAAATTGTCATAAAATAGTACCTATGTGAAATGATTATATAAATGTACTCATCTGTGCTATATCCAAGTATTTATACACAGATAATGGATTTTGTCAGCTTCTCATTATGATATGCATCAGTTGAATTACATTAACATAATTTATCAATGTTAGATTTATCAAGGATGAAAACTGATTAAATTGGGGCAAAATATTAAGACTTTTACTATTTTTATTCATATATCAAGATTCATATATTTTATGTACATGTATTTTTTACTTTTGAAACTTCTCATTTACAGCACGACTCAAACCTGTGACATGTAAAGTCGCTATTGTCCTTCATCTATCCAGCTTATGTACTCGTATGTACATGATTAAGTTTCTGGCATAGTGAAAGTTTTAAACAATAGCAAAAATGGATAGGTACAACATAACTTAGGTAAACCCGAACATTATGATTACAGATTCATCTCTAAAATTCAAACAAGTTTAAAACAGTGTATACCTATAACAGTAGAGGGACTTTAATCAAAGCTTTGTAAACCTATATCATGTAATGGGGGCTTTAAACAGAACTTTGTAAACCAGAGTCATATTATAGGGACTTCAAACAAAACTTTGTAAAACAGTGTCATAATATAGGGACTTCAAACAAAACTTTGTAAAACAGTGTCATAATATAGGGACTTCAAACAAAACGTTGTAAACCAGTGTCATAATATAGGGACTTCAAACAAGACGTATACTTACAGGAGTCTAGAACATTTTTGATTAAAATATTTGTAGTATTTTTACTTCTTACTGTACCAGCTTCATAAAATGCAAATCCACATTGCATGACTGAAATGTACATTATAAAATGATTTAATTAACACATAGTAACTACAGTCTGACCTGTATTACTGACTCTTAAGAAATGTATTATATTAATCTCGGTTTTATATAACGATGATGAAATAGTCAGTGAGCACCATGATACATTGATACTCTGATTTTAGTGACATGCGCACTTCGGTTAGATTTAATGCCGTACCAACACATTGTATAGGTCATATAACAGCGGTCAGTCAACCTACTCACTGTTCCTGCAAAGGCTAAATCTCTTTATTTAGCTGTTAACCAGTTACTAAGCGCATACTTTCGTCAGAGACAGACACTTGTTTTATAGACATGCGGACTCTGTCTTTAAAGACTTTATTTGGTAATCGTCCCACTGGGCGCCCTTCAAATACAGGTGAGACTATACATATGAAAAACTAAAAAAAAACGAAAATCATATCAGCAAAATATATAAAAAAACTTTTAAGGAGATTCAACGCCTTTTCCTAATAATTTTGTTATATTACTAAATTGCAAAATCACGTTCAATAGCGCATAGCCAGCTAGTTTTTATGCCCTTCAGTTTTTAGGTCACACAATTAAATGAATACAGGATCATGATACCTTTACTCATAGGTGGCTTGCACAGCATGTTACTATACAAATGGTATATTTTTTACAAGTTAAATTAGTGGTCAGTGTTTTCATCATATTTGTTCCTATTTTACATACTTGTACATGCAAGCGTAGCTAAGACTTTGATCTTTCGAATAACACCATACGCTGAAAAACGACATTCATAAGCCGATTTTATAAACCACAATCATGTCTCCAATGACTTTAAATGTGTGTTAAAATTTCAAAGGTTGTTGAAATACATTGTTTTAATTTACATAAACTGATTTCAAGTGCATTCATATAACTTGAGTTGTATTATTAGTTCGAGTTCACATATAATCAATCATCATAAATAAAACACATAAAAAGCTAGCGTATAATTTCATATTAGCCATAATAGGCAGAAATAGCCATAATAAGCAATTGTCTACTTTGACCTACAATTAATTTTACATCTTTCGTGCTTTACGGTGAATTGTGATGTTATTCGATAAATAAATACGGTGAACAAAAAACAAATCTTTTATTTTCATCGTAATGCAAATGTCGTGTCAACACAATTTTAGTAATTTTCGGTGACAAACACGTCTAACCTAGTTATCCTGGACCCTTGTCAATGACCAGTACCCATCTACCCTTCCACAGTGCGACGGCAACTTTTCTATATACCTTATCAATAAGGGACTTTAGTCAGTTATTTCCCCTTGTATACTCTTCAAATAGGTAGGTCCAGTTAGTTGGATTACTCGGATTTTATCCTTATTTTTCAATGTCAATTTGCCAAAATTAATCTTAAATAACATTTTTGTAAATCATTTCATTTGTTTGAAATTCAAGCTAAGTGTTTTAGGGTAAAGAACTATCTAAATTCCATCACTTATGTTAATATTCTCATTAACAAGAAACATATAAGATGAAATATTTTGTAATCCTTACATAGGAATTCAATGATAAAATCCGAGGATTCCAACTGTAAGGACCTACTTACCAATTGGATTGCTTCAGATTTAATCAGGGAAAGATAACTAACTAAAGTCCCTAATAGGGTGGGATGAAATGATTTTGAGGACTTACGCATTACAAGCATTCCACATATAATCAGGAACATCTGATTTATCTCATCTTCTAACGCCATCTTGATTTCCTATTTCCTGCTGATTTATCCTATAGTTAAATATTTATCAATTAAATATAAATCTTAAAAGAGTAATCAATAAAATATTGATCTTTCAAATATTAATCCATTTAATAATAATCCATGTAATATTAATCGATAAAATATTAATGCAATAAATAGTAATCAATTGAACATTAATCGATCAAATATTAATCAATTAATTATTAGACAATTAAATATGAATCCATGAATGTTTTTGCATTAAATATAAATCAATTATAATAAATCAATTATTAATCAAGTTCCACAATTATTGTTAAAAAGGTTCCGACTTTAGATAATTTTGACAGCTCCTGCATATCATATAAAAATACATACAACACACGTATTCATCAACATAAACTCCACTTAACCTGAATAGAAATGAAGCGTAATGAATCTGGAACACGGTGAAAAACTTATACAAAATATGTCATATACATGCACATGTACCTAATTACTCTTTCTATACTTATTAGGTCTAGATTAACTCAAAATGATTTAAGCAGATGAAACTGTGTTTTTACATTGAACGCTTCACTAAGTCTTACTTTTATAGTCGTTAATTAAAAGCAATGAAGTTGAAAATTTCAACGAACCGTAATATTACTGACGTACTAGGATGAATATAAAGTTGGCAAACTCAGCAGACACAGCAGAAGGATCGATCCTTCTGTTGTGTCTGCTGGCAGAAAAATAAAATTACAGCAGAAGGATCAATCTTTCTGCTAGGTCTTCTGGCACAAAGATAAAATTACAGCAGAAGAATTAATCTATCTGCCGGTTCTGCTGACAGAAAGAAAACATCATGTATCAGTAAGAGGAAGGAATAAAAAGACATAATACTCAGTAGTTTATATACGTATGCATTTTGTTGGTCAACAAAATTAACCGAGGTCCACAAGTTCACATATGTGAATGAAATTTCATCTTCTTCATGCATGTCAGAGTTATTCAAGCTTCCTTAAGCTCTGATGTACGCTACCATTCAAAAATCGTTTTGAAAATGTAATGGATTGTTAATTTGTCTGCTTTAATGAGATTAATTTTGTTCGTTCATAAAAAAATTAAAGTAAAAAACAGTAAGTACAATGACATACCTGTGATCTGATCAGACATAAACATTGACTTGATCGAGATGGATTACATGTCTTCAAATTTTAACTTTATCCCGATTGAACAGGGAACATATACTATTAGTATATTGATCAATTAAGAAAACCTTATAAGATTATTTAATCTTCATTGTTTATATGTAAAGGATATTAACTGAGTGCGAGGATTTTCTGAGTTAGGACAACCTGGCTGTGGACTTCTCGTGAAAATCGGAAAACGCGAAGTTACGAGTTTCGTATTCAACTCATTGAAAACTTAGAGAACTTTGAGATGATATAAACACAACATATATAGCGATATTATTAGCTTTATGGTGTTAATGACCAAATTCCTTATACATGTAAAACTCTATTTAAAACTCGTGACATCTGGACCAGTAGTATAAATGACCCGGAAGCATAATGGAACGATCTACTGTATTTAGAAGACATTAAGCTGCCCAGTGCTCAGTAACTACTAACTTAGCTAACGTACGAGTACGGGAGAACTCAAGCCAAAGACAACTCAACCCGTGCAATACTAAACTCAAAGTTGGGACAACTCAAACCGTTAGTAGGAGATTGAGTTTTCTCTGGTTGAGTTGTCTATGGGTTGAGTTGTTCCGACACTTCCGTTACGGAACGTTTTTGGAACGTTTAAGGTAACTGAACACGCTGCTGGTATAGTGCGTAAAGTTTGACCCCAATCTGACCTTTCACATTTGCATCTAATAATTATCTACACATGTCCCGACGAAAACCAGTACCTCGCCTATTCTACACTTCGGCAGCGATTGCAAAATTATAGAAGTATGTTTATGTGTTAAATTTCAACACATAATCCTCACGGCCACGGTGTAATCGAGCATTAATACTACATTCGTATTTCATGTAATAAATATTCTTGCATAAAGGTCAGGTCGGGATCAAACTTTAAGCACAATATCATTATCAAATACGAGAACTCTAGTTCCTATAGTTTTAGACAAGAAGATTTGTAATGGTTCCTTATTCAAAACTGTTAAGAACTGCTGACCCTTGAAATGGGGCCAATATTGACCCAATGGTAATTTTTTGGGCAACATTTGTAGAAGATCTCATGATGATGTCAAATGACAAATATGGTACCTCTAAGCCTACTGGTGTCTGACAAAAATATCTTTGACGATTTCCTTTTTAAAAACTGTTTCCCCCAAGGGTGGGGCTAATATTGACCCCATGTTCATAATTTGGACAAAATTTGTAGAGGACCATAAGATGTTGTCATATGCCAAACATAGGATCTCTAGGTATAACATGTCGAAATAAAAAGATCTTTAGAGGTTTCCTTATTTAAAACTTTAGACACTTCTGATGGGAGCAATATTGATCCCAGGCTCAGGACATTGGCAACGTTTGTAGGGGTCCTCGATATCATTTTATATGTCAGATATGGAAACTCTATGCCTTATTGTTTCAGACTTATATACTAACTCACTATGTGTTCATTTAGCTCTGGTCAAATTGTACAACCTAGCTAGCAAGGTTTCAAATGTGATGACAAACCCCGCTAACTGCTGATTGCAATGCAAAGGCGGACGACACGATACCGGCTCGTCCATGACTCTTTGTATACACACACCACCTCTGTGTTGCTTATCGAAAATGTTCGCCGCGTAAACCTATTGTTTGGCGAACTACTTATGTAATGTTTTTTTCTTCAAACCAACAAATCTAAGATCGCAATGCCCACAAACAAAACTTCAGTGATGTATATCGATTCACACTCAACAACAATCAAGCATTCCACAATCAATTTATTACAAACTTTATTCATAATATATATAAATGTATTTACAATAATGTGTTGATAAACTTATCAATGCTGATTTTGAAATTTGTTCTAATAACTTTTATCAAAGGTCAATATGAATCAATTTTCCCTATAAACAAGAATTTTACAAATGACCTCTGAATTCACTGCATAATAGTGTTTATCAAAGACGCTGAATATAAAAAGTCTAGTTTTATTGGAAACACATCGACACTTAATAAGATAAATATTTTGTATTTATACTTAGGCATTTTTATTCATTTTCACTCATTCAATGAAATAAAAATCAAATCTGATTAAAAGACAGCGCTCTAATGGATACTAGTATTTGTTTACAGAGATTGATGAAAATACAAAATGTACAGCTTAAGGCAAACTTAGACAAATGAATATCCACTTCGAGCTTTGCAAGTGACAATGGTGTTCCAAAAATTCAAGAGTTTGTTCTAACACTTCGTTCTTTAAATTGTATATCTAAATTTAGATTTACACCCATAGCTGTTCTGTTCAATCCATTGATCCATTTGTTCATTCATAGCTACTGTAAAGTGGTTCTTCCAGTCTCCGACTTGACCTGAGATAAATAGAATAAAAATGAAATAGCTTGATCAATTTGACTTAAGATAGATTGATGATGTACTTCGATGTATTCCAGTGCTAGTATGGAACTATCTACCCTTTGATAACAGTTAACGGTATAGCACGTTGAATACGAAAGGCGGTAAGCGGTAAAATGCCAGAGGTAAAAATGCAAAATACAAAAATGTGAAAGGCAAAAATACCATTGGTAAAAATGTCATACTATAGTCACCGTGGTAAAAGTGTCAGAGGTAAAAATGTCAAAGGCAAATAAGGTTTTTTATAGCCTTTATAGAAGCATTTTAACCATCATTCGTCAAAATGAAAGGCAATAATTCTATATGGTTTTAAAAAAGAAACATTTTTCCTTCACAGATGAAGAATTTAGGACTTAAAATTGGTCCAAAATAACATGGCTTTGCAATAATCTAGTTGGACTTTAAAGCGGAACTTTAATGTATAAATGTATTATTATTATTTGACAAAATAATAGTGTATGCATGCTTCCATTGTGTGTTTCCCTATTATGTGTGCCTAATGCCGAAATAAATCTATCTATCTGCTGTCTCCACTCAGAAATATATGTGATATTCTTACACGAGTGTTTTAACGCTACGCAACATCGGACCAAAACGGCGAAGAACTAAATAAATATCGACCTTTGGACCTAAAATTATTTCAATAACAGCGTGTGGAATGACGTGACCTATATGGTTCCTAACACGACAAAAGACGACCAGAGCAACAAATTTAGGTAAAAAAAGGTAAATGACATTTATACGTAACCGATTTTTATCAGACCTAGTTCAGTCTTAGCAGCACAAAATTATCTTTTAGCGGTAGTTCTGCCAACTTAACAACGGTTCTAAATTTTTAGATTACCTCGAAGTTCTTCCAAAAATCTCTCAACTCGTATAAAACCTCGAGGTAATCTAGAAAACTAACACGGTTGTGGGGTAAGGAGAACTACCGCTAAAAAGATAATTTTGTGCTGCTTATAATGCACTAGGTCTGATATGCAGGTCACGTGATTCCACACACTAAATTACTAAAACGGAAAATGTGACTACATACCTTTTCTATACATAAAATCAAGCTTAGGTGGTGGGCCTTTATTGTTTAAACTTTCCTTAACTTTAACTTCTGCATCCGCTTTCTTTAAGGTATTGAAATCACAAGCCTTGGCAATTTGTTCAATCAACTCAGGATCTCTATTTGTTCCAAGGAATTCATTTATTTTCTTTATTTCTCGAACTGAGTCCTTGAATGATAAAAAGTGACTTTATTTAATATTGTTGGGTTTGTTTCTAAGGTGTTTTTCCATTTCAAATAGTGCAAAGGTCAATAATAATACAGACCGTCGAAATCTATAAATTGTTTACCTTTCCATTCTTGCCAACTGGTAAAGTTACTTGTCCGTACGAACATTATAGTATAAAATTATTGAAAATTCCACTAGTCTGTACTTGCCTTGGGACAACACGGACAATACGGACGATTGATTTCGCAAGCCCTCATGATGTTTCATTTACGTTGTCCAATCAGTACTATCAGAACTTTAATATACATACATCATGCCATAACTTCCATGTTGAGTATGTTGTACACTTTTCCATTATCTTGCTGACATGTATTTAAAATTCATAATCTTTTGACCTCTCAAAAACCAATGCAGCAAATCATCAAAACATCTTTCGCTAATTTAGCAATACAATAAAGTGCGGTTTACGACTGAAATCGGTCGTAAGACGCTTGATAATACGGGCCCCTGGGCTTACCTCTTTCATGTCTTCATAGTAAATATTAAGAATTTGATCTGGATATTTTTCAGTAAAATATTCCCATTGTCGAATATAATCAAAGAAAGGACTATGCAATGCTGAAAAAAATAAAAAAAATATATAATGCAAAAAACTTATTTCATGCTCTACGGTCAAATGTAACTACGTCAGTGTTATGTAATGAAAACTTGCAGTAAAAATATAAAGTCAAATGGCGCCATCTAAGTGGAGAAATGACGTTATGTTATACTTGTGTAAAAATATATACAAGAAAGCACTGAAACAGAATCGTTGTCAATTTTGGAATGAGAATGTTTACTTCAGCTATAGACATCATTCGTTAATAGACGGTGAAGATATCACCTCTATACTAATACGCACAACACATCGCAGTATTCGGCGATTTGGTACGCAACAGAATATAGCGCGGCGTATGAATAATACAGGAATGCCAAATCAATTTTACACAGAAATGGACTCAGCCGCCCGGCTAGCTTATTTGGTAGCACGCAAGTCTACTGATCGAGGGGTTGTGGGTTTGATTCCCGGACGGGACATACTTTCGTGAAGCTTTGTCACGAAATTATTTCTACGGCCATTCTCCCTCCTACCAATGATTTTTAATTATGTTGGACAGTTGTCAGTCACTGACGAAGATATGCGCTTAGTAGTTGGTTAACAGCTAAATCCACAGATTTAGCCTTTCCAGGAGGAGTGAGTAGGTTGACTGACCGCCGTTATATGACCTATAGAATGTGTTGCAACGGCGTTAAACCAAAACCAAACAAACAAAAACCAAATCGAAATGGACGAATGTCCCCTATCTCATTAAAATCAGGCTATTTATGCGCCACTTTTTCCGCTTCAGTGAATCTAAATCATATAGATTTTGTTTATGGGCCAAGTTCAGCAGATCTTCTATTTGCACGCAATGACGACTGACTTATAAATCAGACTTATGAAGCCTCTACTGATTCTATGCTCAAATAGATATGATTGTTCTCATATCCTGGCCACGTTCAGCAGAATTTCCAATCGAACAGTTCCATTACTATATGCACCAAACGATGCCACTAAAGGGGTTTCAAATACTATTGTACATAGTTGAATAGATAATGAAAGATACTTACTTATACCATAACTTTCCATTAGGTACGGCAGAAAGGTTTGAAAATCTTTCACGCATTCTTGGCTTCCAGCAATTGCCTTATAATGATGGTACATTGACACAAAGGCATCTTTTGGATTCCTCATAACGTGCACAATCTTTGTTTTCCTTTCTATAATTTCACGAGGGAACGAGCTAGGTGGAAAATGACTATTCAAAATTCTAGGTGATGGTCTTTCATCAATTGTAGCAACCGCTTTTAAATCAAAGAACACTGTTTCTTTTGTCACCTTTTCATGCTCTGCACTTCCACGTTTTAACATACACATTATTTCCCAAGCCCAATGTGTTCCTAAAATACAAACAGGATGTTGGTCAACCGTACCCGTATTTTTATCCATTTAAAAACCTAAGATATATTCAGATAGTTCTGTCACCAAACAACATCATGATTAATAATTAAGTAGATAAAGTGGTAAACCAACAGTGGTCATGTAACAAGTTAATGTGTTCAGTGATTAATTAGTAATATTTAAAATAAGTTTTAACTTGGTTTAGGCGAGCGGAGAATTAAAGATCAGGTTTTTGTTAGATTGATCATTATATGAATGAAAAAGTAGAAATGCAGCGTAAAAAATCATACATTACAAATACATAATCTTCCCATACTTACCACATTTTGGATATGTTGCAAGTAATAGGTCATCGTCTCGTAGTTTCATTTGTTTTATATCAGACAAGTGTCTTGCAAAATCTCCACCATACGGTAAAAACTTGCTTAAAAACGACCTACAGAAACAATGGAATTAATCACACAACAAAATAATAAAATTTAACTCTGTCAATCTTGTAAACAAATAGTTGGTAGCGCGCTGGGTATTGGATACTTGTGCCCGAGGGGGTGCGGGTTCGAATCCCACCCGGGGAGGTTATACCCTTCCATGAAAATTTTACAATAATGTCGATTTTCATCCATTGATTAGATAATATGGAGAAGTTTCCGGCCTTGTGGAAGGGTAGTTGAGTACTGATTATAGACAATGGTCCAGGAAAGCTAGGTTAAGTGCGCAACCGTGCGCAAGACGCCGTAAAATAACTAAAATGTGTTGACACGGCGTACAACACAGTACAAATAAATAAATTAGGTAGCTGAGAACTCGGTAGCAAATTATAACTGTCTGCTGGTTCATGACGTAATACGTACTTCAACGCACGTGACAGCTACTGCGCTTGCGCTAATGGCTACTCAATGCGTCCAAGTTTCACATTTCAAACTCATTCGGAAAATCACCCGAATGATTCCGAAAATTGACGACCAGTGCAGCTATTGCCGAAGTGTTCCGAATAATTTTAATTTTTAAGTTCTTACATTGATCGTGATTTAAATTGACAAAAAGTACACACGTTTTGGTAAAAGATTTTGCAATTTTCTCATTCTAATAGGTTGTGTTTTATGAAGCAAAAGCAATGTCTTAGGGAAAACTTACATAAACGTCACACCATCGCAGTAAATAAACTCATTCGTGATTCCATTTGGTGCCTCGAGTGTTATTTTACTTGTCATAGTTTCAGTTTATCTGTAATATGTTTGTTATAGAGGTTGAATTGTCAGCTGAAAAATAACATTACCATAGATACATAACATTTAACGTTAGTTTCACTCTTTCTATTTATACTATTTTTGAATGACACCATGCGCATGAAATATCTACAACATTTAAGCACCCTATTTTAGCTGTATGCCCAAGATATAGAATCTATCTTATATGACATGGTTCTTCAGATATAGAACCCGGGTCGATAGCGCAGTTGACATGCGCCGAGATTTGGAATCTCGCGTTCCGAAGTGGGTACAGGTTCGAATCACACCCGGGAAGGTTATACCCTTCCATGAAAATTTGACAATATTATCGATTTTCCTCCATTGATTAGATAATATGGAGAAGTTTCCGGACTTTTGGAAAGATAGGTGTGTACTGGTTATAGACAAGGGTCCAGGAAAGCTAGGTTAGGTGCGCTGGACATCGTAAAATCACCTAAATTGTGTTTACACGTCGTTAAAACCAAGTAAAAAAATCCTCAAATATAGCCATGTGCTATTTTGTTCATGCTTGTTTCTCCTTTTCTATACAAAATTAGAATGACACAATGTAGCACATAAAATAAGTAAATCATTTAAGCACTTCATTAGAGCTGTATGGTTTAGGTACAGAAACTATCTTACATGACATGGTCCTCTCAAATATGAACATGTGCTATTTTGTAAACAGTTTGTATATATAGGACATAATGTAACTTCAAAATGTTTAAGGTCAATGGCTTATACATTGGGTAAAAATACTGACAAAATATGTCAATGATAAGATGTGTACAAAAACACAGGTCAGAAAACTAGGTCGGACATGACTTTCCTTAAACGAGCTGTATGAAACAGGCGCTACTATTATAAAGTGTACGGTAACAGACAACTACCATGTTTACTTAATCTATTGACCCCTGTAGCTTTATCAATCTAGTAATATATTAATATACCCGCACAAATTTATGTCAATTTTAAATCTAGGCCAAGGCAGTAGCCTTTATGAATTTATTTGTCAACATTTGCATTAATACAATAAAGTTTTACTGTAAGGAACGTCCAATCCGATGGTCTGAACGGCTATACAGTTTTGATACAGGGACCTTTTCTACTCAAATTAAGCATTTGGGTCTTAAAAATCCGCAGATTTTGCAATAACCAAGATGTTCCTCTAGGCAGAACTATACTGTCATATTTTAAAATGTGCGCTACCGCTTTATTCAACTTGCTCGGAATGCCAGGACACCAGAACACGTCTCTCACTTGGCTTTATTCTTGGAATGCACTGTGCAGTACATTGTATCAAGTTGATATTTACACAAAAACAGTTTATTAAAAACAGTTAATAGAAAAACATTAAAGTCAAAAGCAGAAACTAATTGTAACGTTGTTTTACATGTATACTTCTTAACTTTATTTTACAATAGAAGGTAATAAATAATGCAGCAATGTGCATGCTGTCTGCATTAGTCCCGAAAGCCTGTGCAGAAATGTATGATCAAATGTCAAATTATAAAATATGTATTCGATCTTCCGACCTTATGAAACGGACTTACGATGAGTTTTGTCTTAATGATTTTTTGTACAATCTTACAAAATTAACATGGATAGAGTATAGTGTATAAACGTATAATGATAAAAGATAAGAAACGATGCATAATTCCGTAGAATTCCACGACAAATATCAATAACAAAATTAACAGTATCGTAGTTTATATTAACAAAATTGACAGTACAAATGTATATGGTATATAAAGATAAAAGAAAAACAAACCTTGTCGTTAGTCCAAGCTTGATAAAGATAATTTAACTTAAACGATGAGTTTGACGCTTGGACATGAAACATGATATGATAACATTTACTCCCAGTCGTTTTTATATAGTAAATATATATGTTCCTAATCTTAACCCGTCCTGCCTTCAGTGTATTGACTTTCACGAAACGTCATTTCAAGTCAAATATTACTTTATTGTCGGTAAAATAGATCAACATTTGAAGTAGCGTTCGTAATGTTTAAAGTTCAACAGTCAATATGTGAAACAATGCTGTAACAATTATTTTTGGTATTCTTTGTACGAATATTCAGCATTATTTTTATAATTTTATTTATAAGGAGCAATGGTCCAGTGGTACGACACGCAGAGTTCAGCCCTCAGCTTCATTATCATTTATATGGTCAGGTGGAACGACACGCAGAGTTCAGCCCTCAGCTCCATTATCATTTATATGGTCAGGTGGAACGACACGCAGAGTTCAGCCCTCAGCTCCATTATCATTTATATGGTCAGGTGGTACGACACGCAGAGTTCAGCCCTCAGCTTCAGTATCATTTATTTGTCCAGTGGTACGACGCCCAGAGTTCAGCCCTCAGCTTCAGTATCATTTATATGGTCCAGTGGTAAGACGCCCAGAGCTCAGCCCTCAGCTTCAGTATCATTTATATGGTCCAGTGGTAAGACGCCCAGAGCTCAGCCCTCAGCTTCAGTATCATTTATATGGTCAGGTGGTACGACGCCCAGAGCTCAGCCATCAGCTTCATTATTATTTATATGGTCCAGTGGTACGACGCCCAGAGCTCAGCCATCAGCTTCATTATTATTTATATGGTCCAGTGGTACGACGCCCAGAGCTCAGCCATCAGCTTCAGTATCATTTATATGGTCAGGTGGTACGACGCCCAGAGCTCAGCCCTCAGCTTCAGTATCATTTATATGGTCAGGTGGTACGACGCCCAGAGCTCAGCCCTCAGCTTCAGTATCATTTATATGGTCCAGTGGTAAGACGCCCAGAGCTCAGCCCTCAGCTTCAGTATCATTTATATGGTCAGGTGGTACGACGCCCAGAGCTCAGCCATCAGCTTCATTATTATTTATATGGTCCAGTGGTACGACGCCCAGAGCTCAGCCATCAGCTTCATTATTATTTATATGGTCCAGTGGTACGACGCCCAGAGCTCAGCCATCAGCTTCAGTATCATTTATATGGTCAGGTGGTACGACGCCCAGAGCTCAGCCCTCAGCTTCAGTATCATTTATATGGTCAGGTGGTACGACGCCCAGAGCTCAGCCCTCAGCTTCAGTATCATTTATATGGTCAGGTGGTACGACGCCCAGAGCTCAGCCCTCAGCTTCAGTATCATTTATATGGTCAGATGGTACGACGCCCAGAGCTCAGCCATCAGCTTCATTATCATTTATATGGTCCAGTGGTACGACGCCCAGAGCTCAGCCCTCAGATCCATTAACATTTATATTGATTTTTAAATAAGTGTGTCACATTACAATATACAGGTAGTTACAGAAGTGTTTGACATTTTATATGATCCCCAAAACACGCAATAATCATACAGCAATAAAAAGAGGAATATTACGTTAAAAATCACATATACATGGTATTTCTTCAGTCAATTCATTTAATATTCTATCTCAGGTCAAATGTACAATCTGCATAGCTAGATCTATAATGGGATGACCAAACCTACTAACTGTGCTGATTGCACTGCAAAGGCGGACGGCACGATATCACCTCTGTGTTCCTTATCGAAAATGTTCACCGTATAAACTTAATATTGTTAGGCGAACTTTTTATGGAACGGGTTTTCTTCAAACTAGCAATTCTAAGATGGCAACTTCCACAAACAAAACTTAAGTGTGTTCGCCATCTTTGTTCACTCAGAGAATCTCCTCATTGCGTTTGCCAATGTTCGGAACGTTCGCGGCGTTCAAACCGTTTCTTATTGCAAACGTTCGAACAATTCACTAACGTTTGCAAACGTTCTCGTCAAGAAACGCAGGTCACATGTATGAATACATATTCCGAACTCGAGCAGGTTCGTCCAATTAAAACATTTTCAGATCCTGGAAATTGCCGACTAGCTACGTACGAATGGTTTATACAGCGTCTGTTGTTCGGGGTCGTGCCGTTTGCATTAGGTCGATTGTATTTATCGTTATGTATTCACAAAACGGACATTTACGTTTCATGTCACCAAATCAAGTCCTGTTTAGCGGGGTTTTGCTGTGTTTATTATTTTGTATCCCTAGCTGCATAGTCTTACGTACTATACATTTCTAGGCATTTCAGATTATTTTAACTTATAAACATATTCATAGTTGCCTTATGTATGTATTCTTTTGACCAAGGATACTATATACTTGATAACTATTTTATTGTTTCACGAAAATTATACTTGATTGCCACCACAAGAACATATTTTGTCAAATAAATACACATAATTTCTTTCTCGCTTGTTTTCAGTAACTACGCATTTTCATTTTTTGTAGGTCAAATCTACCCATGTTATCACTTTTATATTATCGCTGACCTTTTTATATGAATATGTACCTTCATTTGATATTAAAATGTGACTGTGTAGGGTCAGCAAATTTAAGTAGGACTATCTACATGTATACCATAATGTTATTGACCTACCCCACATCTTGGGCAATCATCCTCGATCATTTCATCATAATGTGGAACGCGTATCGATAACTGGGACGATATCTGCGGAGCTCCTAAAGTGACATTTTGAAATTCTTTTTATGCTCGTTTTCACGACATTGTATTAAGTAAATACGAAATATTAGTTCATTTTATCGAAAAATCGAAATTATACTTTAATTAAAAAAAATATTACGTTTAAACGAAATAATAGTTTAAATTAATGAAGTATATCAAAATGTCACTTTAGGGGCTCCGTAGATATATTTAGAAAATAAATTTACTGTTGGTCAGTAAGGTCTACAAGAGAAACCACTGTTTCAAATGTAGAACTAGCAGTATGGCTCTCCTTGCCAAGTGGTCAGCAGATGGATTTTTTTCTAGACTAATATTGAAAAAAAATTTACTGTAGCTTTTTGGTCAAATATACAGACAGTCAATTAAGAAATGGCTCAACAAATTAAAGTAAAATTAATTACATTTAATAGTCTAAGTTTCATGCTAATGCATGTTCACCGACTACAGCTATTACCCCTGGTCATTAGGCTACTGGAATCTATCTATCAATCTCACTGGGGAGTCTTTTACTCCATGTAGTGCAGCTGACACATTGACACAACAGAATCATACCACCCTCGCAGGTATGCATTTACACTTGGGTGAAGCTATCACAGGTAAATTTCTTGCTCAAGGAAATTGGTAGTGCCCGTGGTTGGGTTCAACCCAGGGACCTCTCGATCCTCAAGCATGCGTCCTACCACAGGACTACTGCTCATCACTGAACATAAAGCCTATAGCCAACACTAGCATGTTCCACACAAACTAACTTGAAGGAAAAAGAGCACAAGTGTCACATAATACCTTTGCTACACACATAACTAAGCAATCTCACAATCTGGAGTAGGCAACAGGTGGCTAGATCGTCTGATAATCAATTTCTATGAAACCCTATTCAGAAGATCAGTGTTCACGAACTTGCATACTTCAAGATCAGCCTTTACTCACTCCATCCAGCCATGTCTTTCTTGGACGCCCAAGTTTTCTCTGGCATGGGATCCTTATGCTGGTAATTGTGTTGATGTACAAAGAATTATTATTATTGACTAACTGACAGAAAACATAAAAAACAGAATACAGGTTTAACAATATATTTTAATTAACTGTAGCATTCATGCACAATATATTTGATCTGAGCAAAGTTTTACTCCAAGGATCATCACAATAGGTGGTTTTAAAGTCACTGTATGAAGATAGATTCATCAACAGTAGACTCAAAAACTGTTTTACAAACATGAAGTTATCAGAATATAACATACATTAGAAACACAATAAACTGTTCAAACCATTTTGCTCTCTAAATTTGAGTTTGACAAATTGTCCATTTCTTAAAAAAGTGGGGTACTTTTGTAACAGTGCACTGAATTATATTATTCATTTTATATGCTAATATTCAATATAGCTGATCCACAATAGTTTCAGAGCTTAACTATGTAATTAGGAGAAGTTTGTTTTCTATAACAAGACTTCATTTTTAACATACTGTGATCAAAACTATTGTTTAAAGTATTGACAACCAAATTGTGCTTTCCTTTTCAATCTACTTTCACTTTGAAATGCAATAAATAACATAAACATATTTAAGCAATATTTGCATTCAATATAAAAATCTTGTTCATTAGAAGTATTTGAAATAGATAAATGTCTATTTTCTTTGCAGTCCAAAAACAGTGTTACTTTTGATAATAGGACTTTAATAGCTGAGCGGTTTCATATACATGAAGTGACCTTTCTCTTCTCAAATTATAATTTAGGTCCTAAAAATTGTCAAAAATTTGCATAATATTACAATAACCAAGTTGTCTTTTCAGCCATATGTAACGGAACAAAATCTACTACTGACTATACAACATTCTATGTATTACAACTATGGTAATCTTCGAGCAGCTCTAAGCTTAGCCGATCGGCTCCTAGCATTCATATGAATTTCTTCCTGAGATGGTACTATAACATTTTTATACAATCGATCCCATCTACGAGTTACAGCTTTGTCAATCTCTTCAGTAGTGTACACTTTAGACTTGTCCATTAGTCTTTGTTTTTGTATTAAAGATAGATTAGGTTTTTCGTCCATAAAGATACTATGAAAATGGCGCTTAACAATCCTGTCCTCTAATGAATGAAACGAGATGGCTACACAGATGCCACCTGGCCTTAGGTACTGATAAGCAATTTCAAGAGCACTATTAAGTTCATTCAGTTCATTATTAACAAAGATACGAATTGCTTGAAATATTTTAGTGGCTGGATGTGAATATCTTCCTAAACTATCTAGACCGTATGCTCTGAAAAATATAATAATAACTTTCAATAAAAGAGTATAATTATAGCTTTACTGAAAAGATTATATGGTAAAGTTCTGCAAATAAGACCACTTTTGTTATTTCAAAATCATGCGATTTCTTACAATTGTTAAGACCAAAAAGCTTCATTTTTTAACAAAATAGGTCTCTATAATAATACCGTTTCGCTTTTAAGACTATCTATTTTGCTGGTCTTAATGGCAGAACTTTACTGTACCATATGAATTTTAATATGTATAAAACTTATTTGATTTTACAATGTAATCACAGGCTGCAGGCCTTTTTATTATATGCACATATTTGTAGTATATATGTATGCGTATATAATTTTTTTTTGAGGGGAGAGACTCTTTTCTCTTTCCATTCAGGGAGAATATGCACTTAGGGATCAAGAAGAACTGGGTTCAAACCCAACCCAGGGGCACTGCTTGAACAAGAAATAAAACTGTCTTCACTACACTCCACACAAGTGTAATAAGATACCTGCAATGGTGATATTATTATGTTGTGCCAATTTTCGGCTGCACTTAGCAGAGTAAAAGACTCCTCGGGGAGATTGATAAATAGACACATGTACCAGTAGCCAGATGAGCAGGGGCAATAGCTATAAAGTAAGTTAAAGTGCATAGGCATGAAACTAAGACTATGAAATGCAATTAATTTTCTTCACTTACTTTATAATTTGAAATAGGGATAATATGATTAAAGTATCTTACACTGAAACCAACTAACAAGCATTAATATGACTACATGTAGCCTCATTTTAGATAATATACTGGGCCATCTTCTAAAACCTTTAGTCAGACTATACAAATATAAGTTGTCATGGGGAATCAAGCAAGCAATAATATGGGACCATGCACAAATGTAAACAATTAACTATCATTGAGGGGAAGAAACTTACCCTGGACAAACACTTTCTATAATTCCCGCTAACTCTTTAGTTGTTTGTATTTTACCAAATGCAGATCTTGCTTCGACAATAGAACAAGCAAGTTTCTTATGTCTTTTTTCTTCACCATATTTTTTAAATATTAATGCTAAATCTGCTTCATCTAAATTATTAACAACATCTGCAGCAGTTGGTTGATCTGGACATCTGAAATATTGTTTTGTAAGGTAGTAAAATTGTACACAATATAACTAACAGTCGTCTATGTTTTATTGTATTATAGAATATAGGCATAAGCTTTGATGGGGTAGGAATAAAATCACAAGTGCTTTAATTAGTGGATCTTATGAGTGCCTATATATAAATAATGCTGACAAATGATTCAGATTTAACTACTTACAAGGAATTATGAACATCTTAGCTGAATGCAATACACTGCCCTCCAAAAGTTCCTTTACAGTACAATTAATTGAATTGCTACCATTTCCAAGTTTGAATTTTGTAATTTCATATCCATAAGAAAAAATGTACTGATTTCAAAAATCTGAGTTAAAATCATTCATCAAAAATATGCTTTACATTTCAAAATACATGGTATTCTATTGAGTACAATATAAATTGTAAATGTGTGAAGGAACTTTTAGAGGGCAGTGTATATATATTTGCTTATTTCATCAAACTCAAGGGGAGTAACTCAGGGTTAGGGTTAAATGACATCACATGAGTTTTCCCCCTTGATATGCATTCAAATTTCTTACTTAACAGACCTTGTCCTCTTAGAAATCAATTGTAGTACATATGGTAGTGCATAGTTGGAAATTAAGACCCTTACATAATTTAAACCTTATTTTGAAACAGTTTGAGTAAACATTTATGTCAGGCAAATGAAATATATAGTTAGTCATCCAAATGGGTGACCTTCTTTAAAAATCTATGCCCAACCCTCAATCAACATATATAGAATTTACCTGTCGGCATCCATTCTCATATCAAGTGGACCATCTTTACTTAGACTAAAACCTCTTGGACTCTCATCAAACTGCATGGATGAAGTTCCAAGATCCATTAATATACCATCAAGGTCTCCTGGTTTTACATTGTTGGCTTCTAGAAGTTTAGGCAATTCAGAAAATCTTCCAAGTAATGGTGTCACATGATTTGGTCTACAAATGAACAATATCATACAGTGAAAAATGTTATTCTTATTGATCAATGAACTGTATCTTTTAATTCATAGGCGGTATAGCCAAAATGCTATACTAAGGGACACAATTCTGTTCTTTTTTTGTGAGAGAGTTATGTCCCTTAATCTACATCATGATCATTCTCATACCCAGAGGTTATTAAAATTCTCTATCTAACTTTAGATCCAGAATTATAACAACCCCTGGGTATGAGAATGCATCATGACATTTTCTTTCAATGCAGGGATGCAGAATTCCTATGCCCAATTCACGGCAATTGTCCGTCTCATA
Organism: Mactra quadrangularis; assembly: GCA_025267735.1. NCBI lineage: Eukaryota > Metazoa > Mollusca > Bivalvia > Venerida > Mactridae > Mactra > Mactra quadrangularis. The sequence continues at coordinate 18,367,939 of CM046304.1, forward strand.
CATACATGTCTGTGGACAAGTAAATATTTCTATCCCACTCGTCTATGAACAAGTGATATCTTTTAGCTGAAATATAATACATTGTACATGTAACATCTATAACAAAACTAATTAAAGTGGATGTCTTAATGCTTTAAAATGAATCTTTTTTGTCAATTATTTATCATTACTTACAGTATGTAGTTTATATCATTTAGTTTAGAGAATTGAAAATCTAGGCAAGTGCATTTTGATCCCAAACAAGACGATCTTTAGATTTTCACTTGTCTGTGAACAAGGGGAAAAAACTTGGAATTCCACACCACTGATATAAAGACACCACAGTTCATACTTCAAGTTCTACAGAGGGAGACAAGGAAAACTTACCTTTGTTTAGCTAAATCTACAGCAATCTGATAAGCAACAGGATCTCTATCTAAAGCATATACATGACAATCAGTAATATTGTCTAACAATGATGATGTGTGTCCACCAGCTCCAAAAGTCATATCTAAATATGTCTGTAAAAATAATGAAATCATGGGCTTAGAGCTAAACAGTCTTAACTAAATATAAAAAAGAGTGAGTTAGGACCATTTTGCACTAAGCCTGTGAAATCAAATGTATAGTGCTTTATGTCACATTTTGACATTTTTTTGCAAAGCAAAGTTGCTGGTGGCGCGGATAAGCACTGCTGAGTTGGACAAAGATAATGTGACTTTGGATTTCCTGCTAACCATGCCATTTTACTGATGTCCATAGCAGGAGTTCTGATCTTTTAAGAATAATCAAACCTATACTCTCAATTCAAACAAAAAAGGTATTCTGTTAATGACTCAAGAAAAGAATCAACTGAATATACATGTACGTACATCTACAACATTAATCACAGGTGCATGTCACAATTTCTCCTTCCTATAGTACATATAGAAAAAAATGCACCCAGCACCTGTCCTGTGTCATTCATCAACAAATAAACAATATTTCTTATGCAAAATGAAACCAAAATGTTTTTTACCTTTCCAGAGAATCCAGTACTTGTAAAACATTCAAGTACTTCATTTTTTAATACTGGAATATGAAGATTTTTGGTAACAATTGAGCCCGAAGGTTCAAGTTTAGTAGAACTTTTTGACTCTGTATTCTTCTGAGATGAGCTATAAAATCTTCTTGCTGGCTTAGTATGGTCACAGTAGCAATATTTACATTGTTTGGTTACATGGAAATTCCTAGCTTTGACACTTTGAACACATTTTAGAAGTTTAAATAATGAATTTTTGTTACCGTGGCAACCCATTTTATATCAGGTCTGGTTAAATACTCTGAAAGATAAAAATATGTAAGATATACATTTTTCATGTAATCAACTGACAATAATGTTAACAATCAAATTTATCAACAATTTTATAAATGTAAAAACACTGTTGATCCCAGCTTAAGTATGTCTTCAGCTTATTTTTATACAACAAATTACTTATTGGTTCTTTTCATATTTTAATGCGACAACAGAGGATTGTTAAAAAGTGGCTTATAAAGTTATAAGAGCCAGAACTACAATATATACATCCATCCCTCCTAGCTCCTTGGTCTTCCCATGAAGGCTTACATCAGGGAATTAGATACATGTTATCTATGTCTCTGCTTTACATGTCTTGCAAAGGGTTTTGCTTATTGCATCTGATAAAGGATTGAGATTACGATTGACTATTTGTTTATTCAGTATAAAATGGACAATTTACTAGTTGTACATAGTCTTGATCATGAACCCTACTATAAACAATAAATATATACAGGGTCCAAAGACTCTTGAGATGATAGACGACAACGTCAAATCTCAACATTCGTAAATGTTTACACTTAAACTATAAACAACTCAAAGTCAATGATAATAAAAAGATTCTGTCAAACTCAAACTTTTAGAATTAAAGCATAATCGATACCTTATTAAACAAGACCAGTAAAATCAACGTGAATCAACAACTACATAAAGAAACAAAGCCTTGATTTTGTGAACTGAAGATGTATCGTCAAAATGCACGTGCGCGTATTTACATCGACACCGGTTCATAAGCGACACCTATCGGCCACTTGCTTCATTGTCAAAAATAACGAATTTTGACATTTTCCTATCTCATTTGGACATGAGTCACGGACTTAAATCATAATATACAACATGGGTTCATCTGGAAAAGCAGTTTGTTTTCGCGTTCTTACAGTTGTTTTTGGAATACTCCTATGGGTAAGAAATTTTACTCTTTGCATTATGCTAAAATATGCTGACCAGATCGGCGTTGTTTTCATTTTAGAAACTTTTCCATAACAAAAGCGAAAGTCAGCCTGTTGCAATTTAATGCGATTTCGCTTCCATATTTATTAGCTATTTATGTTTTCATATGTTATGCTCCTATGTCATTTTAGCATTTTACCTGTGAGTTAGTCAGATATATAGGCCATTATTGATCTGTATATTCAAATTCCAACTCGGTCACTCAGTCAGTGGCACTCACTGGCAGGACTTACACTGTAACTTGTAAGTGACAGAATTCTAGGATTACTCCCTTATTGGGGCTCTATTTAGTTGACAGCTGGCAACAGCAGATTACTTTATTTGTATTTTAGTTATCGGGACTTAACATTAATTTTTAAACTAGGTTGTAGCCTAGTTAGGTTGCGCTGTGGACAACTAGCTATAATATGGTTCACTTGCCCGAACCAAATGTTTACTAGCAGTAAGTGAGTAACAGGTTACCCCAACCCTAATATAGGATGTCAGGGGCAATCCGAAGACCTTAAATATTGAACCCTGAGTTATGCTGAAATAACTATTTGCATAGGTGGATCTAGCGGGGGTCAGGGGGCCCAGACCACCCCTGAAATCCCATCCACAAGTGTATTTTTGTACTGTAAACCATTACATCAAGTAGCATGAAGCTATTTTTTTTTGGGCTCCCTTTGTACATCCTTGGGTTTAACGTAGGTCTAATAGTTATGTAGTTTAATTATTAATATGAGAAAGTTTTTCTGCAAATAGTAAATAATGTTGTAGAGGTTCAAAAGTTTGAATCTCCCACTAGAAAAAAATGGATTCACCCTTGATTTAGGTTACATAGATCTTGTCAGTTTCACAGATCTAACCCAAATTGTGTTGACTAGGTGTTAAACCCAAAATAATTAATTTGCCAGATTTTTGTAGAAAAATTCGGCTTATAGTTTGGCAAAACACGGGTGGGAAAACACGTGTCTGGTGTCATTGACAATTGCGTTAAAGTTTTCAATTTAGCAAATATTTCTGCCATTTATTGTCAGATCTTTATGAAACTTCATACAATGATAACATACCATGTGATGAACAGAATTAAAAAGTAACTACAACTCTACCTGTCTTTATTATGGATTATTTCCCTCTGTAATCTTTGTGTTAAAGTTTTTAAATCTGGCTTTAATGTGGTTTCCACATTACATTTCTTGTTTTTATTTCTGTAGCCAGGTGGAAGGCTCCGGGGTACGAAAGTTAAAATCCTTTCAGTTCATTTCTTCTATTTTGGTTCTTTATTCCATAAAAATATCTCCCTTGATTTTCGTGCCAAACTGTCATGAGAAATCAGTTCCCAGCTGGTTGTGGAAGTGTTCACACCAAAGTTAATTGTTGGTTTGAGTTAGTAATATTTTACATTACTTGGGAAAGTTCTCTATTTGGTATTATGAGCATTACATTTATTTTGGTAAGTGACTGTGAAATAAATTGAAATAGTGCTCATGAATTGTCATATGTTTTTGCGAACCAGTTTGGCTTATTTAACTCAAATGAAAATTATGTTTGTCAACAAAATGTGCTATAACTAGGTTTTAAAAGATGTTGTTTAATGAATACTTAAAGCTTCCTCAGCTTAACTTTTTTGGTAAAATTTTGATTGCCCTATTTACTTTGATTACCTATGATAATTCTGGCCGCTTTGTCAACAACTTAAAACAGACATTTATTCAAGATTACAAGTTAACAGTTTTCTTCTTATTAACTGTATCAAAACCTAATCTACTACAAATTCATTATTAATTTAGTATATATGTTGTAATAGTAATTTAAGTACATGTATTGTCATAATTATGACATTAGATGACCCAGGGCCAGGATGATGCTTTTTGCAGGTTTAGCGCTAAACAGTTGTAACTCTATATAAGAAAAAAGTATGTAACAACTCTTGTGCGCTAAACCTGGGTTTACAGTTTAAGAGATCGTGGATGTGTGCCACTGTTATAATCTTCCCCATAATTGCCCATATCAAAAGTTATTATTTTAAGATTTAAAATAAACTTGAGGTATTGATCTTTCTTTACGATATGAATAACTCAGAATCATTTTTCAATTGTTTCTGCACACCTATTGATATTTCTTAGTGTTGGAAGTAGGACAATACTAGATGAAAAGGTTAATTAAATAAATATAACTGTGATACTGTTATCTATTGTGTTTACTCATATGTGAGGGGGGTCCACAGTTGTATGAATTTTACTGGCTTTTTCAAAGTTTTAGGAATTACAAATCACATAATATTATTCAGAAGCAATGGTTTTACACTTTTATTCAAATTCTTAAATACTGAACATTAAAAAAATTTTTAGTTTAAATTTTGCTGTACATTCACAATAAATTGACATTGTTTCATAAGAAATATGCCACCACTATAAACAACTATAGAACAAGGTACTTTTTGTGGAGTTAGCTCATGAAATAATTTCTATGACCATGTTGTCTCCAACTTCTGATTCTAATTTCTAAATTATGAAGGGGCAGGGCAGTTTTTGGTCACTGACAGAAGTGTGGACCCAGTTATTGCTTAAAAGCTAAATCCAATGGTTAGTAAGTTGAACGATCACCGTGATATGACCTATGTCTTGCGACAGGGTAAAAACCAGCAAAATGTTTAAATTAAACTGGACCAAAAAGTGAACCAAGATATTGGAATTGAGTTAGGATTCCATTTAAATACATATATATATCAAGGAATTAGCTTTTGTTAAGTTTTAACATCCAAATTACAGTCCAAAAAAGTGTCTGATCTTTATTGGTTTTTTTAACAAAACTGAGAAAGACTGCTCACTGTGACACATACTTTGTCAACATGACTAGATAACGCCTGAAGTTTTACAGCAACTGTTCTGGGAATTCTACCTTAAGAAGTCAGCTTGTGATTTAACTTCAGAAACTCAGCTCTTTAAAGTTTCATTCTTGATGTTTTATCACCTATCCTGTAAACTTAATCAATCATCATATAATATTCATGATATTAGACTTAAGATATTATCATATTACATCTGTGGTATGACTAATTTGTCCCAATTTTTAGATTTATAGATTGGATCATTGTGAAAACTCAGAGTCTTAAGTCATTTCTAAGTATAATACCCACATCTCATTCTCTAAACTAAATCTTATTTCTGTTATACATTTCATGTGGGTTTTGTGATCTCTATTCTTTGTAAAGATAATACAATTATACATAGCTACTCCACAGCTTAACAACAGATTTTATTTTTGAAGTGCAAAAAATAAAAGTTTTCATTTGTTCAGTTGTTGTAAACAATGCCGAAATTTTGTGCAACTACAAAGTGTAGTATAATGTACACTGAATTTGTTTTTTGTCATAAGAACTTCTTAACTCTAGCTGTCTATGAATGTTGGTAAATGCTTACCATATGGCACTTGTCTTGTAATTAATCATTTCTTGTGTTTTTACACGTTGACAGATCTCCATAGGGTTTGTATTGTAATTTGTATACAATCGTTTGATAATGATCTGCTGTACCCAAGGTTGTAAAAGTTGAGGTTACAGGCTCCATGCTGAAAACTCAATTTTGTTCTCAGACTGTATTCTTATGACAGCTGAAAAAATCAAAGGTCCTTGTATTGGTGATACTCTAAGTCATGTATTTTATATGAATTCAAGATTATCATGAAGCTAGAAACCTGTGGTAAAAAATATACTAACATAGTCATGTTGATACTTAAATATTATAGTCACATGCATTTTAATTAAATATAAACATAGCAGTGCATGCTGTACATTATTTCATGATAAAATATACTATAGTACTGTTATATTGAACATAGCTGAGCAATGTATAAATGGATTGAATAGTAGGGTCTTGGATAGTGCAAACAACTTATGAATGGAGTGACTAGCAGGGTCTTGAATACCTGGTTGCAATACAGGATACAGGTCTGCTGTAAATGAATATATTTTCATATAGTGGCCTTAACTTTAGCCTTTAAGTATATGTAATGATAATGCAGCATGATCAATTGATTGTTATTATATTGATAAACAGTATATTTAATTCTGTAATTCCAACATTTATAAATGTTTCATACAAATATTGTTTTACTCTATTATCTCTTTATACACTTTAAGATAAGCTGGTTATATCTTTAGTTTAGTTTAGGTCCAATTTATTATCAGAACTTAGAAGTATAGAAATTTGTATGAAGTTAATTGTATTCATTAGTCATGACAGATCTTCATTATTATTTTAAAGTGTTATTGTATGCTTCCAATTGTAGTACTTAGTCGTACTGTGTTTACATGATAATAATAAAAAAAAACTAATAATTATAATAATGAATTATTTAATGAGGCTACACTTTTGGATAAAACCAATTTTTCATGTTAAGTGAATAACTCAATGAGTTCATTTAATTATGAGTGATTTAACTTTTATCATTATATATATGGGATTTATTTAAAAAAAATTAATTCCAAGGTTCTAAAGTTATTATCATTCAATCATACAACCATTGAACAAAGACAAACTTAGACAATATTAACAAATCATCAGCAGGGGGTGGGGGGGGGGGGGGTTAAAGGGTCTTTACATGATGGCTATAAATAAATCCCTACACTGTTGATGAGATGTTGCAATCTTGTTCATTATGCTTTTCCTTGCAATCTGTGAACAATTTTATGTGAAATTTACAGTTGTGATATAACAGTTGTGATGTGCAGTTATTGTGCTTTAATGTGTTGAAAACCTAATAAAATACGCTTTGATTATAGATTATCATAATTGTGAAGCTTGCTTTAGCCTCTAAATATTATAGACACCATTATCATTATGTCTGTAGTGTACTTAAGGTACTGATAGGTCTAAATCATAAAAGATATTTTATTTCCTAAGATAAAATCAGTTATTTAGAATTCAGTTGATCTTCTTGAAAAAGTAATTACTTCATTTATCAAACAGTGCAAGCATTGAGTTAAAAACTAATTAATAATATACATCAGATAATTGATAACAAATCTGGATTTTATATGTTGGGGTTTTCAAACTTCAAAGTTTTGAAGAAGTTATTTAACATTTTAGCTTGACTATTAGAATACTCAATAGAGGACTATCTTTCACAGTGTTGTTAGTTGACATACAGTCATCATTTGAAATTTCACCTATGTCAGTTAAGCTCTTCAATGTTTCTTTTGTTTACTATCAATCTACTGTTGGTCTGGCCATACCTCAGTGGAAGAGTTCATTCTTGATATTGTACCTTAAGATCCTAGATTTGGATCTTCCAGAAAAAGTGCTATGTGAAAGAGTGAGTACTGGCATTGCAACGAAAAATTGTACATGAATGTAGGTTCAAATGTAATTTGTCGCTGTATAAAGAAGTCAGTTCTAATAAAAAAACAAGCTCTCAGTCAAAGGCATTGTTCATGGAATGCTCTAGTTTAACCTGCCATCATGTCAAGATGACATCTGATATAATACATACTGCAATAGTTTAGTAGATAATTGTTAATTTTAGTATAACATAGTTCATTCATGTATGCATGACATTGAACATTGTGATTTTAATTGATACAGACATAGCTGGAGGGTAAACATGATAAATGTAATTATAACAAGTTGAATTACCTCATAGTTGACATCTTGACCTCAGGTCAGTGGTCACTTCACAGGATTTCGGTAGTGGCCAGATATGCTTGTTGAGTAACTGTCCCTAACTATTGAGTGTATGATCATCCTTTAGATTGAAAAAAGGGATTGGTGTCTATGTGACTCAGTATTTAAAATTATCTCTTAATATAATTTTATGTCATGCTTCTTTCTTGTTTCACGCTAGTATTAATCAACACTCATTTACTTGATTATATACATTTGACACCTAGCTCATCTATTGAGGTTACTTCAGTTCACTCTTTTAATTTTCTCAAGTTGTAACACAATTTATAATGATACATAAATAGTTATGGGCTAAATTATCAACTAGTCCAACTTGAACAATGTTCAAAATGAGTTATTATCGCTTAGTACTGGGCTTTGGGCTTGTGACTGCTTCTTAGACATTACCTTTTATGAGCTATTTACAATATGCAAAGTTACTGTTTTCTAAGAATTTGTAGCCTTATTGCTTTGCCTTTGAATGACTTCTGGAATAACATAATGATGTATGATGAGGGTTGCCCACAAGACTAGTAAGTGCATTGTGTTAAACCCTTAATGAGTTTTTCATGGTATGACTTGCCCCACTTTAAGGATTGTCAAAACCTCAGCTCACTGGTCGCAGTTTTAAAGTGTTGTAAATTCATTTATGTATGTAATGTAAATATTGTGTCATATAATGTTATAGTGTCTGGATAATTGATATGTAATAAAACACTTGTCTGAAATATTGATTTTATGTCAATAAAGATGCATTGTTTTATTTGATTGATCAATATGACATTCACCTATTTCATCATTATTTGATATATGGTGCAGTCAATCATTCCTTTGTTATACCACTGAATTCCTCAAATCCTATTTACTTGTAAAAATGCTAATTACAAAATCAGTGGTGACTATTTTGATGGGGGGAGGGGTAAACACAAAATAACACTGAATTGACCAGATAGAGGTAATAATGATGTATGATTTTTTTTAAACAGTGAAGTTTTTACAGAATAAAAACTTAAAGGACATATAATATATGCTAAAATGGCAGCTATGACACAGGATTAGTGTGTCAGGAAAAATCCTGAGTTAAATTATGGATTCTCCTTCATATAGGGAGACTTAGGCTTCTTGCTGAAGTGTAAGCAATACTTCATTTTAAGGAAAAGTATATGGGAAAGCTGGTTAGATTTATGGCAGTTGATCTTCACACCTTTGTCTATTATCTTATAATAACTGCTGATAAAGACATAAAATAAAAATAAAAATATTTCTATGGGTGCATTCCCAGACTGTGCTTATCTGTAAAATAAAAACACCAATCTGATCTATGTAATGTACATGTATTTTAAGACAACTGTCTGACATATATATCAGGTCAAACTGTTTTCCTGCTCACCATTTTTCAATATTAAGTGTGTGAAATTACATAAAATGTCAAATAAATGTCACTTACTGGAGAGATGAGGAAATTTAACTTATTTATTTTTCTCTCTCAATTTAATTATTTATTCTATACGTTCAACCATATTGTTTCACTTACTGCAGATAGGAGACCTTGTAGCTCTTACTTGTTTTTCATTTAAAATTTTATACAAGGTTTTAGGCCATGTCAACACAGTTCAGGTTCTATTAGAGCATCCAAAACACCTAACGTAACTGCCCTGGATGGGATTTTAAGCATACCTTCTTTTGGAAACAAGATTGAAAATTTTGGTGTGCTACCAACTGCACTACAGAACAGGGTGATAGATTTTTGGACAGGGGACTTCATATATCGGTGCAATATAAACTTTTTGTGTTGATGAGCCATTAAACCCAAACAAACAAACAACAGACATCATTATATTCTTATAAAAATTTTGCTGCCTTCAGCTATGAAGGTCAGAACGTAAACATATTTTATGCAGCATTTGAATTTTCAATTTTGACATAAGTTTAACTGATCATTTTTGAAAAACGGCTGCAATATAAAATATTGGCTGGGTTTTTAGAATATGCTAACAGCTTTTGAATGTTTGTTTTTACTTGGGCATGTTGGAAATATATTTATGATGTGAGAGCATATGTATATACTTTTAATCTATATGATGATTATTTTAGATACTTAAGTGTGGTTGATATAAAGTGGTGTAGGCGTTAAAATAAACATCATGAATGTTGATTGAGTTGACTGAATCATTACCGAGATTGTTTTAGATTTTGATGCCAAGCTATGTGTCTGTTCAAAAAAGACAAACTGTGAAGAAAATAACAAGATATCTTGTGACAGGCCTATTTTTTATGCTGGGTTTAATGCCATGTCAAAACTATTAAGATTGTTTTGTAGGGACTTGGGCACCTAACATAGCTTTCCTTGATCCTTTTCTATAGCCAGTACTCACCAACCCTTCCACAAGGCTGAAAACGTCTGCTTATACCTTATTATTGGAGAAAATCGACATTAATATTGTAAAATTTTAATGTATGGGTGTAACAGCCCCAATGGGATTCAAACTCTTTGGGATACTAGATTTAAAACTCCGATGTGCTACCATTTGCACTACAGACATTGAACAATATTGTCTTATTTTCATAACAGTGAAACATTGTCACTGATGGATTATACAATACTAGAAATATGGATGATTCATAATGGCATGCATACAATATTGTAATGTAATATAAGGTCAGGGTAATTAATGAGTGTAGTAGTGTGCCAGTGTAGCAGTTATCTTGATATCTAGATGCTTATCAGTTGAACTTGGAGACATACTGCCTCTTTTCAATTATATTCCATTTTATGGCAGGAATTTGATCTCATTATAAAATTATTTAATTATTAATTGGTACTCTTGTATTTAGTGAGGGATTTTATTTGACTCTAAAATGATATTTTGACTTATTTTTAAGAATACGGAAATTTTTACTTGACAGTCAAGTTGATTATCCTGACATTTGGACTGAAAAGGTCAAGTTGACCATATGTTGTACACGTAGAAGAAATTCTTTTAATTTAATAATTGTCTGGCTCATGAAGTAAAACCTTTGAGCTTCAAGGTTTAAGGCTTTGTAAGTGAACAACATTGCACTGACTTGTTGACACATAGTGCCAAGGATGCACCTGTCATTGTTCTGGACATACATACTGGTGGACAGTTGCTTTTATGCTTCCTTGTAGCACCATAGGGTAATCAGGGGTATTTTTTGCTGGTCAGCAATGACTTAGACATTACTGGTTACTGTACAGAAGTTTTAGTGGGTTGACTTGTCTTGTCAATCAATTACAAATTAAAAACAATTTTAATTGCTGTAGAATTTACACTAATTAATACTCACACTAATGGTAACAGTGACAGTGAATGTATTTCTTCAGTTTAAACAGAAGTTTATTTTGAAATCATATTCATCTGGGTGAATGAAATTGCAGAGCTATAAAGTTTTTCAAAAATTTCTGGTTAAATTTTCGAACAATCACAGGACATAATGATTGTGTTCACAGTATGACAATGTTTTCTCTTTCTATTTTCAGTTGATTGGAGTCGCAATTCTTGGATTCTCTATTTATCTACGTGTTGATTACTGGATTAATCAGTATGTTGGAGCAAGTGAAGAGTTAGCTAAATATACTGTATCAGTATATATATTCATAGCAGCTGGGGCTGTCATTATATTGTTTTGTATTGTTGGTATCTATGGAGCCATTAGACCAGACAAATGTGCTCTCATTGTGGTGAGTATTGATATTACATTTGTAACAGTTTCTTCTGTATCAAGTATGGCAGTGGTATTTGCTAAGTACTACCGTAGTTAGTCTAGACTATTGAGGTAGACCTACTGTATAACCTTTCATAATGGCACCTATAACGAGCAGCTACCTCTGAAGAGCAGCATATAACTTTTTATAAGAATACTTTAATAAGTTGATTTTGATCAATGTTTGTCTAATCTTTCAACCAGGACTTGATCCACTGAACTTTGATGTCTAAGCTTCATGCATTTTTAACTGGGACCATACCCATTGAACTTTGACTTATCATTGAGAGAGTCTGTAAATGTAGCAGATGACAATAACTGAGGCAGTTAGAAACCTTTGAATCTAAGACAGTTAACATTAATGCAAATATCCATTCCAGACAATATATTCTAAAACCTTCATGCACAAAGTTTCATAAATCCAATCAACTTCTTTGTCTGAGAACTTAGAACTCTATACATACATGATTTGAATATAAATGAGATTTTGATACTAGAGTAACTGCTAGATTTCATGATGATTCCCTGATAATAAGTTTACTTAATGTGATAAGATAATTTGAATGATTACAAATACAGTTATAACTTATCTAGTGCTGATGAAACCACTCTTGGGACTGATATTACCAAGAACTTTAATTTCCTTGAGCTCTAGCCCTATTTTTACAGGGATGTGGAATTCCAAAGCAAGCTTGTCCTACTCATATATAAATCCCTGTTTTATGTTATATAGTAAAAGGCAAAATTATCAATTAGCAGTCATAAGTACTTTGTACTTATTAGAAAATTTAAGACAGTGGTTGCAATTGCATGCACAGCTAAACATTATTTTGGGCCTGCAAACAATTGGACAATATTTTTACTGAAATGTCAACTAGCACATTGTGTACTGTGATACAGATTGCAGTCAAAGTGTTTAATCAAAATGGTTAACTTACTGTAGACTGTTAAAACATCTCCAAGGTGGGTTATTTTTGGTTTTGGGCAGCTAACAATGCAATGAACATACTTACAGGTTCTTCCTGGACCCATTAATTGGAAATCCACTTGTATTAGATGACTTGGGTATTGGGAATTAGCATATCCAGGATGTACAAGTTTGACGAGTCTGGTTTAAATTAGAAATTGCACATCCTAGTTACCAGTCAAGTTTAGAACAGAGATTAATCTCTTATGTCAAGATGATTTTACTCATTATAAACATCTCTCTGCATTATGATGCTAGATGTTGCACCAGTGATCAGATTTTACTTTGATTTTTTTTTGTATTTCTGGTTTTAAAAGATTTCGGGCTCAATGCCAGAAGTAAAACCATTATTTTGTAAAATTTCTGACTTGTGTTCCTAGAGAGCATAATCTATATCAATATCTAAGATTGACAAAGATATCCATGGGAACTTTTATGTTCAACCATGTAAGTTGTGTTCCATTCATTTACATGTACTTTTGTATTCAATTTTGTTTACAAGTATGAACTGTTGAAATAAAATCTGGCTATTAGTTTATTCAGTAGCCCTGTCATTAGAAAAGAATTGTGAAAGTCATTAGAAAAGGATTGTGAAAAAATCACTAAGGGGCAGTCACATCGAAACTCAAATTATATTATAGTTATTTTGAATTTATATTTTCACCATGATGAGAGTATCCTGAAAATATAAGATTTTTTCCATTATATATATTCATTGAATAACACTGTTTTTCACCATAAAGCATGAAAGAATGTAGACTATTTTTGCACTGACCCATGAATTTGTTAACATTGTTTATCAACTATTGTATTAAATTTCTGTTGAACTGTGAAACATTCCAAATGAATAAAATTTTGATAATTATTATGTTGAGAAGTTGCAAAAGTCATTTACTTCTAGTGTTCTGCATCAAGCTGGTATGATAAAAATCGGTTATAAATTCCCATGATTCATCATGATATCTCTAGTAGAATATATACAAATAATTATACTGTTCATGCACACTTATATGTCATGCTGGCTAATTTATGGTTTTGATAAAAGTTTTATGACTCGCTGTATGCTATGGAATGATGATAATATACAAAAAATACTGTGTAACCTGTGTGTGAGTTTCCATGTGTCCCTCAGACAGTCTTTGCCTGAAATCTTCTCTGGAGCTAGTACAATCTTTATATACATTACATATAAGTCCAAATATTTAAAGTACGAGTTGGATTCAATGATAGTGCTGAACAATATTTAGTTTCATCAAAAATGTGTTTACGACAAGAACTACTTGGCATAAACTGTTGTGTGCTTCGCCTTTGCTTTTCACATATGTAGCTAAAAAACTCAATATCATTGGTGGACCTCCCATGAATCCTTCCATGATTATTCATTTAGTAAATGGTGGAGGTCTTTCAAATGAATTGAGAGCATTCTAGATTCCTCAGGGTTCAGATATCTTGAGTTTAACTGTACATTCTATAATGTAACAATATTTCAAGCCTTTTACACCTGTCTGTAATTTTACTATCTTGTAAAAATAATACAAAAGAAATATGATAGCCTGTAAAGTTCAAGATCTATTGATAAATGATACTATAGGTTGAATTGATCATTCTCTCTAAGTTATAGAGGTACAGCTGTTAGTGATTGTTTTATTAATCACAAAATGGGCATAGAGGCAGAGAAAAGGAGCAGGTTGCATAAGTTGCATTCAGTTTTTTAGCTTGACTATAATTTAGGGATTAGCAGTGGGGTCTGTTCTATTTCCCCATGTAAAATCAGGGTTTTTTTTCCAATAAATTCAACTATTTAATATAAGTTGTCATGTGTATTTTGGGCAATTTTTGTGTGAAAATTGGATGGTCGTTTTTGGGGAAAAATCAGGGGAGTAAAACCAATAAATGAAGCCACAAAATGTATAAAATGTTAGCAAAACTGGTGATTTTCAAATGCCCTTGCCCCTTACCAAAGTGTTTTCTCTTTTTTGCTGACTCATTAATCACACCCCTGAACTTGGTCATACTACAGCAATGTTAGTCTGCTTTTCACTGCCTGAGTTTGAAGACTATTCATACATAAAAATGAAAAAATAATAAAATCCCAGTTTATTTGTCCCCTGCTGCCAGTATCCCAGGAACTGGGTAGGCAACTGCTCTACATGAAACCCTGTTAAGAGGATCACTGTTACTGCAGGTTGTATGTTTTCAAATCAAGCCGTTACGCATTCTGACCATGACTTTCTTGGAAGCTCATGTTTTCTTGAGGATGGGATGCTCACATTTGTGATTGTAGCGATGCACCCAGAAGAGCACATCACTTGAGTCGACATGACCTTACCATCTTAGCTGTCATTCATGTATTTTATTAATGTTATAATTTGTTTATTTCAGTATATGGTCTACCTACCTTTAATGTTTGGTATGTTAGTTGGTGGAGGTGTTTATGCTTACGTTTATAGGGAAGAGGTAAGATCTTTTATTATTATTTCAATACTAGTGGCAGGGTTTGACACTTACTGTTTTATTTTAACCAGGAATACAGAAGGAGTCCCAAGTCAGTAATTCAGTGATTCCTCCTTAGCATAAGGGATTCCTCATGAATATGAAGGAATAATAATGTAAACAGGTTTGCCGTTGCTAAATTATGATTAACCATTCATGGAAACTCAAATTCAATTTTAGCTTATGGCAATTTCTCAGGGATCCTGAAAGAATCCCTAGCTAAAATCACAGTGGTTCCTCCCAAGTTTTTGGGATCCTTGGATCCTGGGACACTGTTAGTGTCTAACCCTGACTAGTGGGTATGACATAACAGACAGGTAATTATAGAGTTGTCAGGACTACATTGGTACTTGTCTCTTTCCGATCTTATCTATTTGATAATGGGTTTTTGCACAAGAAACATTCATTCCTGCTTTGTTTGGGGAGATCAGAAGATAGGCACAGACCAGTTACCATCTTTACAGTGTTCTCCTTAGGAACTGACTGCCGACCTAAACAGCCAGTTAGAAAGACTAGAAGGCCTGTTAGAATTGGCAAAAAATAAAGAAAGAAAGAAATTGCCTCTGGACTGCCCTAGAAAGCCTATTACATTTCTATTTGAGCCTATTCAACAAAATTTTACTGAGAACTTTGTTTTCACTGTACGGAACCAAATTTCACTTGTCCCAGACATCAGGCTATTGTGTTAGGGTAATGATTGCACAGAAAAAAAACAACACTTTACTATTTTTAGCTCTGTGATGTAAAAGAAATTTAAGTAATGGTTCCTTAGAATTTCATTAGACCAAGTATAGATATTCTGAAGTGTTTCCATTTGCAAGAAAATGTATTCTCCAACACTAAAAATTGACAAAATGTATTATTTTGTTGAGCGAAAATTTCTCTTGAACTGAATACAAGATTGAATGTTTGTTGTACATCTATTGATGTATTATATCTCATTTGCATATAGGATTGATTTTATCTCCATCTTACAAGTTACAGCGTTGTTAATGTATTCCTACATCTATTTGAATGCATAAGGTTAAGACTAAGAGCATAGAAAATTAATTCAATTTGTTTGATTCTGTTATGAATTTTGAAAAAAAATGGTGTAGAAAGTGGGTTAGATTTTTCTATACAGTAAAGTTCCGCTATTAAGATCTCTTTGTTATTTCAAAATCATGCGATTTTAGACAATTATACAGACCCAAACGCTTAATTTGTGAAGAAAAAGGGTCTCTTTGTAATAAGACAGTTTCACTATTAAGACCATCGATTTTGCCGGTCTTAATAGCGGAACTTTACTGTATATTTAAAAAATATATAAAGGGGATATCAAACTTGTTTAGGAGCAAGGCTCCTCTTTAAGGGTCATGTGATTACCTGTGATGACATTTAAACCTGTAACTTATTTTAGGATAGCGTCTTCTTGGAGAAAAGAGCAAGGATAGGAATCCAGGGCTTTTTTTCAGTAGTTGGGAAAGGGCCTTGAGCCTTTTTTGTGTAGAACATTTGGCGAAATTTTATCGCAATTTCATTGATAGGGGAACAAAAATCCGAGTTAAACTCCAAATTTGGGGAAAACTGCATGATTTCAAAGACATCTAAGAGGGGAAGATGCCTGTAAACGACCCGTGTTATGTAAGGAAAAAAGGTCTTGAATCTAATGATAGAATTTGTTAGGCGTTTCAGAATACAGTACAATTTCTCCTAAACAGTACCCATTGGGAGGGTCTAAAGTTTGTTGTTGTTCAGAGGTTGTTGCTCTGCAGAGGTTAAATTCAATTGCAATTATTCCCATGGGAAATATCAAAAGCTGTTGTTTTACTGAGGATTTATTCTGTAAAGGACCACTCTGCAGAGGTTATACTGTTATTCAAAACTTATTGTGAGATTTTGACTGAAATGAGCATGCTAGGAACTTAAGTTCAATGAAGTATTTTTTTTTGTTCTCTGGTTTTTACTGTCTTTTATGTTTGATGTTACGCTCGTTTTTTTCTATCTAAACTTAAAATTCATGCATCAATCATTCAATAATTTATTTATGTCAAGAAGATTGGTTTTCTGTGAAATCGTGATAGTATTCTAGATTTTTTTTCAATTCATAGAGGCTTCAATTTTGAATGTGTAAATGTTGTTATTTGACACAAATAAAATTGAGGTTTTATATCATAGCTAGCTCTTGGTGTAGCTGATTAACATTATTTGTAGAGAGTCCTCCAGAATATTCTGGACAAATGAAATATTGAAAAAAAATGAAATTATTGCCATTGCAATTGATTTTCAATGTATCGAATCGAATCGTTGCAGCCCTACGAATTATTAGCTTTAGATAAATCAATTTAAACACCAATCAGTTAATCTTAAAAACAGGATTTTGTCTAATGACTTATGGAAGGCACAGAATAGGATAGTCCATCACCCATAAGCTCAACCTAACCCACCAGCCATGATAGATAATCAGTCTACAAAATAAGGATATGAAAATGGTTGTCTGAACAAATCATTTTAAGAGTCAGCACAATATCTCATTTGCAGAATTTTGGCTGCCCAAAAGAAATTGCTGGTGGCCTGAACTAAAGAGTGGATGTCCCGGGCAACCAAACTTCCACTAATTTCATACACTGCATAATTAATTAATGTTATTTTTTCTCTTTTTAGATTGAAAACACAATAAAGAATTCCAGTTTACTTCGAGAGATCGTACAGTTAAGATATGGAAGTAACGGTAGAGTGACACAAGCTATTGATTACATGCAGGAAGAGGTAGACTTTTTTAATTAAATTTTCAAACATCTTATTGGATTTAGATGTAACAATTCTTCATGGCTGATTCTATATTATGTTAAGAAAATGTCTAAAATTTGTTACTGCATGTATTATTGATAACCTTTTTAACAGGGTTGTGTATTCCTTGTTATGAACCTTTTTAACAGGGTTGTGTATTCCTTGTTATGAACCTTTTTAACAGGGTTGTGTATTCCTTGTTATGAATTGTCCTAGATCTATGTCATTATAGCCCCGCTTCGAAAAAGAGGGGGGTATACTGTTTTACCCTTGTCCGTGCGTGCGTGCGTCCGTGCGTCCGTCCGTTACAAAATTTCCGTCGCAGTTTTCTCAGTAACTATAACATACAGCAGCCTAATACTTTGCATATTGCTTCATCCCATAGTCCCATGTGGTGTAAAGCGATTTCATGCTCCTTGCTCATCTACTTCCTGTTTGTCGCATATTTTTAGATTTTTGCGGGGGTATCACTAGTGAGCATTAGCTCACAGATGAGATTTACTTGTTTTACGTAATTTGCATAAATCTATTCTGTAAAACATAATTAACCTTCATTTGTGCATAATAATTGTTTAACATTTGTGCCAACTAAACGAAATTATCATTGATTTCAAAAATGAGTAATTTTTCAGTGGGGCTTGTAAAAACCCATTTTTACTAGCCCAACATGCTTGTACGCATCGACATTAATGAAAAACATTCTTTACTGTTTTGTTTACAAAACAACATGTATCTCTATGCATTGAGCAGACTGTTTTTTTCTGATTTGGCTTTTTTTAACATGCTTAATGTGCAATTAGTCCACTGTCTTGTATGCACATTCTGCATAGAAAATAGCTGTGTCCTGGGGCTACTGTTTGTTATGTATTTCACTTACCAACATGTTTGTCATTCAGTAACAAAACAAAAAGTTATGGAGTCAAAACTAAAATAAGTTGAGGGCTTGCTTGTAAAAATATTTTTGGGCTGGTTAAAATTCGTTATTTACTAGCCTGACTTGCTAATTTTTATCTGAATTTCTATGACTGACTTATAAATTTTTTTGCACCTTCTAGCTCGGTTGTTGTGGAGGTAATAGTTACACAGATTATGGTCAGTCACAATGGAAACAATCCTATGTTCAAGGTGAAAAGGACGAGAGAGAAAATAAGACACCTTTATCATGTTGTAAAAATGTAAAAACCTACGAAGATCTACCGGGCATACAAAACCAGTACTGTAATATGTATAAGGAAGGAGAGACTGGGCAAATATTAGATGAAGTAAATCCAATGATTTGGAGAAGAGTAAGTGTTGTTTGATTGGTCTTGTGTTATTCTGCTTAAAACCAGTTAAAGTCCATTTGTGTTAGGTTTGAAGTTGCGGGGGGGGGGACTTGCTAAAAATCATGTGGGAATGTAATTCAAGATTTAATTTTCTAACAGGAGTTGGATCATGTTAGAACCTTACAAAACATGAGTAAGAATTGTTTTTGAATTATTGTATGTTATGTCATTAATTAGTGTACTCTCAGCCTCATAAATTACTGCAAAGGTTGCAAAACATTTTTGACATTTTTATATATTTTCCTAAAAATATCATGTTTTATGATAGAATAAAACCTTTCCTTGTGCAATTTTAGTGGAGGGTGGGGTGTATGCCGGATCCGCTTATGGCATTGACTTCCATACTTCACTGATATAAATTACAAAATGTATCCTTCTGTATTGTAATGGTTGTAGATCAGGCTGACATCAACCGAGAATGATTGTCTAAGACAATTTAATTATAAATGTTCTCTTAGACTATTTCATTTGTCTATACATATACAGCTACTACAGATGTCTGAAAGTGATAAAATACTTTAATTATGTTTCGCTTTAAACCCTCTAGGAAACTGTCTGCTGATGATTAATTATTAATTACTTTTTTCTTTTTGTGTACATTTTATGCTCTAGCTAAGTCGATAAATCCGTAAAGTTTTAAAGCTGATTTTACATGTGTTTGTTAGTTGATTTTCTTGAAATATATTGATGGATTACTTTTGATTTTAACTGTTTTATTTGCTTGAAATGTATTAAGCTGTATTTGATGACATAAACATAAACATGGCAAAAATGTATTATTATCTGTATGATGATTAGAATAATTTTCAAATAGCTTAGATCTAACTCTGCTTCATAATTTTGAGTTATTGCCCTTTGTTGCAATTACTTGTATGGAACATAAGTCCAGTTCCATTCAAGCTATTGACTTGAAACTTCAGTGGTAAATTAATTTCATATTTCTTAAGTGATATGCACAAGGACTGTAACTCAGTACTTCATTATTTTGGATTTGTTGCCTTTCTTGCATTTTTATGACAAGAGCATTCGTCCAATTCCATTCAAGCTACTGATTGAAACTTCACATGCGTATAGATTCCATAGTACGGAAGTGCAGTGAACAGAACCATAACCTTTGTCAGGGGATAGACCAGACTCACAATGTTCTAGTTTATCAAATATATTTTACAGGGATGTGGTGAAGCCTTTGTTGAACTGATACAAGAAAATATTGGTATTGCTGCAGCACTATGTTTCAGCATTGTTGCTATAATCGTAAGTTGTCTTTATAGTATGATTTATCTATTTTTTTGTTTTGTTTGGTTTAACGCCCT
The DNA here is from genome assembly GCA_025267735.1 of Mactra quadrangularis. NCBI lineage: Eukaryota > Metazoa > Mollusca > Bivalvia > Venerida > Mactridae > Mactra > Mactra quadrangularis. Next base: position 18,388,443 of record CM046304.1, read on the forward strand.
AGCAACACATTGTTTAGGTCATATGACCATGGTCAGTCAACATACTCATTGTCCTGGAAAGTATAAATCTTTGGATTTAGCTGTTAACCAACTACTAAACCCATACCTTTGACAGTGACTGACAACTGCTGTACATGATTAAGCTTCATTAGTAGGATGGAGAATGGCTGTAGAAATAACTTCATGACCTACAAGCTCCTAGAAAGTATGCCCCACCTGGGAATCAAACCCACGATCCCTCGATCAGTAGACTTGCTGCTACCAACTGAGCTTGCCAGGTAGCTTGATTTATTTTATAATGATATTAATGATTGATGTTATATATCTTCAGAGAATAATTGTTCATATAATGACAAGAATCATTTCGTAGGTTGGAATTGGAGACACGTCCCGCTTTTCACAAAAAATCTTACTTTAAAATCATCTTAAAGTCAAAAGCAAGAGACCTTTGTTGTGCATAGTCTATGGTATCTATGCAATGATGAGCCGAATTAACTTTTTTGCTGCATGACTAGCTCAGTTAGTAGTGCTATGATATTAAGCCCAACCAATAGTAATTGTAATAATTCTTTCTATTTTTTAGCTGTTAGCTATTATATTTTGTGGATTGTTGCTGTTCTTCTTACGGAAATCCCCGGTACCTAGAGAGGATGACGTGGTCTATGAGATGGCTAGAACGCAGGAGAAATCACCGTATCCAGCACGCGGGGGACCATATGCCAATCTCTACCAGAGTTAAACATTTCATCATCTCATTTCATGTGTCACACTCGCATAATACATACTTTTTAACGGAGTCATGGATTTTATACTACATCATTATAATATTGCTTTGATTACTGAAATCATTGCGATGAAGTTTTGAGAATGTTTTAATCAGAGTCATTGAATGGAGATTATTATGATTTAACATTAGTACATTGTGCCATGCTGACATTCTACCATTCCATTGCTAGCATACAAGAAAAAACATCATACATTTAAACCATCCAAAATAAAGATAGAATATTAGACAATGTAGGGTCTAAGAACCTCAAACTTGATCTTCGTTTTTGACAAGTTTAAAAAAAGATGTAGAAATAAATATGTGGTTTTTAACTATGTTTTGTATAATATAGATGTATACATTTTTTCAATAATTGCTTGTTACTATGTGGGCTTAAATGAATAATGTAGTGCTGTTACTTTATTATAGATATCGCTATGAGTACTGTACAGCTAGAATTTTTACTCTGTATATTTCTTAATATTTGATAGGTCGGTTTGAATGGTTGGTGTATTAAAGGCGGGCCAGCATGGCTAGTTGATATAACAATGGTCTCACTCTCTGTTGTTTAATGGTTGGTGCATAATTGAATTGATTAAAGGTTTTTGAAGTAAAATTTGCAACATTTAAGGCATTTATTAGTGGTCTTGTTTTTTTGCTTGGGAGAAAATGAAAGAAAAATGTGTGAAGCCATTTTATTTGTCATTTTTTGTGTCAACCAAAGAATATAACCTATTTTATTTATTTTTTTGCTATACACAAAAATCACTTGAATATATTTTATGATAACTGTAGGCAGGTTTTTGTGGTTATTAATATTGCTCAAACTTATGATGTAAGATGTGTCTGCCCTTTGTTGTCCTATATATCTAGACTTGTAGTAAATTGTTAAGAAAAACCTAAATTTTATCCTGAATTTTCATAGTAGTTGAAGTGTTATCAAGTAGGGGTGAAAGACAATTGAATTGTTGTTTTTAGCCTATAACCTTATTAAGTCTATCACCTTCAAGAGGAAGGCCTACATTCAAGTATTCCATTTTTCTCATTGACCTCTTGTTATCATAGCAACAGCATTAGATATTTCATATCCAGGGTTTATGTGACACAATTGTCTGTATAAAGTACACTTTATAGACTACCTAGTTATAACATTGCCTGAAACTTTCTTTGAGTTCTAGCCTGATTTGTTTTGCCATAATTATAGTTAATACAAAATTATCAACTAGCCTGACTATTTTAGATGAGTAATTTTTACTACCCTGAATTAATTTTTATCAACCACTAATCAAATCACGTCTTATTGTAGTTAATGTTAAAGCGCTTTTGAACATATATTCAATATGAAAAGAGCACTATACAAATTCGGTGTATAATAATAATAATAATGTTTTATTATAGAATCTTTTTACCTGAAGTTAATACTCACAAAATGTAGTTCATATAAATAATAGTAACTCTGGGCCAAAGACTTCTTTATAATGTGTGATCATCACATTGGACTCTAATTTATGTTTAAGTTTTGGTTGCTATGGAAAAAATGCTACTGACCCAAGACTTTTTCAATTAGATATATTATTTTAGGCATGGACTTTTCAATGAGGTTTGACCACTTAAAGTATCTGGATTTAGTTGAATCACAAGTCCATCTTACTCAATAATAAAGAAAACCAATACAATGTTTAATTAAGAAAGAATGTAAGACATTGTCTCTTGTCTTAATAGGTTTGTACAATGTATCAAATAGTTTTTGTTACAGATAATTTATCAATGTCCATCAGTAAAAACATCTATTGTTAATTACGTACCTGTCTCAAGTGAGATTTATACACTGGTATGTGTCATGTTTTGATTTGATTGACAGGTATTTATACATGGGAGGGGGGGGGTCAAAATAGATATTATATTGATTTTTTTGTGATACCTACAAAATTCAGATCTGTCTTATTAGTTTCTGTTCTTTTTCCTATATGTTAAGCTGTTATAATCATTGAATTAAAAAAAAATAGGATTTTGAACATTTTCACTTTTCACCCAAGCATCAGTGTTTTATATATGATTTTCTGCTTCCATGTGTAGGTTTGTAGTTGTGTACGAAAGTAGTCTTATGATTATAAATGTTTAAGTGAATTTAGTTGAGCTTGACCTGTGTCGGTCAATTTTGCCACATTTTTTTATCATGTTATTAACTTACATTTTATGTGAGTTACCTCCCTTGTGCAATGTTTTAGTCTTACTAGAGTGAATTCCCTTGTTCTAATGTTTTCAATTGTATTACTACTAAATATTGTGAAATTTTATTAAACTATCAGTGATGCATACATTTACCACACTGATTTAAATTGATCATGTGTACAGAAGTGAATATTTAAATCAGTGGGATCAATGTATGAACTGCTGACAGTTGAATAAAACATGACAATTTAATAGTCTGTAAATCTTTGGGTAGCATATTATCAACAATCTTACGATCTTTTAGCAATACAATATAGAAGGATTTATGACTGAAATTAGTCGTAAGATGCTTGATAATATGAGGCCCTGGGCTACATGTTTGCCTGTTACAACACCCAAAGCATGGCTTGGTCATGTCTTTTTTATAGAACCCTTAGGTACAAATGTATTATTTCTTTACTTCAGTTATTTTACATTCAAAGTCCCATTAATGATGTGTATTTTTGTTTCAATGTTTGCGTTTAGTTTTTTAGTCATGTATTTTTTATGACATTTTGCATATTCAGTGTTTTAATTTTATGTTCAAATTTTCTGAAATTTTGATATTTTTTCAGTACAATGCAAGCTTTGATTTTTAATTGAAGACGGAAAGTCACAGACGATTGCCTTTAAATCATGTTTTTTAAGTTGTGATTTATTTCTATTTTTGTTTATTTTCCACAGAATTTATAAATTTAAGGATGAATGTTTGAGGCTTTGAATATCTATGTTCTTAAATTGTAACTTTTTAAAGGGAGACAATTTAATATGGAATTACCGTATATTCATTTTACCATGAATTGAGTTTATAATTCCATATGAAGTTATCTCCCTTGGTTAGTATTTTGAACATTAACTATAGAACTTTTTCCACTGTGTACAAACACCATGTTACCACTCAGATGATATTAGTAAAAGGATTTCTTAATTAATCCGAGTTCCTTCATCTTCATTTCTTATTCACCAATTTCCATTACTTTGTTTTAGTTTCAACTTTTGATTATGTGACAAATTTTAAGTATATTTTTATTACACAAATCTTTATAATTGGACAGGAATTATTGGATGTAAAATGTGATGTGTGCTTTTCATCAATAATGTCCTTAAAATTTTCATGATGAACATATGTGAAAAACTCATTTACTTGAATTTATAAAATCAAATTATTTGTTAATATCCCTCTGATTTTATGTTCAATATTATCTCATAAATTTGGAAAACCCTCATGTATTGCAATCATTTACATTGCTTACTCATACTTTTTATCTAACTATGGTCAGTAGTGTTAGTCTATAACCTGTCTATAGTATTATTTACAATATATGACTATCCAGATAATATTTGGGCTATCCTACTCTGTTGTGCATTGGCATTGGTTTTGTTAAACCTTTCTCAATTAAATTCTTAAGTGCATAACTCTAGCATGAATTTAGACTGAATTAACATGAATTTTGACTGATTTTTTGCCCTTGCATGTAAATTTTATAACTTCAAACAATAAAAGTATTTACTCTGAATTTCCTTTATTTCAATTGGATTGCATATCAATGATTGATTTTGTTTACAAGAGCGCCCTGAATAGTTGAGGGTGCTGTCCATGGACTGCTCTTATTTATAATTATTTGACTCATACATCATACTTACTTTATTTTTAAAACTTGGTTGTATTTTTTTTGTCCAAGTGTGAACATAACATGGTTGTAATCATGTGACCATTTCTATATTTGCATTTATCTTTTTATTTTGCATTGAAATGGTCCTAAGGTTGTTCAAATTTTGAGATATTTTTATTTGTTTCAAAATATATTATTTTTAACATTTTTTTTCACCTTGTTTTTTAATGTTGATACTAATGTCACTGTTGATTTCAGTAAAGGGAAGGGGGAATGTGAACAAGAAAATTTTAATCTGAAATTTGATGTACATTACTCATTTATTTCATGATTGCAATTTTTTGATTGATTTTTTTCTAAGAAACCCTAATTATATTTCTTGTTCTATTTGTTTAAGACAAACTGAGTTTGTCTCCCTTAGATTTGTAATTTCTGGAGATGGTTTTTACTTTCAGTAAATTGTAATGGGAACAAAATTGTTATTCTTTCTTGTATTTGTAATTTTCTGAAGAATTTTGGTTTGTGGACTCTGTTGTGATAAAATCTGATTTTTAAAGATATATTTTTACTTTTTTTATGGAAACGAGGGCTGATCGAAACACTATTGTAACTCCATTTGAAAATAAAGGAAGTAACAATATCAAATGGAGTTACAATAGTGTTTAGTTTAGCACTATAAAAAATCTATCATTATGTGCCATTTTTGTTTCTCTTATAAATTTATGTTTTTGTTGGTAGGCTACCTTGAAAAATACAGATTTGAGATTAAGTAATACTTAAAATTCAATTTTGTTATTTTACCTTATATTACTTTCTCAAGTGCATAGAAATACTTGTAATTGATACTTTGCTTTTAATTTGATATCATGAACAATGCTACCTTACTAATGTAATGCAGGTATTTTAAAAATGGCCTAGAAAATCTTTTTAATTGTTTGTCTAAGTTAGGAAACACATGTTTTCCTTATTTGTGATCAATGGCAGCATAATTTCAAACATTATACTGTAATAAAACAGATTCAATATAGTATGGACTTACAATAAAACAGAATGAAGGTTCATTAATTACATGGCCCCAGCTAACTTAATTTACCTTGGAATTTTAATGGCACAGTGTAACCTGTGTTGAAGTGACATAAACCCCTAAGTAACAAACCTGAGAACCCTATTTTTGAGTCTTTGAAGAAAGGGTTACTTTTGTGTCTAAGTTGAATATCTGTTGTAAACTTTGCTTTTGAGTCTTGGAAACCTTGCTTAAGTCTTTATTGATAATCTTGCTTTTGTTTCTTAATTAAACATTTTGCTTTCGAGTGTAAGTCAAAATTACTGCTATTGAGTCCTACTATACCAACCTTGCTGCTAAGTTTTGCTTGAAAAAACAACTTGATTTTAGTCTATGTTGAAAATTGTCCAAGTTGTTTATTAATTTTATTAGGTACAAAGTATGACTTTTTAAATGGATGGTTAATTAGTTAATTTTACTTTATTTCTAGACACAACATATTTATATGAACATATACATTTACATGTCTTGTTATATATAATATAGACACTAGTCATTTGTTGTACAATGTTTTATATGTATGTGATTTATTCATTGGTTCTTGATTTCAAAGCCATTGCTTTTTTTGATTACATTATGTTATATACAAGATAGCTCATTTGTATCTCATTTATCTGTAACAGAAGTACAGTACAACCTGAACAACATCCACTGGGAGGGACTAAAGTGTGTTGCTGTTCAGAGGTCATTGTTCTACATAGGTTAAATTCAATTAAAATTACACCTAAGGGAAATATCAAAACATATTGTTGTGCTGAGGATTCGTTCTGTACAGGGCTTTTACATTTGTAGAATGTGAGTAGTCAGACAGTATTCCAACTTTTTTGGTCACTATTTCCCTAACTCAGTAATGATCATAATTTCAAAAAAAAATTCATAGATTACAGATTCCAGTGTTTATGTTAATAAACTTGTTAAACAACTTAATGAAACAAGTCCTCTGTAAAGAGATTGACCAGAATTATCTTATGGAATGGTATTCTTCTCTTGTTGACAAAATTTAATGTGAAGTGCAATGTCAAGTGTATAATTTAATGAAAATCATAAAAAGCTTGGACCATGAAATAAAGTGCCTATGAATATATTCCTATATTTTGTAGACATTTTTTATGTACTATCTGTATTGTGATGTCTGGTTAACTCATGTTTTATCTTTTAATTAACTTATTAATTATATACATATTAACTCACTACGTTTTTATGTCTATGTTTCGAGTAATCTTTACCATTATGGCTGGAATTCGAAATTTGACTACCAGGACACGTTCATGCGGAATGACAAGTGAAATAATGCTCTTGTCTTCGGAGATAGATTTATGAATCCCATGCCTGTAATGTTGATCAGATCTTGACTTTTCTAAATCCAGATTTTTTATTTTTATGTGGCTTAGGATTCATGTTATGTCTCTGCTTTATTATGTTGTTTATTTCAAAACTTGGACTATAATTTTGTATGGTCAAAGTTATAAGGGTTGTGGGTAAGAATATTAATGATCAAAAATCTTACAACAATACAATATTGAAGAATTTATGACCATAATCAGTTGTAATATGCTTGATAGTATTGGCCCCTGTTCAGTTTAATTTTTGTGATTCACTAGTTGGTTTTAAGTAAAGTTGGTTTGGATAAGTTTTTCAAGTGCAATTTTTATCTTATATTTTTTATTTGCCTTAGAAAGTCTAAGTGTTTGTCTTTAATCATTATGACTTGATCAGTGTTGGTACAATGTATTAGTCATATGGTTACTAGTTCTTTATTTCCATTTATAAATGATATACAAATTAGATTTCTTGCTATTCTTAGTTTGAGTTACACTGGTATTTCTGAGGAGTATTTATACTCTAAAAAGTTGACTTGTGGCCATGAAAATATTTATTGATGAATTCTTTTAGGATTAACTCTGATTTCATGTTTTGCTCAAATCTTGATACTAACAACATACAAATGTATTTGTTCATTGTTGTTAATTGTTTATGGCGCCGTCTGATGATTTTTGGTTCTTACAACTTCCTTCTTAGAAAGGTACAATTATGTTAAGGAAATTGAGTTTTTATAGATAATATGAAATTAAATAACATTTACATCTTTCAGTTTTTCTTATGAATTAAGGCAGCCAAATTGGCTTAAAATACAGTAATGCTGATTTGATTCTTGGTCATATTAGGTTAGACTCTGATTCATGAGAATTCCACAAAAATGGCCTTTTTTATGTATGGGTAATTCTGCAACTGATAAATCATGATCAAATCAAAAGTTTAAATAAAGTCTTTGAACTCAATGAAGAAATTATTTCAAGAAGAGATATATGTTTAATTCAATATGCTATCATAAAAATAATTAAATCATGAAAATATTTTAAAATGTTGCAAGTTAGGATTGTCTTGTCTATTTTCTATCATTATATTCTTGAAATGTTATTCAAACGTTCATTTCTTTGTTTTCATTATTTAGGGACCAGAGATTAAGAAGATTTATGCCAGAAATTTTGTTCAGAAATAATACTTAATAACATATTGGTATAAGATTTTTAGGACAGAGTTATTGGCTTTCGGAACACCTCGACCATTCACTGAATGAATAATCTTGAAAGGATTTGTGGGGGGTCCACCTAGAATATTGGGTTTTTACTATGTTCATGAAGTGAAGCACATAGCAGTCACAAATTGTGACAAAAAATTCATGGGAACTCAAATTCATGTAAGAACAGGGCTATTTGAAGGGGTCGACACGGAATCCCTAACTAAGCATCACTCGGATTCCTCCCAAGTTTTTGGGATCCTTGGAATCCCAGGGAACTGATCCCAGTAGAGCCCTGAGTTATTATTCAAAACTTATTATCTATGCTTACCTTATACTTTGTGTTACAATATACTATAACCAGCCAGTTATTGATACATTGACTTTATTGTTTCTTATTTCACTACAATAAAGACTTGCTGGACAACATCATACAACAAATATACATTTACTGTTGTTGATTCAATATTTTTATGTTTATTTTTCTCTTCTTTTTTAATGATATATATGTATATTGTTTGGTAAAAACATTTTGTAGAAATATTGTAATTTTGTATTCAAACTGAAGACGGCTATTAAAATAGAGTCATCAGGACATTGATTGTTGTGTTTTGTTTCTTGCCCTAATTATTATTCTTCTAAGTATATATCAAGCCTACCCAGCTAGCTCAGTTGGTTGCACACAAGATTACTGATCAGACTTTTGAGGAGCTTGGTCATGAAATAATTTCTACAGCCATTCTCCCTCCTACCACTGATTCTAAATCATGTAGAATAGTAGTCAGTCACTGACAGAAGTATGCGCCTAGAAGTTGGTTAAGAGCTAAATTCATAGAACAGTCTTCAGGAACTGAGTAGGGGGACTGACTGCCATGGTATATAACCTATACAATGTGTTGCTCAGCGCTAAACCCAACAAAAACAAAAACTTTATATTAAGCACAATTAGCTTGGCTCTGAATCAGAGATTTTAGAAGGGAGACTACTAAAACCTAGAAGGCTTGCTCAACAGCAATAAAGAATATAGTCATCTTAACCTGTCTTTAGTTTGTACTTGTTGTGCAAAGTACTTGCATACAATTTTGAAATTGGTCGCATTTCTTTAAAATTTCTTGCTGTGTTGTCATTCATCAACCATAGCAAACAGAGTACTGCATATCCTCCTTTGAGATAGTCTAATGTACATTTATATGATGGAACCAGAAGAGGTCACATTATAAAGCAACTTTCCTCAACTATTATTCACTAAATCTTGCCTTAAACTGGACATTCAAGTGAGCATATAGAATGCTTCTTAAGGTAGTTAAAAGTTTTGAAAATAGATTTGGTTCAAGTTTAATTGATCACAGACCATATGAGATGTAGTTCCTTGGCTTAGAAAATATGAGAAAAAATATATTGAAAAAAGCACCTAAAGATCCTCTTCGTCAATTTAAGAATAACACCTTCATACATGTATACTCTCGCCCATTGAAAGCATTTGTTGTAAATTCAATTTGTAAGAATGCAAGAATTGTGAAGACTGGAGTAACTCAGTTATTTACACTGAATTCATGACAACTATTCTCCACTATAATTACATGTTTGCATTTCATGCTGTCCTGGATATAGTCTATACATCTTGGGCTACAATGAAATAAAAAACATTATATTGATAATATGATTCCTCTATATGTTACATCAGGTATAAAATTAGTTAGTATCCATGACAATGTCATTGACATCATTTCTTTTGTACCGAAATTGTAAACACGTACGGTCAAGCAGGATCATAAAATTGATGCTTATTAAGTTATGCTACCATCACATCGTAAACAGACTTCTTACAAATGCTTATGTATTGCACGATCCTTAGTCCACCTTTTTTAATGGATTTAACGCAGTGTCAACACAATTTAGGTCATTTTACGGCGTCCAGCGCACCTAACCTAGCTTTCCTGGACCATTGCATAACCAGTACTCGCCTACCCTTCCACAAGGCCGGAAACTTCTCTATATTATCTAATCAATGGAGGAAAATTGACATTATTGTCTAATTTTCATGGAAGGGTATAACCTCCCCGGGTGGGATTCGAACCCGTACTCCCTTGAGGACACGAGATTCCAAATCCCGGCGCGCTACCAACTGCGCTATCGACCCGGGTTACTAATCCACCTTCACATACACAGATTGTCTTACGAGTCCTTATGGATTGCCACCTTGTAGTCAACGCAAGTATCCGTAAATAACTCATTGACATCTGTTCATAACTCGTCACATTGGAAGACCTGTCAAACTTTGTTAACTTTCACAGACCCTCTGCTAAATCTGGAGATTTAGCCTTTCCAGGAATGGTAAGAAAGTTGACTGACCGCCATGATATGATCCATACAATGTGTTACCATGGCGTGAATATTCAATAACTGTTGAAGGAACTGTTCACGGTCTATCATTAGGTCAGTGACCAGATGGCTCAGAGTATAATAATTATATACTTACTGGATTATAATACATCATTAATCAACATTTTGTAATAACCTTATGGTAGATTTATCCCTATCATCATTCGTGGGTATAAGCCGCTTATTAATGTTATTATAATAATTACTAATATTTTTACATGTGACGTGCAATCTGATCACCTCAGTCTTTATGTCATGCTTTTTACATGTGATATGCCTTCTGATCTCAATAGCTTCCTTAACTTTCCTTTTCCATAGATTCTCCTTTTAAACATTTAAAGCAAACGTGATCTGCTATTTATGAACATTGCACCAACAAAGGACACAAAATCGATCCCAGTAATACAAAAGTGATAACATCTGAGTCTTCTGAGAAGTATCTATGGAAAAGGAAAGTTAAGGAAGCTATTGAGATCAAACAACGCAGACCATTTCTGAACCGGGACGAGGGACTGGAGCTACCATTGGTTCACAACAGGCTCCTCGTATCACGTGACCCTTTACCGGTCATGTGATCAAAAATCAGTCAGCTGAGAAGGTGATGTGACGTCACCGAAAATTTCAAGGTAAATAAATATTCGCTCCGAGTTGAAGAAAATTAACTCCAAGTTCATGAAATGGTTTACCTATGACAGACGTATGTAGCGCCGTTAAACGTCGCAACGCCGCTAAACGTCGCAATCGCCCTGCCGTTAAACGTCGCAACGCTGACGGTAAACGTCGCAAAAAATCGAATGCCGTTAAACGTCGCAACCTTGCCGCTAAACGTCGCACTTAGTAGGAAGGTATAGTATCGAGCCTAATCAACACACAAATATTACATAGGACAAATATGACTTCAAAGCAGCCACTCTTAGACTCATAGCAACCATCAACATATCCTTAGCAACCACCCCTTGGTCCACAGCAACCACTCTTAAACCTAATGCCAATCGCCTTAAGGCCAAAAGTATCCACTATACTGTCCATAGCAACCGATTTGAGTTCCGTAGCAACCGTAATTGCACTTTTAATATCCATTTAAATATCAAATGGAATAACTCTCGCGGCCATAAACTTTATCTCAGTGTCTATTTTGATCATCTTCGGATCAACTTTCAAACTTGGTCATGTTGAGTTAGATCTAGATAGGCAAGCGCTATAGAGACCTTATTCAGTTACGACGTTTAGCGGCGTTGCGACGTTTAACGGCGCTACAATGTTTCTGGGAATATAGGTCAGGTAAACTGTCCTCTGTAAAATGACCATTACTTGTGTTGACACGGCATTAAACACAATTAAATCATACTAATACATAATTATTTCAGCTCAAAGTAAAACTATTGAATAAAACAACAAGAATATTAGATAATATGATTTAATTAGGCAATTGTCACCTCAAATTGAATGTATAGTATAAATTTGAGGAAAATAACAATTTTGTTCAAATATAACAATATATAGGGCGAAAGAATATTAATTTTCAACACTTTGACAAAGTACTAGACTTAGAACTAATAATTATAATAATGCAGGGCATTATAAAACACATAATAAACAAAGCTAGCACAAAACAATAAACAAACATATATAAACAAAACAACTTTATAAATATTCTCCATTCTTTAACATGGAAACATCAACTCAGCATTCAACTGGGCATATAAATATAGCTATAAATTTAATCTAATTTCTTAAAGGGTGGGAAGGGTGGGAATTTCAAAAACAATATTTAACGTAATTACGACTGATCGCCCTAACAAACAAATTGACAGTGGCGCGCCTAGACAAAAATTTTTCTTCCTTCAGTGAACTTAATAATCTAAACCAATCAGATTACTGCAATCTACAAAACAATTAACGCTTGAACAAATTTTGATCGGGTTCAATAATTAGGTATTTTAAAGGTTTTAAAATATATCAATTATTTCAGCTCAAAGTAAAACTATTGAATAAAACAACAAGAATATTAGATAATATGATTTAATTAGGCAATTGTCACCTCAAATTGAATGTATAGTATAAATTTGAGGAAAATAACAATTTTGTTCAAATATAACAATATATAGGGCGAAAGAATAAGTTGTATCAAATCAGATGGTAACTGTTTTTGAAAAGCAAGGGTAGCGAAGCCCCTGCGGAAGGAATGAGTTGAAAATTCTACAGGGTTATATCTAGCTGATTTAAGTACTTGTCTCAATTTTTTGAGATACATATTATACATTATTACTTGATTGTTCGGTAATCTAAACAAAAATTCATCATTGATACCAGGACTAACCTTCATTAATTCAGAAAATGCTTCCACTGGGCATAAGCAGGAGTCTTTTATTCTTACTAAAGGAGTTTGTAATATGCGTTCTCCTGATTGAATGGTTTTTGTCCACCTATGATTAATTTTAAGACCATAATTAGTTATTTCAATATCTCTCCACAATATACATTTCTTTTCTATCATATCTGATTTATTAGTTGGAACTAAGTTTGACTTTCTTGCCAACAAAAAGAATGCAAACAAAAACAAACACCAAAAAACTTTGTTATCATCAGTTTTCATGTCCATAACAGCATGCATATCCATCAATATTTCAGGAGTTATTGTCCTTGCCTTTTTTGGAAGATGTTGTTTTTGTTTTGCTATTCCTTTAAATGATAAATTTAATAGAAAAAGGTTTATATTGTCTATAGAATATCCTAACAGTAAGTGCATTGTTTTAATACCACTAACATAATTCCTTATAGCTTCTACAGATTTAAATGATCTACTTAAAAACTGACTATATAATTGTAAAGTTTCTGTATTAGTTGGTAAAAATTTTAATTTAAAATAGAAACAAAACATCAGGAATGATTCCCACTGGATTTTTAAATTTCTTCTGGTACCTTCTGCATAAGCTAATCTATTAGAAATTTTGAGATCATTCTTCAATTCATGTAAATACTTTTCTGAAAGATAATGAAAATACACCTTAATATAATTTTACCACTGATGGTTGAATTTGAAATCTGAGTTAGTAATTCTACACTCTTCTAATTCTAATTCACTAGTAAGTTTGAAAAATTCTTTTTCATGTATTGGACTCAAATGCCACCTAGATAAATGATCTGCTAGTCTATTTTCTACAGAAGACAAATGTTCTGCCTTAATTTCAAAACCATGAATAGATGATAATAGACATATTTCTCTTAAACAGTTCTGCATAAAAGTACATCTTGCTTTTCCAGAATTAATAGTTATACAAACTGCTAAATTGTCACACAATACTTTAATTCTTAGTCCTTGAAAACAATGTCCCCACTTTTTTATACAAATAACCAATGATAGCATTTCCAATGCACTAATATGTAAATTTGATTTCAATATGAAATTAGGAAATTCTGCATGAAAATATTTTCCAGCCCAAAATCCACCACAACCAGTTAAACAACTATCCGACGAAAAAATTGTGTCTGGTTTGCACCACATAATATCTGATAATATAGAAATTCCGTTATAAACATCTAAAAAGGTATTCCACCATTTTAAATCTTTTCTTGTTTCTGAAGGTATTTTAAACTTTTTATGTCTATTTTTTGAGTGTATAGTTCTTAACCAGTTAAGAAGTCTATTTATAAATACCCTACTAGATTTTACACATGCTCCAACAAAGTTCAGCTTTCCTAATAATGATTGAATATCTTTAATGGATGCTTTACGTTTTCTTAACCATATTTGTATTAAAATTTTTATCTCTACAAGACGTTCTGGTGTGATTTCCATTGTCATTTTTTGGGAATCAAACCATACTCCTAAAAAGGACATTCTAGTACACGGTGGAGTACTTTTTCTCTTTAGATTCCTCGATTCCACTTTTTATCAAAATTTGATTTAATAACTCATAGGCGAATGTAGCATGTTCCTGTTTTTCCACCCCTGCTAAATCATCTAAATAATTTAATATAATTATTCCTAAATTTAACATGATGAATGCTATGGCATTAGACACTCGTTGACAAATTTGGGCAGCACTGCGTAAACCCATAGTTAACACTGTATCACAAAAAATTTGATCCTTCCATACAAATGCTACTAAATTATAATTAGCTGGGTCAATTGGAATTTGTCTGTATGCTCTAGATAAATCCTTTTTAAACATTAATGCTCCTCGGCCTTTTGAACAAAGAATTTTGGCAAAGTCATCAACTTTAGGAAATTTCAGATCTACATTCTCCCCTAAATAACAGTCTTTATCTATATAATCATTAACTGCAGATTTAGTATGGCTACTTAGATCTAAAATTATTCTTCGACTAATACCATCACTTTTTGGTACAGAATTTAAAGGACTAACCAATAAATTACTACTGAATGGGTTGTTATCAAAAGGGCCCAAAATGGCTCCGTATTTTATTTCTTTTTCTAAATATTGACAAATTGATTCAGGGAATTCTTCTGCTCCTTTATAATTACTTTGTATTTCATTTTTATTAAATTGTAAAAATTTATTTTCATCACCTTCAAATCCTATTGGAAAACCAAATTGTAAAAACTCACACACTTTAATATCATTATAATTGAACATCTTTAATAATGTTTTTAAAAATGTTGTATTAATCTTATCATTAATCCTTATTCTACATTCTTCATAATTGAATTTACCTGACCTTTTAATTTTTTCATGAATTTTGATTAAGTTTACATTGATATTGTTAGTTGTTGAAGTGGTACAAATTTTACTGTTTCTCTCATATGTACTATTATTTCTTAATATCTTTGACTCAAAACAATATTCTGGTAAAAATATATCTTCTACTTTATTTTGATTTTTTAATCTAATGGTAGCCTGTGATTGTCAAGCATTATTATGATATGGACAATTGGAGGCGCTTTCTGGGTGCTCTAATTTTTTCTTGTCTTTTAGCCAGCAAGTGGCACAAATATGTTGGGCTAAACGAAATTTCCCTTTAACAACTAATGAATGCCCTGGTTTTAAAGTGCATTTATTTCTTTGATAGGCTGCACAAAACCAAACCATAGAATCTTGTCCTTGATCTGAAGCGTTATTTCTCTTAGAATTCAGACCTGGATTTTTATTTATTAACATATTTTGACCTAATATGGACAATTCTAAGTATTGAAAATCATCCCCCCAAGTTTTTTCCCCTAATTCAATCTCTCTCAAGACTGCAGCATAATAGGCCTTGAGAGCCTGGAAGGTGTATGTACTGCATAAATACATTATTCTTTTTAGTAAACTTAATCTGCCTCTTTTTTCAATACTTTTTGTATTGCTAGAAGAAATTATTTCTAATTCTCCCGCAACAAATAAGTTTAAACTAAGCTCTTCATATGTTTCTGGGAATATAGGTCAGGTAAACTGTCCTCTGTAAAATGACCATTACTTGTGTTGACACGGCATTAAACACAATTAAATCATACTAATACATAATTTGTGTTGATCCAAATGGAAGAGATATCGGTCGTAAACATACAACTTTTTAACAAACACGCCAAAGCTAAACACGAAATGCACGAGTTCGGTGTGAGTCTAAACCGGTTTAAAAATCATGAACTCGATGATAGGGATTACTTTTCTACCATGCCGTGTTATTTAAACGTGTTTTAAATTAAGTGAAGGGGAAATTAGACTGTTTGGACTATTCTCTTTCGGTTCTAAGAAGTTTTCTTTGCTTCTAGAGAGTTTTAATTGATTTAACAATCTTATTCCGTTGTGTTGCTAATTGATAGTTGATTTAATTAAAGAAGATGACAATGTTAAATAGTGTTTAAAGTACAAGTACGCGTGTGGACAGGTTGATAATTTTCGTACTATGGACACGTGGAATTAAAATGTGAATACCAAGGAGCGGTGAGTGTTTACAATTTTTCATTGTTGCATGTTTTGTTATTCAATTTGGATGTGCTAGCATATGACCTATTAGTGACCCATATTGGGACACATATGACATTTTTGTCGCTGTAGAATGGACTATTTTAATTCCACAAAATTTGCATGAAATTAGATTGGCTCGAAAACTCCCTTCTTCTTATAAGACTTACGGGAAGGTATGTCTTTTACAAATTGTGATAAGAAGGAGGGATGTTTTATTTCAAACTACGAAGCGGAGTATCAAGCTCCTTGGATTATCTTAGGTATAATAAAGTTCACATTTCTAAGGTTTATTTGACCAAAGGGATTCGTTTAGGTGGTGAATAATAAGCTCAGTTTAATCACTCTGCTGTACCATTACGGTACGCCTAGGCGATAGTTGATCGTCAGCTAACGGAATCATCCGATGTGTTCCGAATGTACCGTACCTCAACTATGAACTTTAATCTCTGGCTATTCTTATTCAAATCAACACCAATTTTATATCCAATCAAACATCGCCAAAACATCTAACCGCCATCTTAAAATTTGAAAGGTGTAATGATAGTGTTAGTATTGGAAAAATGGAATATAAAAGATTTTATTCTATTGTTCAAGGTATTTCATGTTTTATTTTGTTCCGTATACCTTTAGACACAGTTTGGATAAGTTTCTTAAAATTATATTAAAAATTTATCAGTTGTTGAAATTGAAAAACATCCATCAAGTGGGTAGGGTAACTAAATACATTAAAATATCCATAAATTCCGGATAATTTTGATATATTTTGTAAGAAATACATTGTACTGCCGACTAAAATTTCACTTATACACACCCATCTAATTATTAACATTGGTAAAGCGAACCAATCGGAGATATTTTTCAAGGTTGACCCAGTGTCTATGACGGGTTCGAACCCAGGACCTCTCGAATCCAAAGAATGTGCCATACTATATAGAGATATAGAGTTATATAGATATGTTATCGGTATTAGGGTCAAGGAATCCGAAGTTATGTGAACTAGCCGTTGTAAAATGACCTTAATTTGTTTTGACATGGTGTTAAATCCAACTAAAGCCATTCTTTTTCCTAAATATATATTGTATATTTATGCTGGTACAAAAATAGCTTCGCTTGTAACAACAAAAATATGTGAAATAAAAATGATAAATTTTGTTTTCGAGTAATCATGCATTTATTGTTTTGTTTCATGCCTTAGTTAAAATCGGACTTACAGCTGTAAACTGTTCATTATACATGTGATCAGTCGTTTTCGTAATTGTTAAAATTCACTCAGGGCTAGGGTCTTTATGGAAATTTCATCGAACCTTACTTCCGGTCGTTGTTTAATGGGCAGTAAGCCACCCCTTTTTCTTTTCTATTTTTTAACACTTCTAATTATGTTCTATATTCATCTTATGCCTTGCCTTTTACAGTTTACCAAACACACATTCTGAAGTCAGTACTGGTACATATTTGTGATGGAACGTGATTACTCTGGACGCAACGTAAGTTTTTATTAACATCTTGGCTTGCGAAAAATTACCTGAGACTTCCATAAGGGACTTTAGTCAGTTATTCTCCTTTACATACTCTTAAAACAATTGGGTCCAATTAGTTGGATTACTCTGATTTTACCCTTATTTTCAATGACAATTTGACACAATCAATTTTAAATACTTTTGTGTAAATAATTTAATTTGTTTGAAAATTAAGCAAAGAAGTGTTTTGTTGTTAAGGTTCAAGTAAAGTCTTTATTAGCATTAATAATAGTAAAACAAAAAATGCTCAAATTCTGTCGTACTTTCACCAAGAACAGTGTTTTATACATCAAAATGTTTCTTAAGAAACATACAAAGTGATGCTGGCAATTAATTTAAATGAAAACTTTTAACAAAAGATGCATTTGCGAAATTAATGCTGTAAAAATGAAAATACTAAAAGACATTCAATTCTTTTTACAAACTAATTTAACAATAAATCATTTACAGAACATTATAGTTTATATTCCAATGAAGGTACTCCAAAATATATAATCGCAATAAATGTTAAAACAAAACTACGCTATATGAAAAACATTTTGACAGATGCAAGTGTAATGGTTTTTCGCGACCCTGTTTCTACTTTCACTTTAGTTTTTCATTTGCCTTAGTTTTGTTTTAACATTTATTAATGTTATAAATATTGGAATACCTTCATGGGAATATGAACTATACTGTTTTGTAAAGGATTTAATGTTAAATTTTGTTGTAAGAAAAGGTTAATACATTTTAGTATTTTTATTTATACAACATCAATTTTGCAAATACATCTTTTGTTAATCATTTTTGTCATAATTGATGACAAGCATCACTTTGTATGTTTCATAAGGAACATTTTTATGTATAAAACACTACTCTGAGTGGAGATGTGCCAGAATTAGAGCATTTTCATTTTCACTGAATTATTTTGCAAATCAAGACTTTACATGAACCTTAATATCTTAATTAACAAGAAAGATATTTGATGAAATATTTTATCTATCCTTACACAGGACTTCAATGATAAAGTCTGAGAATTCCAACTGATAGGACCTACTTGCCAATTGGATGGCTTCCGACTTTGTCAAGGAAGGATAACTGACTAATATTCCTCATTAGCCTGTATTTACATACATTGTAGTAGTAAGCTGTTGTGTAGTGACCACAGCGTGAAATGAATTCTTACATGTACAGTACCCATCAAAAGTATGGAGACAAAAAATACCATATTACTGAATTTTGATGATTATTTTTATTGAATCATTAAGTTTAATATATTTAAATATGGTTGGTGATAAAATGAAAAACAGTTTTCATGAATGCAACACATTTATAAGATTCAGCATCTGTCATCCTAAAGCCTCCAAAACCATGCTAATAAGCAATTGTAATAGTTTTCCATAACATAGCTTATATGCTTTTTTGTAGTCTCAGTTGTGATTATAATGATTACAAAAAATTAAAGCAAAACTTTGAAGAGTTTCTGAATAAACAGTTATCAAATTTAAGATTAAGTCTATTCAACAGGCCTACTAAGTAAAAATGCCTCCAAACTTTTGGTGGGTACCGTATGTCTCAGTTCAATTTGCTCAAATATTAATTTTGTTAAATTTTATTCATTTGTCAGTGGCGCACACATTAACCCCGCTGATTTAAACACTCACTACAGTTCTTATTTTCTCATAAATATTTATGTATTTTGTACAAGGATTATGGAACACATTTCAAGTATTTGAATCAGCGGGGTAAATGTATGCCTCATTGTTTTTTAAAATAATTTATCTGACATGATAGAACAATGCTGAAACTGTGCTATATTTATAGGTTATTTTTACCACCGTCTTAAATGAAACAATCACATGTAAATTTCCTTGTATTGGAACAAGTGCCTCCGGTGGGTATTCAAACCAGAGACCACTCGATCTCTAAACATTTGTTTTTTTTATATTTTTTTTATATTTTCCCTCACCATTGTACTGTAAAATTACAATTTAAAAACATCAAAGTATATGGTCTGACTAGCGAAATGGTCATAATAAAAAAGGACATTTTCTTCTCTAAGTATTTGGTAATTAAAACTTGTCCACAATTATATGATATTGCATCTACAATGATTGCTTTATAGAGGAACTTTCCTGCATTACTGTCCCAGGTTTCATGTATTTATAAATTATATTGACCACATATTGTTTTCAGATTGTATGAATTTATGGAGTGGATCAACGTTATAGACGTATAGCTGTGATATAATTTACTGTTTGTGTACAAACTGGTTTGATGACAATGATCAACTACTTTGATCAAGGAAGTATATTTTCAAACAATATTACGTTTAAATAATTATATAAGTAGTATTTTAGATTAAATCTGCCTTTAAATATTTATACACATTTGGTCGACTCAATAATCCTGTAAGACACCCCCTCACCATTGTGTTAAAGACCTTTAGAGTACTAGTTTACATCTGACTTGAGTGAATCATTCGCCGATTGTTTTTGCTCAAGAAAACTTACTTGTGTATTTTGTGGGATTCGAACCCGATATCTTACAATAAAAACGTTCTAGCCTTGGACTACTTCCTGTAATTGATATTTGGCTGAATCAGTTCAATTCGCTTATTGAGTATAGTTCTCATTTTTTTGTGGAGAAATATAACATTATGTCAATTATGTTAATATATGGTATAAATTTATATTACAATACGTTGTTGCAAAATTATATATGAAAGTCTTTAATGGACGTGAGTTATTTTTTCCCTTTGATATGAACATTATCAAAGGGAGATAATAGCTCATACTTATTTAAGGCAAAATTTATTGATCTTGTCCATGGATACAAAATAAATTTCAAAGTGGTTTAATAATATTCAATATCATTTTAAAAATTGTTATATCGACTACATTAAAAATACGATGTTTAATTAGATTAGTTTTTGTCTGAGAAATGTTCTGTGGTCATATATATAGTTTTGTATTAGGAAAATTCTACTTTAAAATTAAGTTAGGGAATTTTTTTCTTTTTTACTTGAAAACTTAGGTACTTACATTATATTGTACTATTGTACAGACATCATGTTTTTATAATGTGTGTGCTTAATGTAACTGTACAATAACTAGACTTTAATAAATAAATACTACATTATTTTCTGACCTACTGTTTCTTTTTCCTTTTCAGATAAAGGTAGTTGAGGCGTTGATGTTTTATTAAGTTAAGTATATATTAAAGCTTAGATATTAAAGATCTATCATTAAATGACTTCATTAAGATGTAAAGCGTTTATTATAAACACATTGGTTATGGTTCAACATGGCGAAAGACATTTTGACAGTGACACTAAAGAGTTGGTAAGTTTAAGTTAATTCTATACTCTAGATATGTCATTTGTTTATAAACTGAAGTACATGTTTACTATACATAACACATACATTGGCTATTTACTGAGCACATAAAGTGACATTTTGAAATACTTTTTTATTATCACAACTATTTCGTTTAAACGTAATATTATTTCGTTGTTTTTTTTTCGAAATAATCATTACGTTTTTTCGAAATAGTTGTGATAATAAAACAATGTCACTTTAGGGGCTCCGTAGCTATTGAAAAATTCAATCTCCTTTGGTGTCTGAGCAATCTGATTAAAAACCTGATCAAAAATTCTCCGCTCGCCTACTCGCGGTCTATAAGATATTTGTTTATAGAGATTGATCTTTGTGCATTAACTGACTTAATTATTATCCAATGTATGTACATGTACAGCTAACATATATTTTGGTTTTTAACAAATGGTATTTTTTTTTCATTTACATCGTACATTGTGTTATTGTTTGATTTATTGTATTTCATATTTTGATTTTTGTTTTGTTTTGTTTTTGGTCTTTAGGTTATCTGTGTCTGGCCTGAGATTTGCACCGATATCTCAGGTCCCTGCATGCATGTCCCATCCCATCTGTCCCAACCCCCCATGTTGAGGGTTCGGTCTGTTGGGGGTTTTTAAGAGTCGTTGGCTTCATAACCCCCAGCACCAGGGTTCGGAACGCTTTGGTCACTATTATTAGTATTCTTGCTGGCTTATAGTGTTTTATATTAGTTTTATCTAGTGAAGGCATATATGTTTAGAGCAATAGAAGATGTTCCGCGAGATTTGATTAGGGTAATTGGAATATGATTTGGGGTTTTACTTATGGCAATAATGGGGTGGATAGAGTTTAATTTCAGAATCAAAACAGTTAGTGCATTTTTCTAGGTTTGATGCATTTTTCTATGGAAATGAGTGTAAAGGGTTGAGGTTTATTGAAACAAAATCTACTTAGGACTTAGGAACGACAGAAGATATTTGAAGCTAATTCAAGGAGTTAAGGATGCTTATTAAGTCTTACTTTGGGTTTTTAGGCTGAATCTGGCATAAGTAAGGAATAGTGAAAATAAAATACTAAACATAGGAACGCTGGTAGTGTTTCACCAGAAAGTGTTTGTGACAATCATTTTTTTCTTTTAAATAATAAATATACTAACGTTAATATATTTATTTTTTAAAAGAAAAAACTGATTGTCAAAAACACTTTCTGGTGAAACCCTACCAGCGTTCCTATGTTTAGTATTTTATTTTCACTATTCCCTACTTCTTAATTATTAATCGTGATATCAAAATAACTGTTAAGCAGTAATCGTGATATCAAAATTACTATTAAGCAGATAGTATTCAATAAAACATACTGAAATACGTCATGTTGTAAAATATGGATGAAATGTAATTGATCTTGTATAACGTACTTAGTACTACATTTGTCTTTGACCTTAACTTGTGTTTGATTTTTATTTCTTATCACAGTTTTTATCGAATGTTTAGGGTTTATAATCACTGAATATTTTTGAATTCATGTTTTGTTCGAAATAGTAACAAATAATTACCCTAAAAGTTAGGCGTTCAAAGGTGATAGCATGTTCATAATTCTAAAACAAACCAATTAAAGGGAGGCACATATATATGTAGGAGAATTTTAATACTATTTTGCATTGAAAGTCAAATCATTTTAAGTACTGGCTAGTGCCAGTTACAATGTAAAATTGGAGGTGTCACCAACACTGCCTCATTATGTTTTATGTGCAAAAAGTAAGAGTTGTGCACAATGTCATGCCATTATATTATTATTCTCCTGTAGTTTTCTGTCTTTAGTTAAGATAAAACACTCTTTTTTCTCCTGTAGGCTTCTATCTTAAATTCAGATTTCACACAAAGTATGGCATGCCATTTTATCATTTTTGTTCAGGTAAATATCTTTCCTCAGTTAAAAAAACATACACTCAATAAGGCTTGCCTTTCTATCAATATTCCATGAAGGTGTATGTTTTAAATAAATATAACAAAACACGCATTAATATGCCATTCTATCATTATTCTCCTGTAGGATTCTGTCTTCAATAAAGATAACACACACACACAGTATGGCATTCAATTCTATCATTATTCTAAGGTAAGTATCTTTCTTCTTTAAGAAAACATGCAATTTACTCATTTTTTTCAGGTATCTCTTTTTTCAATTAAGAACACATACACACAATTTGGCATGTTTTCTATCAAAATTTCCATTTAAGTATCTATCTACAAATGAGATAACACCTACAATATCGCATACCTTGCTTCTATTTTTCTCGGTTAAGTTTCTGATTCAAGTAAGAAAACACACAAACAATATGACACGCCCTCCTATCAATATCCCCAATTAGATATATCTTCAAATAAGATAACAAACACAATATGACATACTATTCTATCTCACCTCTATCCTGTAGGCTTCTATCTTAAATTCAGATTACAAACACAATATGGCATGTTATTCAGGTAAGTATCATACGTCAGTAAAAATCATGCCAACAATACGGCATGCCCTTCTATCAATAGTCCTATGTAGGTTTATGTCTACAATTTAAACAAAAAACATTCATTGACATGCCATTCTTCATTTTTCTCCTGCAGGTTACTTCTCAATTTATGTAAGACACACAATATGGTATGCCATTCTGTTAAAATTCCATTGTAGCTTTATGTCTTTAATTGAGATAGCACACACAAAATGGCATGCCATTCTGTTAAAATTTCATTGTAGTTTTATGTCTTCAACTGAGGTTACACACACAATATGGCATGCAAATCTGTTAATACTCCATTGTAGTTTTCTGTCTTCAATTAACATAATACACACCATACCGCATGCAATTTTATCATTTATTCAGGTAAGTATTTGTTTTCAATTAAGAAAACATACAAATACTATGCATAATATATCTTTTTTCTGCGGTAGGATTCTATCTTCAATTAAGATATCACAAACTATAATGCATGTCATTCTATCTTTTTTCTCCTGTAGGTTTCTTTCTTAAATTCAGATTACCCTCACAAAATGGCATATCATTTTATCATTATTCTCATGTAAGTAACTGTCTTCAATTAGGAAAAATACACAAAATACGGCTTTCCTTTCTATCAACATTCCAATTCAGATATATTTCTTCAAATAAGATATCACACACAAAATGACAACCCAAAACATCATTATTCTCCTGTAGGTTTTGTCTTAAAATAAGGTAACTCACACAATATGGCATGCCATTCTATCATTTTTTCCAAGTAAGTATCTTTAGTCAGTCAAAAAACATACGGCTTGTTTTTCTATCAATAATCCCTTATAGGTTTAAGTTTTCAATTAATATAACAGCCACGCATTAGCATGCTATTCTATCATTATTGTCATATAGACTTCTGTCTTAAATTAAGATAACACACACCACAACTCCTGTATTTCTAGAATTTAATCCTGGTAAGTATCTGTCTTCAATGAAACAAAACATACAAACACTATGTCATGCCATCCTATCATTATTCTCCTGTAGATTTCTGTCTTCAATTAAGATAACAAGCACCATATCTCATGCCATTCTATCATTTAATTCAGGTAAGTATCTGTCTTCAATTTAAAATGTACACTTACTCACAAACGCTATGACATATCATTCTCTCATTACTCTTCTGTAGGTTTCTGTCTTCAATTAACTTAATGATAACACACTATTACTCATGCCATTCTATCATCTAATTCGGGTAAGTATATTTCTTCAATTACAGAAACATACAAACATTACCTGGCATTTTATTCTATCATCACTGTCATGTAGGATTTAGTCTTTAAGAATGAAAACATTTCCAAATTATAGCATGGCATTCTTTCCGAATTGTCGTGCTGATATCTCTCCAAGAAGCTAACATACACACTACATCGCATGCCTATTACCATTATTTACGTGTAGGATTCTATCCTCAAATATGATAACACACATACTATGGCATGTCGTACTATCAATATTTCCTTGTAGGTTTCTGTCTTCAATTAAGATAATACACACCATATCGCATGCCATTCTATCATTTTGTTTCAGGTAAGTATCTTTCTTAAATCAAGAAAACATGCAAAAATTACATGTAATGTTATCCTATCATTATGATTAAGTAGATTTCATTCTTTAAAAACATTTCAGACTCAAAATGTGGAATGTCATTCTATCTAAATTGTCCAACAAGTCTCTATCTCTTATAAAGATAACATGCATACTATATCCTCATGCCTTTCTACCACTATTCTAATATAAGTTTCTATCTTATCCTTAAATAAGATCACATTCATAATATGGCATCCATTTCTATCATTTTTCTCCAGTAGGTTCTTGTCCTCAATTAAGATTGCACACGCAATATGGCATGCCATTCTATCATTTAATTGAGGTAAGTATCTATCTTCAATCAAGATATCATACACACAATATGACATGTCTTTTTATCAATAATCACCTGTAGGTTTCTATCTTGAATTAAGGTAACACACATAATACGGCATGCTAATCTCATGTTTTCTCAAGTAAGTATCTTTCCTCAATAAAAAACATACTTACAATACGGCTTGCCTTTCTATCGGTATTCCCATGTAGGTTTTATGACGTTAATTAAGATAACTCACACCATATCTCATGCCATTCTGTCATTTAACTCAGGTAGGTATTTGTCTCCAATAATAATACACAATACCATGGCATACTTTTCTATCATCATTCTCCTGTAGGTTTCTCTCTTCAATGAGGATAACTAGCACCTTATCGTATGTTATTCTTTCATTTAATTCATTTACGTATCTTTCTTCAATTAAGACAACATGTATACACACACCATAGCATATCATTCTATCATTATTCTCCTGTAGGTTTCAATCTTCAATTAAGATAACACACACAATATCGCATGCCATTCTATCATCTAATTCAGGTAAGTATTTGTCTCCCATAAGAATACACATAAACACAATAACTAACTATTCTGTCATAATTTTCCTGTAGGATTCTATCTTCAATAAGATAATCCAATCACCATATCGCCTGACATTCTGTTATTTTTGTTGAGGTAAGTATCTGTCTTCAATTTCTGCATTCTATTATTATCATCATGTAGGTTTCGGTCTTTAAAAACAGACTTAGAATATGACATGACATTCTATCCAAATCGTCGTGCTGGTTTCTATCTCTACTAAAGATAACATACACACACTATCGAATGTCTTTCCTCCATTATTCGCATGAAGGTTTCTGTCTTTGCTTACTTAACAACTACTCTCCATTGCATCGGTTCGAAAGATTCACTCGTACTCGTTCACTTTCTACCTCTGCTAAAATACTACGTGCAAACTGATATTTCTATTTTTAGACAGAGACATAAACATTTAAATCGCATGACTGTCACGTGGTTTTTAAAAATAGATGCAAAAAATTCTCACGCCTGTAATTTCAAAATGTCGAAATGCAAAGATGTTGGACAGTTTTGCACTAGTTAGATAATGGAAAATTAACAAAAATGAAAGTAAGCATTGATCATTTTGAACGTGCATCTCTGATCTTTTAACTGTAAACATAGAGCAACTTATTGAACTTAAATACAAAGTGTAGCCATACTATATATGACGTCATACGAGGTTGCATTCGTCACTAGTATGATCATAATCATCATACCATATAAGGCGTTGTTTACCCGTTCAACCAATGAAAATGCGTATAAAGTTTTTCAGCTAAATTGGAATTTGGTCAACTTTCATTGGTCGTTCAAAGGTTCATAGTAAAGGTCAATATCATAAATCGACTAGTTTTAAGGCAGCGGGTGAATGTAATGTATTCACTGAGCTGCGAGGGGAGTGTAACTTACAACATGTCTATTGATTCTCATATATACAAAGGCGTTTGCTTTCAATTGCGACTGCCCAACTACATTATGGGGTAGCTTTGTCTTCATGTATTTTTCTTCCTCTGTTGATGTTTTTATATAATAAGAGTTTATAACAGAATGTTCACTGATATTTTGAAAAAAAGTACAAATAATGATAATAAACGAGTGTTTTACTAATTAATCATGCTTATCAATGCATAAAAAACATTGGACAAAATTAAAAACAAACGTTGTTGTGCTGAAGTGAATATACTAATTCAATCGATAATTATTTTCGAGATAAGTAAAGAAATTCATTATTTTGTAATATTTTTGGTATTTTTATTTACAAGTTTGCTTTCATTGTTATATTCAGTTTCAAACATATTGAGTTTAGTCTTGTTGAAAAATTCCTGCCTTTTAAGCGATTGACTAATATGTCATACCAATTGAGTCAACTCTCTGTCATATTAAAACTTATAACAAGCTATGTAAAATAATTAATATATGGTGCAATAATGTTTGAACATACAAAACTGATTTATACTCATACCTACACATTTATTTATCTAATAACATGGTCATTATACATTGTCATAAGTTTTAATAAATAATTTGATAGTATTTTTAAATACATGTAATTAGCTCTAATGATGTTTGATAATGATGTTCTATAAATACATGCCGAGAATATATTTATTTTTTAAGTAACAAAATAAGGAAAATATTAATACTTCTGAGCAATCTAGTGAAGGGCCCATTTTATGGGAGGATAACTAGATCGGAAGTATTCCTAGCATTGAAGTATAATTCTGAGAAATCTAGTGAAGGACCCATTTATGGGAGGATAGCTAGATCGGAATTATTCATTGAAACAAGACATAAATCCGAGCAATCTAGAGAAGGGCCCACTTTATGGGAGGATATCTAGATCGGTAATAATTCTAAGCAATCTAGTGAAGGGCCTACTTATGGGAGGATAGCTAGATCGGAATTATTCAATGTACTTTAATATAATTCTGAGTAATCTAGTGAAGGGCCCGTTTTATGGAAGGATAGCTAGATCGGAATTATTCAATGCACTTCAATATGATTCTGAGCAATCTGGTGAAGGGCCCGTTTTATGGAAGGATAGCTAGATTAGAATCATTAATTAATTAACAAAACAATTGAGAAGCACCATTCGCTGAAGGTCTTAAAAGGTCTAAAGTACTATATACCTAAAAAGCATGTTACGACATGCAAAATATTGGACATGGAGAAAATAGAGCTAAGTCAAACTAAGGAGCTATTTACATGTATTCGTTTAAATCAATTTTGGAAAAGAAAACTTCAAATGGATTTTTGAAAAATGTTTGGCTAATGGAATGATTGTATGAATAATGACTGTATAATGAACTGTGTTGTTATGTACATGGATGTGGAAGGTACTTTGTACATTTCATTTACACGTGTTATTTTGATTATTAATGTCCTTTTTATAAAATACTTAACTTGCCAATTGGGATTTGATTATAAAACCCAATATTTTGTTATGATTTTTACTGTAGACAGAGGTTGTCAATTGGTACAAATCTACATGTTACGTGGTTTGGTTGTTGATTTAATCGAACATTACTTTATATTTTAATACTATTATGATATTGTTGCTATATCATCGTTCAGAATGTAAATGTAAAAACATTTTTGTTTTTGAAAATGGTAATAAACTATGCATAGAATCGGTTTATATGAACAGATAATTGTGACTCATTACTACTTAAAATATTTATTTTAATAAACATATTTTTTCAACCCGTTTTGGAAAATAATTTATATAAAGTATAGTGTATAAGATACACTTTTTTAGTAATGATATATTTTATCATTCTAAGGACTTATAAATGTGAATTGTAAATTGTTTCCAATATTTCGTTGTTGTTTTTTTCTGTGCAGCGAATAGTTTCATTAGAGTACAATATAGAACCGTTTGTTTGATTATTCCAATGTTTTCGTATCGAACTTTGTTCAGCTACATTATTTATAATAGTCTAAATTGCAAACACTGCTATCAATTAATGTTTTACTCGCATATTATTTTACGTTGTTCAATAACGAGATATGAACATACTAATCAGTTAATATTCTGTTTCAAACAAACGAACTATTATTACGAGATGGTTGTGAATAGTTATATATTCTATTGCAGATACCCTTATAATCTGAGTTCAATCTCAGCTACAACAGATTACAAATTGTATACCCTTTCTTGAATATTCGTCAAAACCTCAATTTATCTCATCTTGTCAAAGAAACAAGACTATACTGATAATAATACTGTCCAGAAACAAACATTAACTAAACTTGCTTTCTGGGCATAAATGAAGTTCTGTACTGAAAGAGACACATACAACATTGACAGAACTAATTCCCTTACTAAAGAATTGTCACTGTCGTCCTTATACACCGAACAGTGTGAGTACATAATATAGCATTTGTATAATACTTGCTTTGTTCAACATTCAAGTTTCGCCCGATTTATGCCCACTTGAACATATACAAATCCATTTTACATATATATTGTTGCAAACCCGTATCTGTCAATAAAACACATATTTTCTCGCAAAATGGTGTGATGACATTCACATTCATTTGGAGATAAATGATTCTATCCCAGTCAGACTAATTACAAATAACAATCTTTGAATGCAGACAGTTCTCTAGTCCCCAAGCTTTCGGCATGAAAAAGTCCCCTTTCAAAATTATTATTTATACCACACCCTAAAATATGTTTACTATATTACTATATACACAAAATTAATACAGTAAAGTTATATAACTCATAACCTCAGAAAACACGAACACATCTATCTCATTCAACAGGCTTTTGTGCTCTTATTTCTTGACGGATTTGGATTATAAAAGCTATGTATTTATGGTAGATAACATTTCATTATGTTGTAATTAATGTTTTAAAATCGTTTTGTTTTCATGCAAAATAGGGGGGACTATTATCCATTTTAAAAGATCTTACAAAACAATGTAATCGGTCAAAAACTTTATCTAAATTTGTGTTTACTATGATTTTGCTGTCACCTTACGCACAAGATATTAAAAACTAATTTCCTTACTTAATAGTTGTCCCTATCGCACATAATACAGCATTTGTATAATTCTTGATCTGTTCACCATTCAAAATTCTTCGTTTCGCCAGATTGTTGCCCACCTGAACATATACAAATCCAATGTACATAAACATTGTTGCAAACCCTGTATCAATCAGTAAAACCCATACTTACTATTTGCATAATGGTGTAATGACATTCACATTCATTTGTAGACAATTGGTTCCATCTCAGCCAGACTAATTACAAATAACAATCCATGAATGCAGACAGTTCTCTAGTCCCCAAGCTATCGGCATGAAAAAGTCCCCTTCCCTTTCAAACTTATTATATATACCATACCCCAAAATATGTTTACTATATACACACAAATACAGTAAAGTTATATAACTCATAACCTCAGAAAACACGAACACATCTATCTCATTCAACAGGTTTTTGTGCTCTTATTTTTTGACCGATTTAGAACAAAAATCAAACAGAAAAAAATACAAAAAATCTAACCTTTCTCCCAATCGTCTATAGCAAATCAATTGATCGCTATCGCAAAAAGAACATCTTCATCTGGGACATTTTAAGTTGCAATACTTTCAAAATAATTTGAGGCCATATACCCCCTCCAAATGTTCGTACGGACATATTCTTATATCTTGCCCTTTTAAATACTGTTTGCTTGTTATCTTAACTGTTTTTCTGGCGTCTAAGATTCAATATATGAACCATAAGCAACGTATGAAAGGTATATATTTGTGGTAGATGACATGTCATTATGTCGTAATTGATATTTTAAAATCATTTTGTAAGTGATTGAGAATTTCATGCATTAAAAACTAACGCAGGTCAGCCTCGTTCAGCCTAGGTTTTTGAAAATATAAATACTTTTACGAGAATATGTGTACATGTAATTAAATATAACAAAACTCTCGTGTATTACCAATAAAAACAACTTTTTAATAATGTTGGAACTATAATGAATACACATGGTTTAGTCTCGTGGTATTGCTTATAAATTTCACAAGGCGTTGATTACAAGTGTGGCGATCATGGAACACCTGCATGGGGTACTCTTTTGCTTAGTTAAGGTGGATATTTTTGGTAAGGGTAATTTGATCGATAGAATAAGTTTGAAAGGGAATATAAAAGTTCTGAAGAGTTTATATATAGGTAAAATGCCTGTCTAGATTTGGTGTTTGTTGTATTTTTATTAGGGGCTAAGAATTTAATGATAACTGGAAGGGGATGTTTCAGGATACAGGTCGGTTTGGAAGTACGTGTATTCATAAGTTTGTCTAAACTAGATAAAACAAATTTGCATGTAAGCCAGCCAGCCAACTTGTAATAATGGTGATCAGAGACTTCCTATAGCCCTGGTGAATAGGTGGGAATGGTAGCGGAAATGACCGCCCTAAACGGACCACATAACCCCCATGGAGTAAAAATCCCTGCCCGTGCCCCTCCTTGCACCTCATGCATGCTTGTCCGTGCTCCGTATCTCCTTCTTATGCCATTACTCCTTAGTTCTTTTTCAGCGTTTCTTTGGTTATCTTTTTATAATTTATCTTTCAATATACTATACATGTTTTGTTACATATATTTTTTCGGGTTTCTCTTTTCTTGTTTTGTCTATTTCAGGTTGTGAGTGATGTCTATGGAACAATAACATTGGACAACACAAGAAAGTTTTACAAGATGGACACATATTTAGCAACGGGCTTCATTTATAAAGTCTTACGACTAAAAATATCGTAAACCAACTGCAGGAAATCTTCGTAAAATGTTAACGATGTATTACTACTACTAAATTCAAACAGAATTTATTATTTTTAAAAATAGCGTATACTTTCCTTATATTGCTTCATAAAAACGAGGGGAAAATCTGCCATTTTGAATTATTTTGGTCACATGTCACACAACTCCGGTCCTTGTATGTTATATATTCTAGGTATGTACTGGTGTCTTTGGATGAAGATGGGTTAAAGGTGACCGAATTTGTTCCATGTTGAGTAATTCTACGATTAAATGGAAAACTGACCTTTGGATATACGTTCTAGCGGTAAGTTTATTGGAATTATTCCTCAATTATTTTGATAGTATAATGTTATAGTCAGAATTTCAAGGAAACATAACCACTTGTTGATTTGATAAAATATATTCTGTAAATTTTCCTAGTGTCACGTGTGTTTGGCTAATTTGCATATTAGATGATTAGAATTTGTACTGATTTTAACAAAATTCAGGAACTGCTGACATACCCAAATCATTAGAAGCACGTTCCCACTTTAGCTCAAACTCGATGTATACATACAGCGACAGTTGTCTATTCGTCACTTTACCTACTCTTCTGAAGAGACGTCTGCATTTACCGAATAAAAAACATATCAGAAGCGCGTAAATTTACGCCCTATCCAAAAATAAGAAAGCATCAATATTTTGAAGCGTGTGAGTTTATGCACTATCATAAATTAGAAAAATGAGTTCTTGAAGAACCTAAATTTGGATTTGTCATATCAGACCTGAATCAATACCTACAGCTGTTACTTACATGTCTACAATACAATCTAGGTTGCTAGAGACGAGTACAATAAGATATAGGATGCTAGAGACACCCATGCGTTTGGTTTGATTTAGTCAGGAACGTGTGAACAGGATAGTTTACCTATTAATATATCGTTCCTATAGGATGCACCAGTACTAAATTTTCTTCCTTTTAAGGAACAGCATTCATTCTCATATAACATGTTGGGTTACTTATGCTACATCATTTATCAGTGAGAAGATTTAGCAAATAAAAATCAGTGGTTATTTTCACACAAAAAATAGCTTACGATAAAAATCATCAAGTTAAAAGCAGGAAACATTCATTATACCTTCATGCATTGTCAAACCAATTTATGATATTCTTCAATTTTGTAGGATAATGAACACTTTCTGAAAAACATATCATTATATGATATCATATCTTTGAGGCTTTGAAAGTAAATTTTTGAAATTGACTTAAAATATTTTTCATGAGATCTTTGTGAAAATGACCTCTGAGGTTTTAATGCTCAACACAAACTTTCTGATTGATAAAGTCAGATATGTAAACTTTCAAAGCAACTTATCAAATTGTCTTACTTTAATTTATTTAAACTAAACTTTTGTTTTATGTTTTTGTAGAATGTTTAAATTACACCCAACAACAAAATGTAGTAATCATCGCACAATTTATTCAACACGAATCAACTTAAGATGATCAGGATCTTGATAAGGTAAATATTTAATCTTGTAATATTTATATGTTAAATTGAAGTTTTTCATTATAGTGTAACTCGAACTAAAATGTAATAATAGCTGTTTAGTTCTTCGATCAAAAATCGGGAATATCGCCATGCAGAAGTGGTAGGCCTACTAAGAAATGAAATGTCTTGATGTATGGCTATTATTTATGCATAGACAATTGAATACAACAAACAATATATAAAAAGAAAACCATTTTATGAAAGCATATAGCAATTTTTGTCGAATCAAGCTATGCGACAGGTTATATCTTTCCATGATCGTGATGTTTTACCATATATAGAGGTTGTCGTCTCATTGTGCTGTATTTAAATAATAAGCATGTCAGGTGACATTATAACAGTAGTAAATGACCAAATAAAGTATTGATTAAATCCAAATAAAGTAGTATCAAATGCTTTTATCATTACAATACCAAGTAATTTGGATATTAAATGTATCATATAACATGTAATTTACTCTTCTTCTGTTCAACATAAGTTTAAGCATATCAACCAATTCATTAGCTATATAACTTTTACAAACTTACGGGTTCGAAACCCGGTCGCAGCAGGTCATACCCTATACATGAGTTGTCGGCCTCGTGGTAGGGTAAGTTAGTACTGGTGATAGAAAAAAATGTCCAGGAAACCTATATTAGGAAGAGCTGGCCGTCGTGTATATAACCTATATATGTGTTGAATGCGACGTTAAAAAAATAAAACAAATCACATTTAACTACTTGATTCAAAACTTTGACATTCAACCCTAATTTAGTTCATGTGGTGCAGAAATGAAATTCACTTTCATAACGAATAACTGGTATAATGAAATATTATCTCTTACAATGAATAACTGATAGATAAAATGAATTCTTTACATGTTCCATATGAGCACAATTGTAAATCTGTGACCTCCCATACGTACTGGCGATATGCTTTCATGTTGAATAAAACAAAAATTTATTGTGAGTATAGTGAATTCGATGTTAAATTATGTTTCCTTTTTTCAAATAATACGGTTTTCTTGGTTTTAGTATAGTTTCTAATTGAGATCCACGTTATGGGAATTCTTTCTTTATACGAGTACATAGTGCTTTAACCTAATGGTATATAACCTAATGTATATTTTTTTTATTTTTCTGCAGATCTATTAACAGTAAGATCTTCGTAGTGAAGCAAGCTTGATAGAAAATGTCAGTGTATGTATTCGAATGAAGGAACAAAACAACAGTCACAGACATTATTTATGAACATATACATACGACTACAAGATCAGAATGATATTTATGTATTTTATATCTATTAAACTACAACTGCATGGTCTTTAAACACACCAGGGCATGAAATGCTCTATGACAAGGTGTGCTTTCAAAGTGTTTGTTTTTTCTACCTAGGTAGATATTTTACTGTATCATATTCAGCTTATTGTACTAAGCGAGGATTTGTTTCCATAAATATTCTCATAGGACTGGGAACTCTAAAAATAATATTCATATGTAGATCCCAACATTTAGTAGATGTAATTGTTAAATTTAATTCAACTGCCAGTGGCGCATGTTTTTCCCTATGACTTTAAATACTCAGTACAGATCTTCTTTGCTCATCTCTTTAAATCAGGGAGGTTAATGTATGCACTACTGACAGTTGAATGAAACTTAACAATAGAATTTTACTCAGCGTACCTATACCTTTACTTAAAATATCTCAGCGGTTGCCCCCCCCCCTTTTAAAGGATGAAAAACGAGGGAAGTAACCGATGTGAAAAGTTATAATTTGTTCATGCTATAAGTTTTTATCTAGTCTGTAACGACAAATCGTTTGAAATATTGTCAAATCCGATGAAAAAGAAGCGCAAAAAGAGCTACAATTCTCGCCTTGTACATTGACTTGAAGATGTTACAGTAAATATCTATCAATAACCCTACTAGTATACAGTTCGTACTAAAAACATAACAATGATTATGTAAACAATACAATGAACTAATCCACGACATGGTGAGATCAGCATGACAATATAATATTATTTCGTATTGAATTTAAAATGTTTTACGAGTGTTCTGTTGGTATAATGGAAAAGATTTCGTCCATGACAAGCATTATTGAGTGGTGGTTTATCAACCACACTAATTTTGTTAAAATGATCTATACAACTTTTATTTTCAATTATTTCCTACCTTTGGAATGAATTAGTTTATTTTAATGTTTACACAAACACGTAATGTTATTTTTACGAACTATAATTGTTGATATTGGCTTGGTACAGATCTACATAATTATGTTGTTGGGCTAACTATCTAATCTATATGTCTGCACAGCGATCATGTTGATTAATCTTTATTTAGTGGATTAATTTACATCAACTCTTGGGCATATTGCTTTCAAACAAATTATTTTAGTTCTTCTCTGGCAATTATATGTAACCACTAGACCACGCTACAGATTTGCTTGAAAAAACATTGAGGATCTATACCAGGTAAATATCAACATTTAATCACAGGAGCTTGACATTTTATATCATACTACGAAAATTCCCCTCTTACATATAATAAAAACACCAGGAATGCAACGCGTCCACTCTCCAACTTCTCACCTACTAGTCAAATTCACCCTCAAAAAGCAACGAAACATCGATTGATCACAAAATCATTTAGCCATTCGATTAACAACTCATTAACGTTCCTGTAACAATCGACGATTCTAAAATCGACCTCACTATGAAGCAGACATTCGTCACTAAACACTTTTTTCTTGATAATTTTCGCTTGTCGGGGTCGCCATTCACTGACGTCACAGATTTCATCACCGGGCTGACTTACACTTACTCTGCAATTTATTGACATACAAGAACTCACAGAGTAACTTCCCTTTGTGGGTTTTCCCCAATAACGTAAGTAAAATATCTTTTTTTGTAAAAAATACCATCCCCAAATGCTTTTGCTAATATTTTTTAGAATATTAACTTAAATAGAATGAATAATATAAACATATTTTAGGAAGTGTAATGAATATTAAATATCAATCTGATTAAAACCCGATCTAAAATTTTACCGCTCGCAAACTCGCTAATTTAGTACGACAACGCGAGTAGAACAGGATCTCTGTTTACAGAGATTGATTAAATATTCAACCCGGTGACGAAATCTGTGACGTCAGCGAATGGCTCCCCCGACAAGCGAAAATTTAAGAGAAAAACGTGTTTAATGACAAATGTCTGCTTCATAGTGAGGTCGATTTTGGAATCGTCGATTGTTACAGGTGCATTCACGAGTTGTTAATCGAATGGCTAAATGATTTTGTGATCAATCGATGTTTCGTTGCTTTTTGAGGGTGAATTTGACAAGTAGGTGAAAAGTTGGAGATTGGACGCGTTGCATTCCTGGTGTTTTTATTATATGTAAGAGGGAAATTTTCGTAGTATGATATAAATTGTCAAGCTCCTGTGATTTAATACAGGAATGGATGGATGAATAAGGGACTTTAGTCAGATATTTCCCCTTGTATACTCTTCAAATAGGTAGGTCCAATTAGTTGGATTACTCGGATTTTATCCTTACTATTCAATGCAAATTTGCCAAAATTAGTCTTTAATAACTTTTTGGAAATCATTTTATTTGTTTGAAATTCAAGCTAAGTATTTGTAAGGTAAAGAACTATCTGATTTCATCACTTCTGTTAATATCTTCATTAACAAGAAAGATATTAGATGAAGTATTTTATTATCCTTACATAGGACTTCAATGATAAAATCCAAGGATTCCAACTGATAGGACATACCAATTGGATTGCTTCAGGTTTTATCAGGGAAACATAACTGACTAAAGTCCCTAATTATGAACATACCGCGAAGTCGGAATCCACTTGATCCGGGATCGATGCTACAAAACTTGACAATGGACTCCATGCTCAAGAGCTCAATTATTTGTTACATGTGAAGAGTACTCATGCATATCTCTATGATATGATTGATATAATTGAATAATGCAATACATATTTATTCGGGGTTTCTAAGACACTTACTTATTAGGAACTGAATTGTTCTTTGAATAGGGAGCTCTCGATCAAGTATTATAACATTTGGTCCTGTTATCATTTTGAGTTCCTATTTCAATGTTATGGGTATGTTATGATTGAGTATTCCAGAACTCCGTATCATTATGAACTAATGCTTTCATCATTATGTGAAGCACACACTCCCAACAATAAATAATGTCGAGACTACATTGCCATCACATAGATCACGTGATGCTAGAAGTACCAAGTGACTTATGTTTAACGCACAACATCGGCGTCCCATAGTAAATGTGGCGTAATGAAGCGGAATGTAGCGTAAAGGAATATTAAATGGTCTGGTTTCTAATAAAAAACCTTGCCAGAGAAATAAGGCGCATGTATATTGCACCAGGGCATATAATCACGTAATTGTGAGCATTTAAACAAGCTTTTGAATTCGTCAAGATAAAGAAATCAAGATAAGAAAGATTAATTAAGTGCATATAATTAATTACAACGTTCCATAGTTCCAAAATGCCTATACAAGTATTAGAATGACAGTTGTATTTGTTTCTCTAATTTCACGGCACAACATATTTGCGCATGACTAGTTTATCGCTCGATTCAATATTTGTGCAATTTATATCTCACTAACGATCAAACCGTACAGGACCGATTGTGATTTTTCGAGAAGGAAAAGTTTAACATGCAGTTATTTTATGCGCTTTGTGATTTCACATTTTTTTTTGTCTGGAAAGAGAAATCGGTGAAAACAAATTTATGTACTTTAATAGTTTTTTTATAGATCACGTGACTGTAGACCCTGAGTGTATTGTAAGTGACATTAGTCAGATATTTCCCCTTGCATACTCTTCAAATAAGTCATCCGGAACTCCTCGGCCATTCGCTACGAATAACCTCGGACATATTGAGACGCCATTTTGGAACTACCTTTTCGTCACATTCCCAAACAAAATGCTTTGACCGGAGTTGAAGTAAACAAATCCATGAATAAACAATATTTAGTTAAATATATAACATAGAAAATGTTTTGACAAAGATCTGTGTGTATACTATAAGAACTTTTTTCATGGCCTGCGCTTCTCCTCGCGTAGATAGTAAAAACCCTTGTCGCCAGGATAGACCCTCAACAATCATTCCTAGATTATTCATTCATGAAAAGTCGAGGTGTTCCGAATGCAAATAAGTAGGTCCGATTAGGTGGACTACTCTGATTTTGCCCAGCTATTTTCATTAGCCTTATAATCGTGCCTTATAACTGTAGTATAGCTATTACATCTTGACTTCCGTGGCTTACACCTTACTACTAAACGCGACGTTTAGTGTCAAGGTTGCGACGTTTAGTGTCAAGGTTGCGACGTTTTGTAGCGTTACGACGTTTAGTGTCAAGGTTGCGACGTTTAGTGTCAAGGTTGAGACGTTTAGTAGCGTTGCGACGTTTAGCAGCCCTACATCGTGTATATATATAAAATACTTTCAAAGCCTACTATATTTTTATTTCCGAGATTTCTATAATCACGTTGGTGAGATTTGATCGGCTAATGACTAAAATCAAATAGCATTCCAATTAAAGTCAGTCGATTATGAATAGTCATTACTTAATAGTTACCACTCTCTTACAACAGAATCATTTCAAGTAGCTGAGGAAAGCTAAGCATAAATTAAACAAGAGGGTCGTTATGGCCCTTTATCGCTAACCGGGTACCACTGAAATAATTATACATAATCAGAGTAAATAAAAATTTCCAACCAATTTCCATGGTATTTGTATAAAAATATAGCCACAAAATTGTTAACAATATGTTTCTATTTTAAGCTCCGGTGACCTAGTATTTCTACGCAGATGACCCATGTTCAAACTCATCCGATCAAATACGTAGACAATCATCCTCACAAAGTTTGATGATAATTGAGGTAAAAATGTATCCACTAGAATGTTCGCAAACAGTAGTCAGACGGGCGACACACGATTTATGGCCCCTGCTTTTTACAAACAAAACTGACCAAGTTTGAAAGTTGATCAGAAGATGATCAAAATAGACACTGAGATAAAGTTTATGGCCGCGAGAGTTATTCCATTTGATATTTAAATGGATATTAAAGGTGCAATTACGGTTGCTATGGAACTCAAATCGGTTGCTATGGACAGTATAGTGGATACTTTTGGCCTTAAGGCGATTGGCATAAGATGTAAGAGTGGTTGCTATGGACCAAGGGGGGTTGCTAAGGATATGTTGATGATTGCTATGAGTCTAAGAGTAGCTGCTTTGAAGTCATATTTGTCCTATGTAATATTTGTGTGTTGATTAGGCTCGATACTATACCTTCCTACTAAGTGCGACGTTTAGCGGCAAGGTTGCGACGTTTAACGGCATTCGATTTTTTGCGACGCTTACCGTCAGCGTTGCGACATTTAACGGCAGGGCGATTGCGACGTTTAGCGGCGGTTGCGACGTTTAGCGTTAGTGTTGCGACGTTTAACTCAGTTGCGACGTTTAGCGGCGTTGCGACGTTTAACGGCGCTACAACATAACTTAGTATACTCGTAACTTAAGCAAATTATTTACTATACGTAAAGTGGATGAAACGGCACCCAAAAGTTTTACGATTGATGTGATTTGCCGCTCTTTGCGTAATCAGTTGAAAAATAAAATTGTTGAAATCTGCTCTGACGCTTAGCTCTTACATTGCACACACCATATTGTTTGAATGTGGACTGTATCAATTAAAACGTATATTACTGCGCATATCTTTTGTTATATTTGCATTATTTTATTATTTTCTTATGTGTTTGCGTAAAGGGCGACTTTACCAGTCAAATCTATTAACTGTTCGCTAGTTAAAATATGTTTACTAACAATATTGAATTGCACCACATTATCATCACTTTATATATTACACAAGTTTTTGATCACGCGTATAAGAACATCCACAGGATCCAAAACTGAATACCAGCCTTAAATTTATATAGTTCATGCGTTGCTTGAGCAAAACTCATTATATGTGTACTTTATATTTACCAGTGAGTAAAGTAAGGAATAATGAAAGTATTTTTTTCATGCGCATTGTACACAAAATTTGAAAATCTTAGACCTCACATACTTATTTCTTCTCGATATGCTATTGTGAGTTTTGTGGATTCCATTAGATTAGGTTAGATTAGATTTATTTTGACATACAATGTAACAACATGGCACACATAATAACGTACAAGTTACAATAATAACATACAAGTTACGATATTAAACAGTATAATATATACATTACCGAATAGCCATATCAAACAACATTATACATCAAGGATGACATAAAAAAGAGTAAAATCATAAACTCTTATTTCCGTTGTGGTCCATGAATTTTGAACTACAGTTGCGATGCTGAATTTGAGCTCTCAATCGTCATTGCATTACACACGTGATATATGCAGCTGTCTTAAATCAATTTCATATTCAAAATAATTGATTTACAAAAATTCGAATCTTCCACTCATTATTATATAACAATAATACATGATATTTATCAAAGTACTTAAACATTAGTTGGGCTATGTGTCACAGGGTAATAGTTTCTACATTAACTTGGATTTATTATATACATTCAATAAACCAAGTATTAATAAAACGATTTATAATCCACATTATTGCACTAAACCTGGCCATTATGTCACATCTGCCTAGATATATTGTTTGTGAAAGAAAATAAATTAAAGGTAGATGCGATCGCTATGTTCAGAATCTATACTCAGGCTCACGCACAATTCTGTTCAATTCTACTCGCAATATTATTGTCCACTAATCAGCAAGTGCTGCTCCAGCATCATTTCTATAAATAGAAACGTTTACATCTGACCGTTCCAAGAAAAAGCAAAGCACTAGCGTCCATCGACTTTACTTGTAAAGTTTGGAAAGAATGGACAAAACAATGGACAAAACAGAAGCAACGATTCTTGAAATTAAGAGAAATCATGTACTGTATAATAAAGCAGACAAGGCATTTCCCTTCCTCCGTTGTTTTGGGTTCAATTACAGAACTGTGATCTCCTCCGCTCCTGACTCTACCTGCACCATATTTCCAAATGGCGAAATTTTTATTGCTCACAGCAAGAAAAAGACCTGCCGCCTCGAAAGCCTTCGACGGTTTTCTGCGTTCGGGTTCGTACTCCATTTGAATGGCAAAATTGCTCAAAAGGTCGGGTTCGCGTTGGACGCGTTCGCGTTCGCGTTCGCGCCCTGTATAAACGGTCCCTTTCAAGCCGTGCTGTTGACCATGATTAGCCTGTTGCTTAAGCATATTGCTACGTACCGCTTTGCCTACTTGTACGCTCGATTTGATATCTCACACGTATTCCTTTTTGGAGTAAGAATGGTTCCAGGGCACAAAGCGCTACGTAACGATATGCAACTGACACCATGTCTCTCTATGTTAGGCAATAGACTACATTTACGTAGGATAAGAGCACTAGTGCAACAATCATGTGGACTTTATTCATGAAGACTGTTCGCCATATATATATGACTCCGACCAAGACATGTAAAATTTATTTTAAGAAACAAAACATATTCATGGACTTTTATGTATTCCATTTCGTTATGAGTTTTGAAAACAACAAGTCGATATTCAGAAAAACACTCACACACTAAAGTACTAAAATAGCTAATTACGAGATTCCAATTGCGGTCCTTGGGCGAATATGTAATTACAAATGTATAAATAACCAGAGGACAATTATTTCAGGAAAAAAGTTGTCGAAACAAAATGTGAATGAAAATTACTTTGTATTTCTGGAAACTGTTTCACACTCACGGTGATAGGACAAGATGAATAATTAACAAAAGCGGCTTTGAAGTTGAAACTCAGTGACAATCACAATACCATAGTAAACAACTATACTTCACGGGCGTCCCACACACTATCTTCTGAAAAAAGGAAGGGTCTAAAACAAATATTAGCTTCAATAGATAAAAAAGCGTAGATGCGCGTACAGTAGTTACAAAACAAATGAAATCATTCGTGGTTGACCCACTTTGGGTGTCTTTATCAGAGACATAATAGTGGAACGTTTTCGGGACGACATTTGTTGTTGAATTTGAAAAATGCAAAATTGTTAGTGTGCATTCGATAAAGAGTTACGTTACATCTCTTTCTAATGCTTGATTTAAGCTGCCATTCAATGTTTTGACCAAAGAGACACATTTAACGCTCGTCTTTTTAAATGATGCCATGTTTTGGTTTTACATAGGAACGTCTATACGTGTTGTTAATATTTATTGGATAAACCATATACAGATGGCACGGCTCTCAATAAACCAAAGCCTATCACATACATATTGTGGAGATCGGGACCGTTCTGATCGCCATGGATTTTGCAGTTGTATGTCCGCTTTCATAACTCAGCTAGAAACTGCAACGACCATAAATATTATGTAGTTATCCGTACTACATTGAACATCTACGAAGTGCAACCAGTCCGGTTGGCTAAGTCACTAGCGCGTTTCACTACGGATCAAGGATCGAATACCTTAGTAAACAACGATCATGAAGTATGTCTACGGCATTTCCCTCTACTTCCTTTGTCAGTGATAGGGTAGTTGTCACTTT
Source organism: Mactra quadrangularis (assembly GCA_025267735.1). Lineage (NCBI taxonomy): Eukaryota > Metazoa > Mollusca > Bivalvia > Venerida > Mactridae > Mactra > Mactra quadrangularis. The sequence continues at coordinate 18,431,612 of CM046304.1, forward strand.
GTCACTCACTGGTAAGGGCATGCTCTGAATATATTGTTGAAAGCTTTAGTTCAGATATCTTAGCCTGTCTAAGGACAATGAGTAACACATACATTAGTTCTTAGCAATACGACTGAAACAATGTTGAACATTTGGAACGCTTCGACCATTCTTGAATGAATAATCTCGATAGGATTTGTGGATGAGTTCACCAAAAATACTGGTTTTTTACTACATACGCGAGGGGAAGTGCGTTGCGGTTCTCCAAAATGATTCATTTAGAATACACACAAGGCTTTGTTAAAACATATTTCTAGGTTATATATTTGACTAAATATTATTCAACGATTTCATTTTACTGTGTTAAAGCCACTATATGAAGATATATTCATTAACAGTAGACTTGAAAACTGTTTTAAGAACATAAGGTTATCAGAATATAACATGTATTAGAGACACAATAAACAGTTCAAAACATTCTGCTTTCTAAATTTGACTTTGACAAAGTGTCAAATTCTTAAAAAAGTGGGGTACTTTTCTTAGAGTACACTATATTTATTTATACAGTGATGTTTAATATACCTGATCCAAAGTAGTTTAAAAGCTTAATTTTGTGAAACGAAGTAAGTTTTTTCTCTAAGAAGACTTAGCATCTTAGCATTCTGTGATCAAAACTATTGTTTCAAGTATTGACAACCGAATTCCACTTTCGGTTTCGATCTACTTTCACTTTGAAATACAATAAATAACATGATCATATCTAAGCATTATTTGCATAATTTAAATATCTTGTTCATTAGAGGTGTTTGAAGTAGATAAATGTCTCTATATTTTCTTTGTAATCAAAAAGGTGTTACTTTTGATATAGGGGCTTTAATTCAAACTGATGGACTAAAAACGAAACATTAATCATCACCTAAATGATCGGGGATTTGTTTACTTCAACATCGGTTAGAGCATTTTGTTTGGGCATGTGACGCAAAAGTAGTTCCAAAATAGCGTCTAAATGTCTGAGGCAATCGGTTGTGAATGGCCGAAGAGTTCCGAATGCAATGTTGAAATGTGGAATAAAACACTCTACATTATATTAAATTATTTTCCAACAAAGAAAATAAAATGTTAATAAAGGGTTTACACCTTTAAGAAATCAACATAGTTCTATATTTTTATGCCATGGTCTTTAATGTTTATGCATTTCTCATAAATGGCTAAGCAACATCCGGGCACTGAAAATGAGTATATTGTCTACGGTAGTAAGAAATAATCACACAAAGTTTGCCGGATATACAACGCTAAAACAATGTGGATTTTCCAACCACTACGTATTTTTGTCATAGCAGGATTATGTATGTTTTTCTTAGGTAAGAATATAGCATTTTACGCAATTAGTGGGTGTCCGGTAGCCAGGGACAACCAATTTCTAGTTCGGGCAACCAAAAATTTCTTTTGGGCACCAATTTTCTACAAACAAGATCGTAGTGCTAGCTGCTAAAATGACCTGTTCGGGTAACCATATCTTAATTTCTTAGATTGAGTTAAAGGGTAATATAGTTCTAATCCTTAACCTTACCATATAGGCAATCTGACTTAAGATTTCGACCTATTCTTTCACTGGTAGATGGTTGTGTGTTGTTTAGTTTTTAACATGGGTCTGTCCGGTCTATATGGATGGATTAGGTTCAGAACCAGGATTGAATCAGGCCATTCTCGTACCCTGACGTTATAACGATTCTCATTTGGGATAATCGGGTACGAGAATGGCTATAGAACCTAACTCATACAAGTTTTGTAACAAGGATACATTCTGATGAGGAGAACATTTTTTTACGCTTGGCCGTGATTTCAACTATCGCATCTTCTTCAGTGTTGATGGCCCTCGCTATTTCTCCACCGGGCTTGGGGCCAGCTACGGCTTGTGACCGTGGGTAGGCCTGAAAACGCCTGATTTTAAATTATGATTTCTGTAATCAAATTTCGGTAATTGGAAACAAATAGTCTAACAGACAATCAGCGATCGCGTTTCAAGGCACAACCAGTCATTCTAGAGATCAAAATATGCATGCCCAACACATTTTAGAGACAAAGAAAATTAGATTAAAGTTTAAAACTTCAGTGATTTTTCCGAAAGAACAGTTATTTTTGATATATATTTAATATGGTTGGTGATTATATAAAAACCCAAATTTCTACTATGCGTCACATTTATAAGATTAAGCATCTGATATTCCAAAGCCTCCAAAACCAAAGTCAATGTAATTCTTTACTATAACATAGATTTTATGCTACTTTAATTGGTAGTCTAAATTTTTATGCCAGATTTGTCCGTCTTGTACATTTATGTTCATGGACAAGTAATATCTTTAAGCTAAAGTATACTCTATTGTAGGCCTACATGTTTCATAGCAAAACTGGATAAAGTGCATGTCTCAATGCTTCAAAATGATTTTTTGTCAATTATTCATCATTACTTACAGTATGTGGTTTATATCAATGTTTTGAATATTTAGTTTTAAGTGTAGAAAATCTGGTCAAGTGCATTTTGATCACAGAAAAATTGATTTTTAGATTTCTCTCGTCCATAGACAAAACTTGGAATTCTACACTACTGGTTTAGCTGTGAAAAACCTCCAGTATACGTTATTTTCAATAAGCATAATGTAGGCTTACTTATTACTAGGGCTGTCACGATACGCCAGAAGCGTATCGCAATATATTGCTATACGCTGGCATCGTATCGCGATACGTACCACGATATATTGAGGGCTTTTAGATTCGTTGTGCCTCCGCTGTATTTAACAGAAACATGGCAAATCTTACATGCAGCTACTAATAGAATCTAGCCTCTTTTAAGTATTAACGGTCATTTAGGACTGTGACGCGCCCCAATTGGTTACATTCATGTAACTTAAGGTTAGATGGAATGAACAATGGAAAAACTGACGTTTCGCTACTTTTTTTGCGAAAGAATGATTTTTCCAATGAAATATAAAATATAGCCAAATACCGGTACATTAAAATCGTACCGCGGTACGTATTGCTGCAGCTGCGTAATGCAATATGCCGGTATACCGGTATATCGTGACAGCCCTACTTATTACACCTCATGCCATCTAAGTCAATGAAAAAATATGCATGTACACGTACAATGTGATTGCCAGTGCATAATGTTTGTTTCATTTTTATTTTTAGCTTTGCTGGTTGAACAAGTGGACGCTGGTCGGATGCGTCCTCCAAAAACTAATCTGCGAAATCTTGGACGACCAATGCCACAGAGACCCATAAAACCGTCTTTTCAACAACAGATTCCGAACAGGCCTGCGCCACAAACAAGTGTAAGGTTATTTGTTAGGTTTTTACTGTCATAATCTACTCAACATTCCGTATTGCATTCAATGCTTTTATTTTTATGTCTAGGTAAATCATTAATTTAGGACTTACTTTGGCTTCTACTTTACTGTCCATTGGTCATTGAATTGACTTATGTTTCTTTGTAAAGTTTACATATCATACAAGGTGCTATAGTCGTGTGATCTAAAATTACAACTAAGCAATGTTTCGTTATTCCGACTTCCATTTTTTTGGTCAAAATTACAATGATATCATATTGCACATAACATAGCTACTATATTTCTTCTCACCCTGTGGGCTTTGAATCTTAGAATCCTTTTCACACAAAAATTGACTGTACAATACACTATACACTATCATGATCTTGTAAATCTCTGGTATAAAAAATATATCGATGGCAGAAATGATAAATATACATGTATATTCTTTGTTTTCCTTTCAGACCAACCAATGTCCTGGAAATTCTGAAAGTATACAGATGAACTGTTTAAGTTGTGAAGCAAAACCATACAGAGATTGTCCCATTGCTTCTGCCACTAAAATCACTCAGGTAATATCATTTTAGAAGAAATTTCTGCAGACTCCAAACTTTTCGAAGTTTAGATTAAGTTGTCTAACTTATGCAGTGTCCAATATCCATGGAATCCAAATTCTAATAGGTCAAAACTCTGTTGTGTCCAAACTCTGCTTGGTCCAAACTCTGCGGTGTCCAAATTTTATGAGGTTAAAACTCTGTGGTGTCCAAACTTTGCTATGCCCAAATTATACGTTGTCCACAGTTTGCGGTGTTCAAACTCTGTTGTGTCTAAAGTCTGTAAAATTTTGTTGGAGATATTATCATGGATATAGGTTTTGCTGCTCGATTGACATTTACCAAAGATGTTGAATTGGCGACTAGAAACCATATTGGATACGGGTGAATGTGTAATTATGTTAATAACTGCAAGATCATTTTTTTCTAAAACCTTCATTTGTCCAAAAGTCTTTGCCAGGCACAGTATGTTCCTGTTTATATGTAAATAGATTCAACAATTCAATCACATATGCATAGTTCGCACAAAAACAAAACCCTGTTTATGTAAACAATATAGTAAACTAGTCCTCGACAGGGGATGCTCAGGATGAAAATAAAATATATAATTTTAATATATTTTATGAGTGTATTGTTGGTGTAATATTAAAGCGTTTTATCGTTACAAGCATGATTGACTACTTAGGGGGTTATGGTTTATCCACCAAACTCATTTTGTTAAAATGAAATATTCAACTTATATTTTCAATGCTACCCTACTTCTGTAATGGACTGGTTTATTTTCATGTTTACACAAACACGTTATTTTATTTTGTTTCAATTATTCATGTTTGATTTTGTATTTTTATTCAGGTTCAAATCGTCACTGAGTATGATGATTCCTACAATACCTGTGAACGTGGACGTACCAAGAACTATGGTATAAGTGGAACCAATACTATATGGGTTAACAAGGGATGTCGAGCTAAATTTCTTATCTGTTACGAGAAAGGTACGAGAATCTTATTCATACTTTTTATGACTTTGAGCATTATTTCTGTCAACGAGCTTTGGTTATCTAAGCGTATGATTTTCAAACGATTTTAAACATTCAATAATAATAACATACAAGTATAATCATCCCTTACTATTTTTCCTTCATTTTCTTTGTCCTCGGCTCTATTTACCACACATCATTGCAGTCGGATATCTTCGGCTTCTGTCCATTTTTTGCATGATTTTTATAGCAAAAGCTCTAGGTTATTCATTGCCATAAGTATCTTGTATTCTTCTTTTTTTTAAAAAGAACTGCAGAAAATTATAACCATCCATTTGTTTAGACTTGGACATTGTGATTCAAACACATTTTCAGTTTTACGAACTTTTTTAATTACATACACGTTTCATGGGTTATAAATTCACCACAAAACAAACTCATTTAATAACATGGTAAAATAAAGTATTTTAGTTTCTGATTTTGATATTAAAGCCTAGGTTTTCTTTATTTACAGAAAATGCGATAAGTAAGTAGCTTCTGTTGATTTGTTATAAACGTTGCATGCAAAACACAATTGCATAATTTCATCGCTTACACCCATTTGGCTTGTCTGTTACCATTTCCTCAATGGCAACCCCTCGGCGTCCTTCAATTTCGTTGCATGTTTATGGTATCGGAGGTAGCCGAAGGCATAACCCCTTTTCATTTGCTTAAAGTCACCCGATGCATGCATGTAATTATTAAAGTTCGTTAATTTTAAAATCTACATATTAAGTTTTTTTCGATCAATACCGGAAAGTCGTAAGCCCAAGCGGCAAACTTTATATACAAAAATGGACATGTCACAGATGATAATATCCTAAAAAAACAATTAAAAACATTATATTTATATGCATGGTAACACAATTAAATACAATATATTAAAGCATATGTATAAATTATATTTTTTTGTGAAGCCAGACCCAAATCTAATATTCTAGTTCGAAACGAAAAATCTAGATTATGGTGGGTCTGACTCACTTACATATATTTTTAATATATTTTTGATAATCTTGGGTGTCTAAAACATCAACCCCCTTCCCTTACCCATTATACATGGAATATATTCCCCATGTAATAAATATATATGATATCTTATAATAATTATACTTGGCATGGACACTGCGCTTGTTTTATTTTGTAAATGGTCTCGATCATTACAAGAGAGTTGTAATGTTTTTAAACAAGCATGTTTTGTATATACATCGTACAGTCTGTCATAGAACCAACAATTTCCGATCAACTTTGTGGTTTTGAATCATTATCCACGAATACTCTTTAAGTCAAGTGGACTGCTCTAATAGATCATGTGAACATTTCCGTTTCTAACTAAGAAATAAGAAGGTCGTTTCATATTATCAACAATTCTGAATGTATATACATATATTTCCTATCATAACAGACCAAATACAGCATTTGATGGCTTTGATATTTGTTTAATATCAGGAAGTCAGCAGTTGAATAATTAGATACCATATATATCAACAACTTCGTGTTAAAACTGTCGAACGACTGGGCGGTTCCATCGCGTGCCGAGATGTAACACTTCAACAGACACGTTTTTAGAAATAATTGTAATTCTGTACCTGATGAACGCTGCAGTTCTGATTGCGACGTTTCCTCATCTATCAATTAATACACCGTTCCGATATTCTCCGCCCACTTAGATTCTGTAGCTACGTCCGCTACGCCAGCATTCAAAATGGTTGTTAGTACAACTTCCCTATCATATACTCAAGGGTGCGGGATTCCTATGTCCCATTTGTCCGTCTCATAAATTCATGTCTGTGAGCAAGTTAATATTTCTATCCCACTTGTCCATGGACATGTAATATTTTAGCTAAGTCCTATAGTGTACATGTAACATAGCAAAACTTAAATATAGCGGATGTCCTAATGCTTCAAAATGAATCATTTTGTCAATTACTTACCATTACTTACAGTATGTAGCTTATACATGTATATCATAGTTTTCAGTATAAGTTTTGAGTATTGGAAATCTGTACAAGTGCATTATGATCTAGATTTCCATCGTCCGTAGACAAGTAACATTGTCATTTACTGCATCATAAAAAAATCTTACACTTTTTAGAGTTTTAGAAGAAAACAGATATTTAAGTTGAAATCTGTGTGAACGAGCACCTGTAAATATTTAAGCCCATGAATCTTATACGATTTCCGGTACTGGTAAACAATTAATGGTCACCAGTGTCGTCCTCTTGGAAACATTACTTCAACAAAAGCAATTATTTACTGCTTCACCGAAGACCTGAGATCAAATTACCGACCCAATTGAACCGTGTTTTCAATTAGTTTCTTCTTAATTAGATTAAGAGTTAATCAGCACGAATTTGTATTTTTTTCCTTCATTGTACGTCAACGTCCGAGAACATTTTGTAAAAAAGCCATCAAGATCCACGTGTTTCTAGATAGTTTAGAGTTTAAAGCTGACAATACCCATAAGCATGCTAAGAAATCTAAATAACATACATCGCTCTCTTAACTACTAAAGATATTAGTATGGGATTTTGAGAAAAAACAACTTATCATTCTTACAGCTCGTAAATTTATTGGGATTAAAGCTATTCATGTCCATAGTTTGGACCATTTTGTTAAACTAAAGCTACAGTCCCATAAACATAAAAATAGCCATGAGGGCACCGTACGGGCGCCGTACGATCAAGCTCCGCAAGGACCCGTACGAACTCTTGCCTACCCGTAAGAACAGTTACGTTTTTACCAGGGTCCTTGAGATGAGCCGTGGATACACGTATCAGTTTCAAAGTCAAATCGTGAACAAAGAAGTAACCGAGTATGGATTAAACTTGCTTATTTTCCAGCTACGGCTCCGTACTGGTGTGTTGTGTTGTGCCATGTGCGTACCGTCACCTTAATAAGCAAGGCTTTCCACGGCCTACGGCTGTCTGCACGTACGGGTCCGCTACAAACCACGATTTAAAGGGACTGAGGCATAACAAATGCTGATTTTTTACTTTGCTCAAATGATGACTCCATGTTTCGTTTTTATGGGTAAATAAGAATCAGTTGATGATACAGATTTGGTTATGTTTGATATTTTCCAAGCATTGTCTTTATTTGGTTTAGGAATATTAACATTTTTAAAATAAACTGGCTTAGAGATTATGGAAAACATAAGATGATAGAAACAAAAAACAAAACATTCGTAGTAAATCATCTATACCGTTACTACATGTAACAAGGCAGATTTGTTCACTATCTTTTTCAATTACATGTCAATTTGGACTGAAGTTGTCATTATCAGAACACTGCTTTACTGCTTCGAATATGTCTCTATAAAATGTTTAAAAGTTTAGGAAACTTTTATATCTAAACTAAAATCAGTGACACAACAGCTTTAATACATGTCTTGGTAAAAGATTTAATCCATGACACGTGACCAATTAACACCTTCATAGGAATTACAAAGATTTTTTATACCGACGCCATTTTAACAAAAGCCTTAATGAGATGAATTAAAGAAAACACTTCCTGATTGTTGAATTTTTGAGTAGTTTACATGTAATTTAAAATTAAAAACTAGATATTTCCTAGAAACACATGCATGTTTTATATCGTCGCGTACAGCATCCAAATTGCAAGATGACCTTTTTTCTTAATAGCTTTATTTTTTTATTTGTACATGTACATGATACAGCAAACAAGGAAAAAAGACTTGCTATGCATCGCTGTGTAGTGATTCTATTTGCTAGTTTGTAGTAGACCGTTCCGTAGAAAATCGCTAGGTAGCGATACAGAGAGCTTGCCTTGTGGAACGGGCCCTTTAACTGCTCGTTTTGCTTTGTTTCAGGTCGTCATGAACCAAAACGTATAAACTGTATGTGTACAACTTCTAAACGTAAATGCCCTGTAGGTATTCCTGGAGTAAATATTCATATAGAAGTCCATATGTTGTGGAGTTTTGGTTCTGGCAAGTAAGTACGAAAGAAAAGACACATTTTGTATTGTTTGTTTGTTTTTATTGGTTTTAACGTCGTAGAAACACATTGTATAGGTCATATTACGACGGTCAGTCAACCTACTCACTGTTCCTGGAAAAACTATATCTGCATTAAGCTGTTAACCAGTTACTATTTACTTCCATCACTGACTGACAACTGCTCAACATGATTTAGCATCTGTGGTAGGAGGAAGAATGGCCGTAGAAATAATTTTATGACCAACTCGACAAAATCATACCCCGTCCAGGAATCGAATCTACGACCCCTCAGTTAGTAGATTTGTGTGCTACCAACTGAGCTACCTTGGTGGCTTTAAACAAAGTACAGCCTTATCACTGTCACCAGAGTAAATGACTGGTGAAAAAATTAGTGTAGTTTTCAATAACAAAACTTTTGTCAATATTATAGGATAACACTTACCTAAATGTAACCTTGTTTTAGTTTGTAGAGTTTTTGGACGATTTAATTGTCTTTAGGTGTCCAAATCTAATCTATTAAAAAAAAATAGGCAATCGTGCGACGTAACGTAGTCCTAAGCATTGTCAATTTGATATTTGTTTGTTTACAAGAGCCTCCGGTGACTAATATTTTGCCCTGTCCATTCCAAGCCTTACATACCTTAAGTAGATTCTTGCTTTTGTTATTTGTTTGTGTCGCTTTTTATAACAAACATCTAAATCTCAAAATCATTTCCTTCTTTGCTTTTTGGCAGTATTTAAAGTCTGTGTTGTTTGACTGTTTATGTTCCTGATATGTTTGCTTTCACCATATTTACTTGTACTGTCAAAGACTGGTACAAATGTGTACACTTTAAGATTGGATTGTTACGGAAATCATTTTTCTGTTCAGTTGACCAAGCTTGCAATCAAAAGTTTGATTATGCTTTATGTTTGTTACTTACAATATACAGAGTCAGATTGACGACTTGTTGCCATACTTGAATAACTAAAACAAGACATAATGACCATTAGAACAATTGTCCATGAATCAATTATAGGATTGGAAATGTTAGGTACATTTTTTATTGTAACAGTCCACCATAACAGCAATTTTAGTTTTTAGAGTTTGGACACACTTAAATAGTCTTTAAGCCGCAAAATCTAAAAAAAAGTGTCAGCAAACATATCAAGAACAGCAACAGTTCAGAACACAACTATACCACACAGCTGAAAAGCAAATACATGCAGTGAGAATGCTTATTTTTAAACTTTTGTTACAAAAGGGACGCAACATACAAATCACGAATTTTTAAAAGAAGTTTCAGCTTGGGAACGGAAAAATAGTTGACAAACGACGGAGGGCGAACATGTTAAAGCTATTACGATCATGATGTTTATACTGTATGTACACTTTTATTTTCAGATGTAAGGAGAATGTCTCCTGGGGTTATGATGACCACGATATATGGGTAGATCAAGGGTGCAGTGCTACTTTTACAGTTGATTGGTGACGTCAACAAGATCTGCTGACTGTTTTGTGATGTTATGATGCCACCAAATTAATAAACACGCTGTTTTAACAGTCGAAAATGTTCTCATTTGTTTTATTGCGTGGTATTGTGAGCCCGCCTTATTTTTGTTCCAATATTTTTACTGCTATTTCGTCACGCATTGCTATTTCATCCAATAAAGGGGAGTAACCGCTGCGGGAATTTAGCTTTATTCATGCTATTAGAATTATTTTGGATATCTTCTTCCGTGCTATATATTACAAAACAAACCACGTGATGTACACCATTATACATAGATGTAATAGATGTAATTCATGTTGTAGAATGTGTGAAAAAAATCATATGTTTAATCATTACAATGTATCAATATATACTGCATGTACCAGTTGAATGCTGAAAGGAGTTTGCAGTTCAATAGCATCGTAAGTCTTGATATGGGGGCTTTAAGCCTAAAAATCTAGCGCATATTTCTCACAGTGCATGTCAATATAAAAAAAACCACCACAGATATACAGCGTAAATACATTTAATTCAATTTAAACGTAATTGCATTTTTACTGCAGTTATATTGGTACCTAGATTATATTGTTAATGCAAGAACAGTCGGTCAAATGTCTGTCTGCATTTCTGATTTACGTAAAGACAATATAAAATATCAATGAAAAGTATGTATTTATTTACAATGCAATTTTTACGACAGTCTGGATACAGAAATGACATTAGATAATATAAACAAACTGCACATGGTTCAAAATTTCCCTGTAACCTGTATACGTATTTAGCTCATTATTAGGTCATGTGCACATTTATTGCCAATTAATATTTTGAGAAATAGCAGCTGAAGAAAGTTAATTCGCCTCCATTTAGTTAAATACCAAGATCTTGATGCAGATCTGCCATAAATCTCATTGCTTTTTTTATATTTGACGTTTTGTGGTCTTCGAGAAGGTTGGTCATTGCCATTCTCAAAGCCTATTTCTAAACCAAGTAGGAAACTTGTCAGCCAATGGTTATGGCGTGTGCTAAGTACTGTTAAGCATGTTAAAGAATACGACCTAGGACTGTCCAGGAAGAGTGAGTTGGGTGACGATATAACTAGGCACTTATTAAAATACGATATTTTTTCTGACTTAGTTTATAAGCTCTATTCTTAACCATTATGTTCATTATCGAATGAAATACCATAAAATATGTCAATCTCATTTTCACTCCCTGGTGTACCCAGACGTTTGTGTGCATTCAAAGCTATTGCTATATAGAATATACTTACTATCGTGAGCCCAACTGTACTGATTACAGTATATGTGCCAACATGCTGTGAACAATTAAGTAGCGTTACGCATTACCTTGAGAAAAAGGATACACAATTACACAACTGTTCTATCTTCAGTCAACACATAGCTGTCTTCAGAAAGAAATGTTTATAACACGTTTCGATACTTTGAGCGCTTTGATTTTTCTGTACCCTTTGAGGACGAAGTGATTGTAATCTGATTCCTCTAGAATAATATTCATTTGAAACAACTATTCATAGTTACCTTGACTAGACCAAAAAAATTGGGGCTTTTAATGTTTACATCATCAAATACATGTATTTTGTAATAGGGGAAAATCCGCCAATTTCCATTCAGTAAATTACTTGTGCTGTGACGCCACTTGTAAAATCAAAGCGCTAATAGCGCTGTCGGACATGGGGTTTTAATAGAATAAATAAAAACACGGGATAATATAACAAACGGAAGCGAAATAAGGGGACTTTCCATTACATAAGCCGGATTTGATATACTTCAATTGCACAAACAGCATATAGTCAAGTTGTTAACGCGAAATGCGAACTATATTAATTGAAGTAGTAATTATCCCTTGAATTGCGCACGCACAACCGAATGTAATCATCCGCGACAAATTTTAATGAGGATTTGCTTCAGTCCGCTACTAAACATGGAAAACCCATGTAAAAAGAACCATATTGTTCAAAAGATATAGGGAATATATATAATCAAATTCATTTAACCCACCGTTTACTACTCTGTATTACCGCGTTTCTGAAAACATGATATTATACTATTTTTCTTATGAAGTATATGATTTATAAAAATAATAAAAAAATGTTTTCGGTAAGCCACTTACTCGAAACTTACTTTCTTTAAAGAAACAAAAATAAGTATCTGACCTGGTTTGTTGTTATCTGTTGCTGTGCATTCTGTCACACTTCTAACACTTTTTTCTTACATATACATTCAGTGTTATTGTTCGATGTACTTACTGTTCCTAGAGATACTAAAATTTTATAATCTAAAATATTTAAAACAGTTCTAAGGACATATATGATAATCTGAGACCATTTATTGTCCTATTTGAACCCGGGTCGTAAGCACAGTTGGTACGAGCGCCTGCATTTCGATCCTAGTGTCCCAGAAGGGTACGAGTTGGAATCCCACCCGGGGAAGTTATACCCTTCCATGCAAATTTGTCAATTTGACGATGTGAATTTTTCCTCCATTGATAAGGTATATGGAGAAGTGTCCAGCCTTGTGGAAGAGTAGGTGAGTACTTGTTATAGACAAGGGTCCAGAAAAGCTAGGTTAGGTGCGCTGGACGCTGTAGAATAACCAAAACGTGTGGCAAGGCTTTAACCCAGTGACAATTACTGTCCTATTCGATACCGTGACAGAGGACGAAAAATCTAAGGAAGCAACATGAACAAACTCGGTGAATTGCTTATGCCGAGAACAACATTTTTATCATGAATACAATCGGCTACAGCTAACTAAAAATGATTATTCGAGTAATTCTTTTTTTAATTACAGTTTTTACATTGAAAATAAACTGTGGTATTAAAATTTCTGTCACAATGGTAAAAAAAGAATCGTACGTCCCATAGAACAAATGCGATGTCAATTCAGAAATAATAGGCAAAAAATGAAGTCAATAATCAGGTTATTTAATTAAATGAAATGAATGTTTTAAGTTATAAGATGATCGCTTTGTGATTTGACACAACTGCAAAGAGACATTGCGTTTACACTCTTGGGAAGCTTAAATGTTAAAGTAAACAAAAACGTCTTCAAAAGGAATTTATGTCCGTAAAAAGAAACGAGCAATCGTAATTGTCTTTGTTTTAATTGGTAATTGTGTTTGTTTTTTGTGTGCAACTTTTTCGAATTCGCGAGAAACTTGTTCTATATATGTTACAGTGAAGACGTTGGTATTTGTGAAATGTTACATGAATTGATTTTGCGTATTTTGTTTTGAATGGTGTTATTTCCTGTTATTCTCACCGGATTTTAAGACTTTTTATCATTTGCTTAACGAATTTTTATAATACAAAGTAGTTTTTTTCTGTGATTTCGCAATGAGCATATTGATTAAAAACTAAAATGTTATTAATAATTTCCAGAAAAAATAGTGTCGTATTCAACCATTTTCAGACATAGTGCGGTAATCATTCATCCAACTACAGGTCCCTTGACGGACCTTGAATTCGGGACCCGAACATAGTATTAAGCACCATACGTCCACTAGTGTTAGAAAATTGTCCAACTTAATACAGAGGTAGGCGGATGATGCCCGTAGATTTTATTTCACGATCAAACTTATCTAATATATGAACGTTGGTCCTAGGAATCGAACTCACGACCATTTGATTCGTAGGGTATGATTGAGCTTATTTCTCGTGCATATTGATTATTGATGTAAAAATCCATCTTCTCCTTTGGTAAAAATAAACAGCGTATTTGTATAAACTTTAAATTTATTAACGCCTCTTTATTTTACTCTCCTTTTCTTGTCTTACGAAAGCATTGGATCTGAATTGGTATCTATCAAAGCCATAGCAATGGTGCTGTTCCAGAACTCAGGATATTGGATCAGGCGGCTGTGGTTCCCGGCCTTGGTAGGGAATAATCTTCCATAGAATTTGGACATTCGAAACTAATTTTCCCTCGTAATGGGTATATGTTGTCTGCTATTTGTTGAATGGGAAACTAGCAATGATGAAAAGTAGTCCGGGAAAGTCCGACTACTGCTATAACTATTGGAGTATTTCGTTGGTCATTCACTGTCGTAAAATTACAGAAAATAAAACAAAACCCTGCAATACTTAAAGCAGTAACACTAATTGTGAAAGCCAAAGAAATTGTCCTTAGCTACTCACATCACGTGCGCAATCTCAGCGATTGGAAGCCTTGCTGTCAAAGCAGTTAAGCATTTTGTTGCTAATATTAAGAAACTGTAATTGTGTTTGGGAAATCACAAAATATACGATAATAATTTATGCATTATTCTTTACAGCGAACAAATAAAAAAAATATGATAGATCTTCTATCTATGGTCAAAACATAGTTTTGTTTTATTTCCGTAATTGATCAACAGTAAATTCCCAAATGAAATACTTCTATGTTATAAACAACTTCAAACTAATTTTGTTTAGCTTGAATGTGAAACAAGTTCGTACAACTTATATTAATAATTTTCGAGTCCGTTTCCTATGCTAGGTAGATAAACTTTCTTGCTCAAGGAAACAACAGTGTTGGTCTTGGATGAGATTTGAAGCAGAGCGGATCTGGCTATCCGATGACTAACAGTCCAACGTCGTAACCAATCGGGTGCTGAAATGTTGTATCGAATTATTACTTTACAATGCATTCAAATAAATCAGTTTACCACTTTTACCAAGAAAATCCTTTCTCATGTTTTATACGTTGCAGCAATATGCATACATATCATAATTATTCGGACAATCTTTGTTGTATTTTCTAGAACGCTGAAATGAGTACTAGCTAAAGGGAAAGACCAAAGGCTCGATGTCCGCTACCTCGAACTACCCACATAGTCGAACTTTATACGTGCCACCAAAGTTTTATCATCTTTATTTATGTAAAATAGCACCCAGACATCTAGCGAGAATTTAAGTGTTGTAATGAAGTCAAATTCAGAAGCGTCAAACACCCGGTTCTCTCGAACTATGTATCACAAAACCTTCGAGCATTCGAACTTTTACTGTTCTTTATATTAATAAGAAATAAAAACAAGTAAAATTACTTAATATATTTCTGTTAAATAATTTAATAAATTATAAATGCCAAAAATAGATGCAAATATTATACTCAATGATTTTGTTAGTAATTTCTTTGAAATGAATCGAAACCCTTATGTGGCATTACTACCACCGATAATTTATGTGTAACTAAACTTTTCAATAATATTATGTTTTTTCACAGATCATATTTCACCCCAAAAATAAAAATAATAAAATATACACCCTTTATTTACACTAATTCTGGTGATAATGTACTTTTATGTTTAACTGTATTTCAAAGTACCAATTGCTATTCATATAACCATTTTAATTTCACGTCCTTAGTGAGTAAGGTGGATATCATTTAAAAATGTCATGTTTATTTGCCAAATACAAATAATACTTCAGTAATTGTATATAATACATGTATATTATCAGTATTAATTAAATCTTATTTTGTGAATAGTATGTTGAAGTTTGTACATAGCTTGTGCATATTACAATCTTTACTAAAAGCTTCATTTTAAACTTCAAAATCATTTTGATGTTTCTTTTTTTCTATGTTGACGAGTAAAATCTGAATTGATATTTAAAACTTAGACTATTGTAGAACCCCTCGACTTCCAATGTTTCACAGAGGGCACTATACATTACGAATGTTTTCATATTCAACGAATGGAACTGACCACGGATCATCTGCGTCCTGAAATGACATAATATTGATATTATTGTAATTGTAAAATTGAAATATATCTAAGTCTTATCATTATATTATTGTAAATAAATCCACGATCGATTAGGCGTTGATAAATGTCTCGTTTTTAGTCCATAAACTTGAAATGCATGATTCAATGATATTTGCTGAGTAATATATAGTCACATATATATCATAAGAAATGTATTTACAAAGCCCTATGTGTTTACGACAAGAACTATTTTGCATAGCCATTACGTGATTCATCTGTGCTTCGCCTCGCGTAAGCAGTAAAAACCCGGTGGCATTTGCGGACCCCCGCGAATCTTTCCTAGATAATTCATTCAATGAATGGTCGAGGTGTTCCGAATGCTAGGAACAGAGAGTAGGACCACAGACCACCGCGATACGACTGAAACTTGTCGTAATACGACGTATAGCAATTAACATAACAATTTGTACCAGTCTGTAAAGTGTACATAAATTAGTAATCAAATGTAAGTTTCATGTTTAAGTAATCAGTTTACAAACCAAGTTTCAATTAGTCTACAGTGTTAATTAACTAAATGTTTTACATATTCTAATACAACAAAGAAGTAAGACAACCACTAATTGTTTCTTAGGTACAAAATGACTTTTATGTACTGAGCAATTAATTTATCACGTCTTGATACCATTATTTAGATAAGGAAAAGAAACTTTTTCAGAAAAAAACAAAATGTACACGATTTTACATTTATACATGTACATGTACAATACAGCCAAATACATAAAAACAGTGCCCTTTAACCGCCCTTGAACACAATCCTGTTAAAGGATAAATAGAATCACTTTGACCCAAGACAAGAATCAAACAGTCATCTAAGAACAAATGCCAAAATCAACATGTGTTAGATTAGCATCATTTGAAAATATTTTACATGAATAAAAAGTTTCACTAAATGAATGCATTATCTTTTTGTCCCAAATTTCATTTGTCCAAGAAGTTTTAGAGCGCACTTGATATACAAACAAGCAATACTCACTGTAAATACAGGTCTATCTCGATTGGATTTTATTCCTCTAGCAAGTATGATACCTGCTAATTTGTTCAATGTTGATTTTCTTATATCAATATTACCAAGTTGTGTAGTTTGTCTATTTAGATCAGATGGTCGACTAAAATCTTCATCTGTAACGTCCTCTAACGCCCTATGAAATATATAACATTGTAATAAGTCTCTGACAAGCAGTTGAAGAAGTTGCAGTATACACAGGGTATACAGTCACGTGATCTTTAGAAAGTAAACCAATTCATGTTTTTCATAAATTTTGTGCAGCAGGCTTGAATAATGAGTAAAATATGCTGAAAATCCAGGTTGCGACCTGTACGATGTCCTCGGCTAAGGGATTTTGCACGGCTCTCCTGTGAGCTACGAGCACACTCACAGCGACTTGTCAACGCAAGTTTATATAGTGACCATACAAATAAAACCTTTTTTTCAATGTTGGATAGTAATGGTCAATACAGTTACAGAAGTACAATCGTGGCAAATGGCACATACAGTGCGACAAGCCGACTGTAATACAATATGTAGTGTGAAAAGTAATAATATTCGTGAATAATCTAATACTCCAATAATTATAGAGGTGAAGATTTTCAGTGGTATTATAACTTATGTAAGAAAGACAATGCCGTATCTAACACATTTTCTTTGGTTGTAGACAGAATATGCAGCTTTATATATGCTTACATAAACCATAACAATCGTAAGAAAAATATGTGGCAGCTTTGTGTGAGACACGATAAAATTCAATTTCATTAGAACCAGACTTTATCTACGCTACCACTATACAATCTGATGGTCTTATACTGAATTTCCTATTTCAGAGTTCAACTCACATCTGCAACAATAGGTGACTCTTGCTGTGCCGTACATAACATTTTAATCATCCGTTTATTGACGGATATATCAAAATCGAACTGAAAACTGATTCATTGTGGCGCTGGGTTCTCCATTTCGGGTTAAGATTCTTGTTAGAATATAAATGTGTGATATGACTTGCGATGTCGATTCATATAATAATATAGAAGTATAAATGTGTGACGTCACTCAGTTATCTATATAGATTTCTAGAAGGACATACGAGCATAAATGTGTCACGTCATATCACTTGTCGATTTTTATGTGGATATAAGAGTATAAATGTGTGACGTCATATCAATTGTTGATTGATATTATAAGGATATAGAAGTATAAATGTGTTACATCACAAATGAAAGATCAACAGAATATTCACTGTAGGTGAAATGTAAACGTACCTATTTATTAAACTTGTGTAAATATCTGAACGTGAAGGACTTCTTTTTGCAGCCACGCCCATACATTTTGGAGCATATGGATATTTCCTGGAAACAAAAACAGAAATCAATGATAAAGAAGAAGATAATGAATCTATAGTTTGTGGATACTGTTCAGATGATTATTTGTTGCTAGCTAGAGGGGACGCCAGTGAAACTTCGAATCTGTAAATATTTCAACATTTGCAAATTAAATTAAAATGAGATTGATTACTAACGATTGACGACTACCCATCGCGATCACTTAGATATCACATTACTCAATCCGACTGAGACCTTTTTGTATACCAAACCCCTAAACATGGCACTCTTTACGACAGTAAATGTAACAAGAAAAAGTTCTAATCTTGAATTCACAAAAATCATTCTTCGATGTTTTTTAAATCTTAAGACTTCGTGTAAATAGATTGAGGGGACACTGGTATTATATTAATATTTCATCTTAAGCCATAAATACAAAAAGTCATTAGACGAATTTCCTCTCAACTTTAAGGTATCAAATGAGTTTTGGCGGATTAATTTCTGTATACTGTTCAATCCTAAATGATTGATGATGTTTAAGTTTTCTAGTTACCTGCCTTTTAGTTTCTGTGCTTAGTACTGCTTACCACTTGTTGCATTGTGAGACGGTATGAGTAAAACACGCAATTAAAATTCTTAATTCAACAAAATTTAATTGAGATACACATTTAATATGTCACTTCTTATGCGCATGCGCAGTATTAAAATTTCACCTGCGTAGGCCTCTGCTAAATTTAAATTATTCAAACAGCTTGCAGGAGCTATATTATCTTGAAGACTTCATTGCGCTCTAGGGAAACGAATAGTTAACACCTTGTGTTAATACAAATTATCGTAGGAGAAAAGTATTGAAATCAAAATTTAATTACAGACTAGTGAATCGTTTAATTAACATTAGATTAACACGTCTTTCAATTGCATTTAATTGGAACAAAAGCCCAATAGGCATCAACAGTCCTTAAAATATGATGATTTGTTTCTTACTAATTGATTTCATTAATTAAAACGTATCAGCCATGAACACATTATACTTGATACGGCTTTAGGACAATAAGAACTGTACGAAACTGTATCTTTATTTCGGAGTTAAAGACCATTAAATAAAGAACATATGTCCGTTCTTTTTAAATCGGTCGTATTAACGGGGTAGTCTTTAATCTGCGTGGTCGTTTAGCGAGGTGTAAATAGTGTATCAACACAAGTATTTATATTTTGATAGGAATGACAGATAAAGACTCACGAATTATTAATTGACCATGAATCCAAATGACTACACAAAAAAGAACGTTTATAAAAATTCATGTTTGTGAATTATTACGGATAGTTGATCAATCACCACATTATAAATGGATGGTCAATAGCAAATTAAATATGAGATTAGATTTACGAAGTGAAATTTGACGATATTTAGCTCTTTCAGAAGCGAATGTTATGATGACTTGCAACTGTGATCATTCGAAAATAATCGTATTCTAAATAGCTTACGAATACAATGGTATGCATTGGATTTTTAAATTCAAAATCAAGGAATTTAGAGCATTTCTTATTATATAACAATTTTATTATACGTCTACATGTTTGATTCTTAAAAGGGAATACAATAAATTAATTGAGTTTATCGAACAATACAATGATTTAGACCAAACTCATTTAACGGCTAACACATACATACTCAACGAAAATGTGCATGTTCTTAATAGTTCATTTAACTTATTATAGCAGGAATACAGAAAATTTCGACTTCGGTGCACTCACAACAAATATACATGTACATGTTAGTGAGAATATTTGATAATTGGCACCAATGACGTCATTATTATCAACGAAATATGTAGGTGTCACACTTGGCACGTATAACATACACTTCCGGTTGTGGTCACGTGTCAAGATCACTGAAATATAATTATACATGTAACCGCATAATACTTCAAATATATATACATGTAAAATGTTTTGTTACTATTCAAGGTTCAGTGGTTGATCTCTTCAGTACATTTAGGCAACCACTAAGTTCATTTACGTCGAAACATGCATTAAAGTCACTATATGAAGATATATTCATCAACAGTGGACTGGACTTCAAAACTGTGTTACAAACATGTCGAAGTTATCAGAACCTATCATGCATTTGAGAAACAATAAACTTTTCGAACCACTTTTCTTTCTAAATTTAAATTTGACCAAGTTTTAATTTCTTTAAAAAGTGGGGTACTTTTATAAGAGCACACTGTATTCATTTATATCTGATCCAAAATAGTTTAGAGTTTAATTATGTAATTTGGAGCAGTTAATCTTTCTAAAGACTTCATCTTAAACATACTGTGATCAAAACTATTGTTTTAAGTATGATTACCGAATTCTTCTTTCGGTTTAGATCTACTTTCACTTTGAAGAGCAAAAAATAACATAAACATATTTAAGCAATTTATGTATTTATTTACAAAATCTTGTTCATTAGAGGTTTGCAGTCCAAAACCAGTGCTGCTTTTGATATTGAGCTTTAAACAATTATATAAAGCCACGGCTGTTTTGCTTTGGTAAAGCGCCGGATTAAAAAAAACGGAGGTCCCGGGTAATAAACCTTACCACGACAGGTCATAGTCTTCCATGAGACTCAATGTTTTATAGTCTTAAGGCTTCTTTTTGTAACTCAAACAGGTATTGGTCATGAAGAATGTACTGAAAACGTAGTTTCTTTTTGGTGAATCGATCGGCCTACACAAATTAATAAAACAAATTATATAACTTCTTCATATGCTTTCCAATGGAATACCGGGATTCATCGGTGAAAAAATATCAATACTCCACTGTTTTGGAACAATGAAAATAAATTTGTTATTTCTACTGTTTGGATGCACCGTTCTGAATGCATATCAGACTTAAACAAAAAATAGCGCCAGTTTGAAGCAAATAATTAACAGAAAAGTCGTAGGTGTAACATCTATTTATTTTACTCGTGAGTAAATGGTGATATTATATTTTCACTCATGGCTACGTCACTCGTGTGAAAATATTGCATCCTTACCTCACTCGTGAAATAAAAATCGACCTTACACCGAAATAAACAAATATCCACTCTATATATGTCAACATATTGCTTAACTTGATGCACCTGCTATTTATATTATACCCAACACATCACTACAACCGTTAGTGAACAGAGCTCTTCATACGAAAGCTGGTTATGTCTTAAAAGCTTTTACAAATTCATAAAATGTTGATTTTCGACAAATGATTTACATAACCGCCTCTGTATCGCATGCTAACAATTTGAAAGTAGACACAATTAACCCAAAATCTTTAAATTCAGTTTGCTTGAACTTGCATCAGAAATTGTCGATGTTAATAAGTTAATATCATTAGAAAGCAATCTTCGATAAATTCCAAATATCGTATAATAATTCTAATAAGTAATATACAGTTTTCTTTAAGCTATATCAAACTATGACATAACCTAATATAAGATTTTCCAATCGAACATAGCGCGCAAATTTTCGCACGCTCTAGGCTTACCTCTGTAATTGGCCTGTATTAAAACACAATGTTATCAATGATACGAATATGTGAAAATCAAAACTCAATTTGATCGACCGAGATTTTAGTCTGATCGTACGCTCATTAAATCATTCATTTTATGTCACAATAGCAGTCTACGAAATTAGTGGGTGTCCGGTTACCTGGAGCAACCAATATCTAGTTTGGGCAACCAAAAGTTTCTTTTGAGCAACCAAATTTCTACAAAAGAGATATAGTGCTAGCTGCTAAAATGACCTGTTCGGGCAACTACTTTCATATCATTATTTCGTTGACTGCAATAGGACATTTTTGAATAAGCAGAAATCCGATGGTCGGACGCGCTGTATGGGGTCTAATGGTTGAAGTCAATTCAAGATCTTTCATTGAGTAAAAATGCATTTGGTTGTTTTACTACAACAACGTGAAAATTAGTACTGCTAGGGTCACCAGCTTGGTTTCGCAGATCAGGGATTACCGCAAAATACAGTAAATAACGGATGAACTTATATCAAAGCTGACTACCTACCCATCCTTAACATAATACGCAAGTGAAAGTGGGTAATACGGTTGTATCGTATTCAATTCTAAAAGTGAATGATATATTCTCACATAGGCATGTGCGTTTTCCCTCTATATTTAACGTGACCTCATCTACATTTTAATATTGAACACACCCATTGCTATTATTAATTTACCTTCTCTTTGTAGAACTTAATGGGTACTCATTTATTTATCACTGCATGTTGGAATAAAAAATCGTACAGCCATCTATATTTTGTTGTTGAATAAATCATAAACACTTGTTTTGATGTGCTTATTTCATACCTTGTGCTAAAACACTCGATATTTAGTTTTTGTCCTTCAAAACTCGTGCCTATGTGTTATTCAACAACAAAATATATAGACAAAAGTATATTATTTCTTAACTAAACGTCGATACCTTTGTTTAGTTTGTCTGCACTTCTGACTTTGACTTCTAAACCTTGCTCTAAAAAGTCGACATTCCAACATTTCAAGTCTCAGACAAAATGTTTTAGACATTGTAAGAAAGTCAGAGCAGACTACTAGCATGTTGTCACTCATGTCTCAAAGACAATGGAGGACAAAAACTGAAGTACTGACGTCTTGTATAACAAGTGCCCGCATAACACTTTCCTCAGACAAGCAAACTTTCAGCCCTCGCAAATATACTGAAAAATTTGTGTATGCAGGATAATGTTGGTGTCTCTTAGACGTCGAGTATCAGACAGAAGTTTAGAAAAGTAAGGTAGAAGTTACTTTACTGTTTTACTTTACAAGCTAAGCAAATTGTAGAAAAAGTCATTTTCATGGTTAATCATTTTTTTCCTAACAGGAGCCACTTGGCTGAAGGTATGTTGCCATAAACTGCAACAATGTTATAGCAATGTATACATGTAACCTCTACAATGCAATGATTGAACATACTCAAAATAGCTGCTTCTAAAAAGTAGCTGTTACAAAATCCAAGCGCTGAAAGACTAAATGAAATATTTATTTGCAGGTCTGTTAGAGATCATACTGAGCCAGTTAAAATGTGCTTAAATGTCTGTTAATAAATGAAATATCGCGGTTAATAAAAAATGCCATAACTATTTGGGTCCTTTCAAAATCTTAACCACGTTAATCTTAAATCGGTTCCACAAGTGAAATATACAAGGTCTAAAAATTCACTATTAATGAAGATACAGGAATACACCAAATGCTCAAATGGATACCACATTTGCCATTTTTGGTGAACAGTTTAAGTACTGAGAAATCATTCTGGAAAAAACAAAACAAACGGAAGTACAGTAGTTTTACATTCTAACATTGGAGATTCTTTCAACCTACCAATCCTTTTTTCATTATCACGCGGTGGTAATGGCAGCCAAAGGAAAAAATTCTCTCGATGAGCATTTAAAGTATTGAGAAATCGTTCTGGAAAAAGAGACTTCTTGAAACCAATCCGTGGCTTAGCGTGTGCTATTAGTCTGGATTACTCAAGGTTGGAAGCCATAAAAAGTATTTTAGAAAACGCCACGCATTGTTTCAATTATATTTTTAAAATCTAAAAATACCAATTCAAGGCTGATTGGTTTAAATGAATACATGAAAAAAAAACAGTTCAATACGTGTTCAGGGTTGTAGCCATGTGATATATAACCACGCTTACAACTAATGAGGTAAACAGAGATTTGTTTTTCGAAACTTTTCATTCCAGACAAATTGAATGCCATTAAATAGCGCGTAAAATAACCATTCCTTTCTTTCCGATATCCTTATCTATCCTGTGAGTTTTGGTCGTTACTTCCAAATTATCCAAACAAAAATTGAATCCAGCGGTAAACGAGACTATGTGCAAAAATAATCAGTGCAGAGGATTCAGGGAAATCCATTACTAGTCACATGCTGAAGTAGGCATTCTCGGACATGAAATATGACGTGTTCACTAACACGTGATAGTTATTTTATGTGCTATCTGAATCATTATTTTTAGACTAATGCGATTTTTTTCTTAAAAATCGAGTTTTTGTTTTCATGCTGAAGATCACCTGACTATATTTCGCGGTGTTCACTGTAAAGTACAGGCAAATTAAGGCTTTGAAAACAATTTGTTTCTGAAGTATTTTCTAAATGTATAAAAAGTGTTAATCTTTACATTGACTTAATTACTAGACAAAATTACTATAGTTTTTGTACACTGATTGCAAATTGAAAAAAGCAAACAAATTAACGTTTCCTATATATACAACCTACGAACAGTGACTGAATGTTGCATTCTTAATCAAACAAATGGTATTAAATTCCCACGCAGGCTTCGTTGCTTTTTAAAACAAATTGTTTTACAAGTAAACTTGGTGCATTCATAAATGTTTGTCCTGGTTCTAAATTTCAAAGCAGAAATGTTTTGATTTTGTTTAGAAGTCTGGTAGATACGTATATCAACAAACACAGCTGGTTCCCAGTTATTGTTTCTCATTTAACCAAGGGTGGGTGTACCAGTCTATTCGACATATTAACTGCATTATTTCATTGGCATTGAATAAACATTTTTGAAGAAAAAAAAGTATTTTTCATGTATCGAAGCGTAACTAATCCTGGCGACGAAATACATTTGTAAATAATATGTTCTGTTCTGTTCTGTTCTAGTACTGAGTCGCTGTAATTGCAATCACTCTTAGTAACTCGTATATAGCATATGCGACCGGAACTGTTGCGAGTCAAAACATATATTATTTATTTTATTTATGTAAACCATAGGAAAATAAGGCGAATCCGTCCAATGTTACGATTTAAGTTATCCTTACAAAATCTTCAGGAAATAACGAGCACATTTAGGATTTAAGGTGGGTCGGAACCTTACTCGAAGAAAAAAACGATAAAAATATTATGTTCACCGATCATGATAAAAGTTGGCAGGCAGATACCTTCATGCTTCTTGTTTGTTTTTCTGGTAAGCTTAGCGACGTTGTCGTTTTTTTCACGACGTCATGGACGTCACAATGGTTCGCGCCAAAAACAGGCATGCAAGTACATTAAACCCACATATTTAAAGTATTGAATGGCCGAGGACAATGATAATTATACCAAAATTTTTCTGAAGTGTTGTTGCGTACAACTATTTTGTTCCGATTATCTACATATCACGTCAGTCGTAAATATTGTACATTTCATCACTAAATTCAGCGTTTTCACGTCTAAAAGTTTTCACTAATTGCCGAGTTATAACGTTTATTTTCATATATATTTCTCAGTTTTTCACAATATCGCGTTCAAATTAAAATTACCTTCATAATAACGACGTTAATATTACGTTGCGCTGACGTTGTGATTTTGCATTATGTATGTAATTTTCTTGTAAATGAAATTTTGTAGTTTCTTTTCTGTTCTTAATAAATTTCTTGTGACACTCAGTATCCGATCTGTTCAAAAAATTTAACATGAGTTAATCAAAGTCCGCAACTACCAAAGTCTTTTTATGTCAAAGTTTCGGTATAAAATCTATTTATAATTTACATGTATTAGCAAATATCACAATTTGCTTATACATGTAGTTGTATTCTAGTGAGCACAACACAAAGCAACGCAAAGCAAAGCAACACAACGCTTTACAGTTAATCGCCATGTACATATAACATATCATATCAACATCGTGATTAGTAATTGAACTACATCATCGTTTCAAGCAGTGTACATATGGACAATGAAAACTATAAATTGCATTGCTAAGTGCACTAATACATGTATAAAGAACTTTTATATATGTCAAATAAAATACATTTGATAGAAACTGAAATATTCAACTACGATATTTTCTCAAAGTTTCTGGATTTTCCACGTGGTATGCAAGTTGACAGTCTTGGAATTAAGTTTGATAGAGTTGTGTGGCTTGATTTATCCGTAATTTCAAAGAAAAGCTTAACCGTTGGCATCAGAGATTTAAGGCTATTAAAAACGTTGACAAAGTTAAAGAACATGTCGTGCGTTTAACATGCAAGAATGTGTGAGTAGTTAACACTAACGATTTTGGTGAATATTATAACAAGGAATCAATATAGAGAGCTTTCCAATAAATCCCTAATTGACTTTTCAATGAGTGACCTTTTCGCTTTGAGTATCAATACATATATCCACAAACTTAACCATAATGCTCTCTTGTTAGCCATTTGTTACTGGGTCAAAATTTTACTGCAAATATTGTTACAAATTTCCTAGGCAAAGAAATGGAAATTTCTATAAGGGTTTATGCCGACCAAAGACACTTTTCTGACAAAAGTCGACGCTAGGCACAACCCCATTCTCTATTGCAAAGTCGTCAACATTTGTAACTGATAATGATTTTTCTTTTATTCTTTTTTGTTGCATATCATACAACAGGCGGCCGGTGCGTTTCTGAGCAGGGATGTGGAAGTCCTATGCCCGACTTGTACATTCATGTCTGCGGACAAGTCAATATCACCATCCCATTTGTCTGTGGACAAGCAATAAGTTTTCAGCTGTAAGTTTATTCATACTACAATGGTAGATAAAGTTCAAGTCCAAATGTTGCAATACTATTTAACAGTTAACTATTTTATAACCAAGCATTATTATATGTTAATAAATAAGTGATTTGATATAGGCCCTGGTTTTTTTTCCAATGACAGTCGTATTTGCCCGAGGTGGACACTAAACATATGTATAAAGAGTTTTTTGTGGACCTGGGGCTTGTATTATCAAGCGTCTTAGGACCGCTTTTAGTCTTAAATCCTTCTATATTGTTATGTTAAATTATCCTAAGATTTTTGATAATATGATGCCCGGGACCATGCCCACCGCTTTTGTGTCATATTTTTAACAAGAAGATGGGATATTTTCATTGCTTAATTCATTGCTTTTACGTGGTGTAACTTACTTGAATATTATGCATTATTGATTGTGGTTTTTAGCACCGACCTTGAAAAATAATTGAATGATTGTGGTTAATGCTTTTAAAAACACGTTCCTAATTTAGTAACAACAGTAAACATATCGAGCGCTCAAAGAAAAAAACATCGTGGCATTGTATTTGTATCATGGTATCTTGTTTCTTTTTAAAATTGTCTGAATATAACAACATACTTTATGTCCATGTGACATAAAATATTAGTAAAGTATAAGAAAAATACATCGATATTTTTGTAGCTTCTATTGAATAACTTTATTATATTAGAATTGTGTCTATATCACAATATTCCACGAGAAAAAAGAAATGGTCCATCACTTTGCTCACTTCAACATCTTAATGCGTGACTAGTTTACCATTCTTGTACTTTGGTGTAGGCGGATATTTGTCAGTGATTTATCAATTACCATGGACGATGTTGTCTTAAATTCACTTATGGTTAAAAGCATGTAGAACAGTCGTTTGTTAACTAATAATATTTGGTTTCTGTACATAAGATCTAAATACACCGTCTTGTTCCTCTGACTGCCTGGGGGTCACACATGTTTCTTTTGACAGTCCGGGGGTCAAAACAAGTGTTGTTGTTTAATTCTACGACTAACTATAGAAAAACTTATGTTACTTCTATTTTAACAAAGAAAAAAGAATAATTGTTCCAACATATTCAAGGTCATTCAAAATACAAGACAGATCAATGGAATAATTAGTTAATTACATTAGAATTGTGTCTACATGTATATTACAACGAGAAATCATGGATGGCCATCCCTCTGTTCACGTCAATATGCTCTTCAGGCGTGACAAGTTTTACCATTATTTCGTGTGGTCAGTGATCCATTAATACTTTGAGTCTGTGTCTTAATTACACAAATGATTTATATACAAGTAATCTGGAACATACCATATGTTGGTGCTTTTCACAAAACATCTTACGAAAACAATCTTCGTAAGTCAAAAGCAAGAAACTATAATAATGCGCTCATTCAGTTTTGGCTTATCAATTCCAAATATTATGGAATCGTGTAGAATTGTGTATACCTTTTGAATATCATAGTTATGCTTATTATCCATTTGACTTTAAACTGCTAATAATATAGAACTGACTTACGATAACTTTTTTCGTAAGAACGTTTGTGAAAAGGAGCGCTGTATAAGTCATCGTAGAGTCTTGAATATTTGAACATCTACTTTAACCATAATACTATTCCTTCTAAAATAGAATTTTTGTATGCCAAACACTATGATTTCAAATGGCTAGAGCTAGAAAAGCAAAAATAACTGTTAAAAATAAATAAAAGTCTACTGTACTAGAGTCATTCGAAAATGAAACCAATTAAGTTTTAAACAATTTGGAAATATATCGTAGAGTATGATAACGAGTCACGCTCGAAAGGAATAGCTTATTTTGTAAGGGCTGCAAAATACAATTTCGAAAACTTGTAACACGTGACCGTTTGGTGCAAATCATATCTAAATATGAGCTAAGGTTTTAACTTATTTTAAGAAGTGCATATTGCCCTTGTGAAAGATTTGAACATAACTACCGGCATAAAATTTGTTTTTGTTGGGTTTAACGCCGTAGCAACACGATGTTTAGGTCATATAACGGCGGTCAGTCAACCTACTCACTCCTCCTGGAAAGGTTAAATCTCTGGATTTAGCTGTTAACCAACTAATAAGCGCATACTTTCGTCAGTGACTGACAACTGCCCTACATAATTCAAAATCATTGGTAGGAGGGAGAATGGTCGTAGAAATAATTTCATGACCAAACTCTACGAAAGTATGCCCCCCCCCCCGGGAATCAAACCCACGACCCATCGATCAGTAGACTTGTGTGCTACTAACTGAGCTAGCCGGGCGGCTCCGGTATTAAACGAACTTTTGATAGTATATAAAGTATATTCGTACATGTACTTACAATTAATAGGAACAAGCAAACTATTCGTTATTCTACGTCATATTTTACAAGAAAAAAATCACATTGAAGTTGCAAATATAGCAACTCTTAAAATGTCGTTCTGTCAATGAAAAACTTCGCGTTTTTAATCGATCCACTGAATTTCAAACATCGACATTGTGGTATTAAAATGACTGATGGCAATAATGCTGTTTTTGTTGTTTTGCTTCCGCTGACTGATAGTCCTTCCGTGCGGAAATTGAGTTAACTAATACATCAATATTTGATACCCTCTTGTCTCTTTATTAGCATCATTGATTGATATCAACTTGCTGCAGCTCTTTAAAGTTGATACTCAGTCGTGATTTTTGTCTAAGGTGAAATTTCCTTAATTCTAATTCAGAATTAGAAACAATATTTAAAAATGATGAGATAGGCTTCAACAAAACTTGCTGTGTTTATTCATTTACAATAATATTTTCAATGACTTTGAAAGAATCAGATTCATTTAACATATCATGCCTTTAACATTATTTATTTGGCAAATATATTTCCCATGCATATTTTTAACATTGCTTCGAACTGAGTTAACCTTGATGAATGTGTAATAGGCCGCCCAGGTTTCAGACAGAAAACCTGAAGAAAACGGAAGTATATTGTGAAATATGATCTAGTGGAGTTGATATTATCAATTTCTCGTATCCCTTTACGTGATTGTTTCTAGAGTATATGGAGCGATCTGAACACAGATAAGTCTGGCCTTGATGTTGGTTGCACCATTTACAACACTTGACATTAATTTACAAACAAAGTCAATGGGCATACGTGAGCTTAGGCGTTACTACATTGCAATGTTTAAATTTGGACTTGTGTAAGATTATGTCATGGTCTTATATTACGCCGATTTCTATCATAAACCAGTTGTCATGTTTGTATACATATTGTTATTTCTCTCTTTGGCTGACTCTACAACTATGTAATATATTTTATTATAGTATCATTAAACAATAATATTAGAAGCTATAATGTGTAAGGTAGCTTAATGACTACAGTCTAAAATCGAAAGATTTGATGGTTTGCTTAAATCAATGCTTAAAGCAATGATTCAGTGTAAACATTTTGAACAAGTAAGCTAACGTGAACATTTCAGGAAAAAGGTAATGTAATAGTTAGTTTTTGTAATATGCTTTGACTGTTGCAAAGTAAGACAAAAAATTAGAGATACAATTAGGAGGACAAACATCAGGCATTGTCATTGAAAACAAAGATACATCTTTAAACATTATGGAAATGTTTTAAAAAAGAGTATTTAATTAACTATTCAGCGCCTAGTGTTTATGCGTTGTTTAGCATTAAAAAGAAAATCTACGACAGCTGACTAATTACAAGTCTACGATTTTATAGCCTTAAATGACCATTTACTTCCAATTTTCATGTCTAGTGTTAGTTGATTAGCCGTAGCCTAGGGGTTAATTATATCGGAATGTTGATTTTTACGTTCCTGGACCAAGCCATTACCTATGGCAATGGACTTTCAAAGACAATGTAATAACCTTTTGGCTAAAGTCGAGGATTAAGTCCTCGTAAAATACACATTTAGTATGCCTGGCTCAATGCTTAATGAATATGTATCATGGAACCCGTACCTAGTCCTGACCAGAGTAAAACACAGACATCACGTAAATTACAGTCAGTGACAAACGTATATTGACAGAGGAGATAGTAACAAAATCATACAAAAGTCCGTAGGGTTTTAACTCAGTTTATTTGATATTTTATGTGACATAGTGCTTAAAACCCAGCCAGTTTGCTCCCCATTCAGAGTAATAATCTCATCTTTTCTGCTGAGGGGTCCAAGTGTCCTGTCCGGCTGAAAAATTATAACTGACCGCGTTATCAACCTTGATAGTTGCTATCGTTTACATTTAATACCTGATTTCTTATACAAATGTAATTTCATATTTAACTGTTTTCTGAATTAAAAACTATATACGTTCGCAAATGTTGATCGGTCAAAAGCTTCGACTGTTTCCTGCGTACTCCACATTTATACTTAGCTACGCTTGCCTATTCACTCTGATGTACATGTATAGAGAAAATTCTAAAATTCAATGTAATATTATTTGGTATTGACTAGGAAATATTCGATTATTTATATATACGTCCTAACTGAAATAGCATTAGTTTAATGTTTACGAAATACTCTTCACAAATACTTCGCTATGCTCACTTGTTCACAAAGAACAATCTTGTTATGATTTTTTTTCTCGCCATTATAAAAAGTAGTTTTAATTATTGTGTGAACAAAAGAATAAGGTACTAAAAAATCTCGATACAAATTAAATAGAAAAAAATACATTTTCACATCTTTTTCATATCAAATAATATTCTTAGCGCCGATCAATCTTTGAAATCGCAGAAAATTAGTTTTTTAGGGGATTTAATGTTTTTTTACCACATTTTAAATGTATTTCTATGGTTTCAATTCTTTCATATTTAATAAAAAAATTCCATCAATGAATAATTGTATGAATAGAGAAG
This sequence comes from Mactra quadrangularis, assembly GCA_025267735.1. Lineage (NCBI taxonomy): Eukaryota > Metazoa > Mollusca > Bivalvia > Venerida > Mactridae > Mactra > Mactra quadrangularis. Next base: position 18,463,374 of record CM046304.1, read on the forward strand.
TACAACGTTTTTTTTATCTTTTTAATATTCAGTCTATTTGATATCATAAATCATGTACTTCATCGCTTTACAATTTTGATGAATATGCACTGACATTAATGACAACTTACACTTTATCCGTCAGTTCAATGAGTAGAGTTCACCTGTTGAGAAATTACGTCCGAATCACGCAAAAATTGACGGCTATCTCCGAATCGACTTTGAGATTATTTATTGTGTACCTGAAGTAGCCATTTATAAATGGCGTTATTGCATCCGAATAAATGTCCAAGCAAACTTGACCTGTAAACAAAAACCCCTATGTCTATCTTAGCGGGAATGTTCAGTAGCGTTATATAGACTATTATGAATTTGAATTCAAAATGCAATGTTTTCTCACAAATGGAAGTTAGAGTTGAAGTCAAGCTACCAATAATAGCTATTTATGCATTAATACTTATCTCGGTGTAATGTTGTCTAGTACTTAAGCTCGATTGTGAAACAAATTCTTACAACTTAGAATTATCCCTCTCGAATACCATTCCTGTCTTCCCACCTGAATTAACCTAGCCGTAAACCTTCTTGCATAGAGAAGCAACGATGTAAGTATCGGATGTGATTCGAACCATTGCGGAGCTGGCTATACATATATTATTTACCACTTAAACAACGTAACAGCTCAGCCACTCTCTCAATACTTATGTACATGGTTCAATTTCTGTTGTGTTAAGTGATATTCTTCATTTAAATTAATCAGAAAAAATATTCAATACGTACAGCGATCAACTACTATTCCAATTAATGTCTGTAAGACTTAAAAAAATTCGAGGTTTTAAAAGATACTCTAAACCTATTACTTACTAGGATATTTTACGGCAAGTCCTTGAACATTAAGAGCGCGGTATCTCGTATTAATATCTGTGCTATTTAAATTCTTCACGTTTACAAATTACTATGTACATTTACAAATGTTTTGTCTTGGATTGTATATAAACATTAAATTATCTGGCAATAAACTGTACAGTGGTATGAATAAACTACTCACTTGATTTGAATTGGCTCATTTTTTCAGCATCTTTTTTATATCATAAAAATTCATATTACAAACTTGATTCTAGTTGAGTGTTAATTTACATCTGTACAATTTCAACTGACAGTATTAATTTTATTGAACCTAAGTATGCCAAAAACTCCTCGAGCTTTGATTAAAACACTTGCATGATAGAAAACTATGTATACCGTGTAAAGAGGCGTTTTTCACAAAAAATCTTATGTCGGAAATCTTCGTAAGCCGAAAAGCGAGAAACATACATGTACACAATACATGTACTGCCAATTTTCGGCCAATCAATTCCATTTATTAATGCATCATGAAGAATATTGTTAACATTTCTAATACCATATTATCATATGTTTATTATCCCTCCCACTTTTGAAATTCCCATTAATGAAATTGACTTACGAAAATTTTGTTCGTAAGAATTTTTCGTGAAAGGTTGCAGTGATGAGTAATGTAATTAACTAAATTAAGTATTTTTGAGCAGATTGGTTCACAACAGTCCATACAAACCAGGCGACTTTAAAATTCACTAACCATATTTTTTCAATAAAGATCGAAAAAAGTATGACTTTAGACAAGCCGAAATCAATACTTCTAAATGACAGAATACAGTATGTTACATAGGGCATATACCACTCCATAACCCCTCTTACATTTTCATAAATCTAGCGCTTATATCTAATTTGTCGGAGCGTACGCCAAATTTTCATTGCCAAAGCACTGCGCAGCGATTATCCCTTAATTAAATGCAAGATTTACCGCTGCGAGGTTAAAGCCTCATCGATAGTCGATTTTCCCTCCTCTATTTCTATCCGAAAACAAGGACAGTCTACTCATTACCTGTATAAACATTCCATGGCATAATTTTTAAATCATTAATCGTCTTAATTAACCTAAAAAACTGTTCACATAATTGTAACCCATCCATCACGTTGATAATTTAAGTAGTAATTTATAAACCCGATCTCGATAGCAAGACTCCTGTAAATGCCGGATTCAATTGCCATCCGAAATTATGTAAACTTTTCACCGAATCTTGATACTTAAATAGCGATTCTATGACAGTTTCTGTAAACATGTGTACTTCAAATTACATTATTTAAATCTGGTTAACAATAAATGCTTAGTATAAAATGAATTGTGAAATAAAATTAATGTCTTTAATTTGTCATGTAATTGAATAATGTTTACGTCTTGTTGTACGATATAACAATCTGTAACAGTTGAAACATTTTACTTAACGAGTTCCATTGCTAATGTTATAGATAAAATATCATGCTGTTTTATATCAACGAAATCAAGTATATGTAGTTACATGGTTTTTTGCGTGCCGGTATAATACTACATTGTATTTTATAAGAAATATTCTACAATAATGTAGCAGCAGTGGTCCTGTGGAAGAACGCACGCTTAGAGATCGAGTGGTCCCTGGCTCAAGCCCCTCAAAGGACAATGCTTATTTCATTGAGCAAGAAGCTTACCTGCAGCTGTCCGACTCCATCCAGGTGCAAATGGGTAATGCCTGAAGGTGATTGCAATGATTACGGGTAATTTCAATATAATTAACACTAAAAACAGAGCTAGATAGCCAATATAATTTCCAGTCAAACGTCATAGGTATATACAGATATAACATTCAAGTGGTTGTATTCATCCTACTCATATATCTATCTTGTCAATATTTCTTTACAAAAAAAAGAAATCAATACATTCATCATCCTATAGTCTCTTGCTAGGCATGAATTAACTTACACTAGCCTCAAAGCAAATTTGTCTCAAAATCCGTTGTTGCTATATTATTGTTTGTAAACCATTACAAATCATATTGTCATTGCCTTCACACGGTAATCAGTCCTTGTCTAAATTTATAAATAAGATTACCACTGAAAGCCTCTTAACATATGTTTCCGAGATAAGAAATAGTCCATTGATAAATTACTACGCAATATGTGTATATATCGAGTATGTGCACTATTTGTTCAAAAATTTGTTGCTTAGAATTTTTTTTATTAGATACGCATTTATGATATTTTCTTGAATCCATCCCTTGCTTTCTTGTTTGAACCTTTGAAGTCTCTGGTCTCAAATCATTATTGCCCTTTTTCTATTGAAGATCGTGAGTTAAAGCTCAGTTGTCGATCATTAATCTTAATAAAACGAAAATAAAAACAGTTAACATCTGGACCTCGCATTTCAACAATGATCTCATAATTTTATTATAAGTAAAATTTCCAAGAAGCCACAGAATAAAGAATGTTTGAAACAGTTCAAACATCTCTATACATATAATGATAATTTTTGTTATGGCACCCCAACCTTGTACAGACTAGTCTATTGCATGGTCATACACGATGCTTGATTTTATTTCTAGAAATAAGAATTAATATACAACAGTAAACAATGACCTCATGATATTTGAACGCAACAAAAAATAGTTCTTTGTACGTAAAAACACAAAATATTATATATTATACAGAAATAAAATCACATGCCACTCTCTCCTGGATTGAATATCAGAGTATGTTAAGTTCGCTTGTAAAAGCACCTCCAATGACATCAAATTCGGTCGCCATAACATTTACGATAACAAAAGCAAATAATAACACGATGGCTGGTCTTTTTCAATTATCGTTATTGACAATAATTGCTGATCAGAGTGACACACTAACTTGAAACTATTCATTCAATTTTAAAAATCCAACTTGGTAAAAAATAGAAACTGAAAACAATGATCATTTCCTCCTTGACACAACAAAACAACCTTTGTCTTTTTGGACATCCTGATTACAGTTTACATTTTAGTTATTAATTCAATTTGTAATTGATTTAGGAGGGTCATTTATTACTTTCATTGTTCAACAAAAGCTAAATATCGTTTGAACAGTTTTAAGTTAGAAAATTACAATTTTAGCGCTCCACGCCTAAAACGTTCCATTTTTGGGTTTAGAACTACATGTAAGGCTTTTAAAATAAAAGTAACCATTTCTAATCAATCAGTTGTCTGTTTAAGAAGTTTTTAAAGATGTAATTAGTCGCCATAAATGGTCTGCCTAATTACCTGACATATACATAACACTACAACAATCAATTGGTGGCTTGCCACACCAATACGTTTGTTTGACGAAACGTGACTACTGGTTACATATACGACAGGCCGTACTGCGCTTTCTTCGTTTGAAGCATATAAAGTAAAAACTGACAGACTCATACGTTTTGATGTTAAAATTTTGTATGTAAACATTTTAGTCATTGTGTAAATATTTTATTTTAATTGTCTCAATGCATGCCTATAAAACGACTCTTTATTCGAAAAAATATTTGTCAAATAATGTATCATAAAATATAATTTTAAACCCTTTCATGATAATAGTTTTAGATCTTATAATTTTAATCTAATAAATGATGGGCGAAGCGATAAGATACATTAGCCTTGTTTCATGCCTTCAGTGAAATTAATCCATTTTTTAGCAATCAAAATTTTATTAGATATATATCAACAGATTTTATAGGAGGTGAAACTATTAAATTAATTGTCAAAATTTAGAATATATTGTCTTTTATAATGTACAATTGGTAATAAAGCCATGATTGAAATTTTTACCAAAGATTTAACAGTCTGACATAGAGTCATTCTAATGAAAAAAGGAGCACTTGAAAATATAGAGCAATATTGCCCACAAGAAAACGCTCATTTAAAGTAAATACTTTTGATGCTTTTTGTGTTTTGTTAAGACATTCTAACTTAAGACAAATTAATTTTGCTATGTTTATCGCCTATGAGCAAGTCAAAGTTTTGTTAAATCGATAGAATTAGTAAAAGTTGTTTAACTTTCTTCCTATTACTGTAGTAGAACTAGATTGAATAAGCCTCGTGTACATGCAAAGCTAATAACTTGTTAAAATACAATTACATATGTCTTTTCTTGCTTACTTACTTCTGAAACTATTGAAGTAAACATCGCTCATTACCTCTAGGCTATGCTTTAAAACTGACATTTAAAACACATGTTTCATTCTTTGAAAATGTGTGAATCTTGTCTGTAAACAATGATTGATGAACTTGTATCCCATTGTTGGTGATTCCCGTACTTCGTTATCATACAGTAAAAGTATAATTGAATATGTTTTAATGAATGAAAAATACTGCTAGGGTATAAACTTTAATGTTTAAATCAATTTTGAGACTCTTTAAAATAACTAAATACTACAATCCAAATGCAATATTATGATGTTTTAATCATTTTGAAGATTTCTGTCTGATATTGAAATTCATTGACATGTTGTATTGCCAGCAAGCAAGAAGCATAAAGTTATTATTACTATAATTGCTTTCCTATAGAATTGCATGTACCAGTAATTTGTTGATAGATATGGAAATGGGACATTATTTGTCTAAGATGAAAGATTACGTGAACACCAATGGACTAAAACAACCAGTTAGATAGATTGAAAGCAATTAATCGTCACCATATTGTTGGTTTGGATAGAACTCCTGCAATAATAAATTTGTAATTTTTTACTGACTTATGCTGTGTTTTAATTTGACATTTAAACAGGTCAGAATCACTACTGTTTTTAGTTTGAAACATTTTTTATACAATCATTTAACCTCTGACTGTCAAAGAAACCAGGGAACATGTATATATCGTATTAACTAAAGTTATTCGTTGTTTGTTAACAAATGGTTATTCCGCATATCTTTAACTATAAGTGAAGTTAAGTCAACATCGCCCTTGGTAATTGATAAATCACTAACACATATCCGCCTACATAAAAGTGTGGTTAACTAGTCACGTCTAATGAAGATGTTGACATAAACATATTGATAGACCATTCCTGGTTTCTCAAAATATAGTGAAATAGACACACTTCTAATATAATAAACTAATTCAATAGAAGCAACAAATGTCTAACTATAAATTCTAACATTTTATCATTTGTTTGATGCCACATGACCATTACGTGTGTAGCTTTATTAAAACACATTGAAAAAGAGATATGTACTACGACGAAATACAACATAACGATAGTTAATTCGGACAGATGATAAAATTCATTGACATTAAACATACTGTACTATTAGTTATCACTAGCCATAAAGATTATATAACATTTCAATAGCATTTCGTTGTAGCTTAAGACATTGACCTTTTATTAGATTTCGTGTGTTATATAAACTTATTATTTCTTTCCTATAGAATAGCATGTACCAATAATTTCTTCATAGATTTGGAGATAGGGCATTATTGGTTTAAAATAAAAGTAATGTGAACAGCTATAGACTAAAGCAACCAGTAAGATGTATTGCGACAATGGTTGGGTTTTTTTGTTGATTATAATAGAACTCTTGCTTAAAAGTATATAAATTTTATTCCGTATTTTGAAATGTCATGAACATAAATCAGGAAATCTAATAATCTTTTGTTGGCATTACGAAATATTATTAACTCTTTGACCGCCTGAGGGAAAATTATATTTAAACACATATTCGTCACTTTATAATTGGCATTTCGAAATATTTCATTTAATATCACTTTGACCGCCTGAAAGTCAAAAAGAAACCAGAGCTCATGTTTAGATCGTTTGGACAGAAGACAAACAATATTCGTTAACAAACGGTTGTTCCACATGATTTTAACCATAAGTGAATGTAAGACAATATCGTTCATGGAAATTGATAAATCACTGACAGATATCCGCCGTATAGTAAACTAGTCGCACCTTAAGAAGATATTGAAGTAAACATGTTGATATATCATTCCTTGTGTCTCAAGCAATATTGTGAGATAGAATACAATTGTAATGTAATAAACTAATTCAATAAAAGCAACACAAATCTAAATACATATTCAAATATTTTACCAATGTTCCATGTCACATGGCCATTACGTATGTAGCTATATTAAGAAGCTTTAGGACAGAGATGGGTGTTACGACGAAATACAACATAACGATAGCTTCATCACTTTATATAATTCTGACAGATGATAAATTTCATTGACATTAAACATATTGTACTGTAAGTTATCACGAGCAATAAAGATTATATAACATTCCAATAGCATTTCGTTGTTAAGACATTTTTTTGGCCTTTTTTTGGTTTCACAAGCCATATTATTACATTACAAGTTATTATTACTTTCCTATAGAATAGCATGTACCAATATTTTCTTCATAGATATGGAAACTTTATCGGTTTAAAATAAAACGTAACGTAAACAGCAATGGACTAAAGCAACTAGTAAGAAATATTAAAAGATTTTTTTGTTGATTAAATAAATTATAAAATTTATGCCATGTTTTAAAATGACATGAACATAAATCAGGAAATCTATTGTTGTTACGAAACTGATACTATGCCATGATATTTTCATAACTTTAAAGAGTTCTGACACAAAATGAAATTCGTTGTTCTTACAGTTATCCCAAGACATAACCTTATTATTTCTTTCATATAGAATAGCATGTACCAATAATTACTTCATAGATGTTGGGATAGGGCATTACTGGTTTAAAATAAATCGTTACGTGATCAAAATTGGAGTTAAACAACCAGTAAGATACATTGAAACAGCTTTTTCGGAGCCTAATTGTTGATGTATATAGAATCCCTGCCCTAATAAATTTATACATATTTCATGGATTTATGACGTGTTTTTAATTTGACATTATCATTACCATGGAGTATAGTATTGGTATTTTAAAACATTTTTTTTCTTCTTAAAAGCTCTTTGACCGCCGGAAATTCAAAGAGAAACCAGAGAACATACTTAGATAGTAAATTCAAAAGCCTACCAGTATTCGTTCATATACGGTCGTTCAACGTGATTTTAACGGTAAGTAAAGTTAAGACAACATCGTCGATGGTAATTTATAAATCACTGACAAATATCCGCCTACACCAAAGTGTGGTTAACTAGTCACGTCTTAAGATGATGCTGACATAAACTGAGTGATTGGCCATTCCTCATTCCTCGTAATATATTGTGATATAGACACACATTCTAATGTAATAAACTAATTTGATAGACGCAACAATAAATTCAATACATGCATATATTCTAATATCAAACCAATGCTTTGTGTCTAATGACCATTAAATATGTTGCTATATTAAACTTATGTAATACATATAACACTTTAAAACAGATAGATACAACAATATGTATACTTTGAATATCACAATGTTTTCATCAGATCTAAAATTTCTGACAGATGATAAAAGTTAATGGACATTAAACATATTGTTCTGTTTTGCGAGACATTAAATTTATGTAACATTCCAATAGCCTTTAGTCGTAGCTTTAGACTCGTGGCAATTCTTAGAGATAAAATGACAAATGAAACAAAGAACTCTAGCATCTTGTACAATATGATGCAACCAACTCTTGTTCATTCTCTCAAGTACATTCTCCTCACCCTATGTTCTTTTTTGAGTTGAAAACACAATACGTCTGTCAAGTTGTAATATTTCTTGTAATAGCATTTTGACAACCTTGTAGTCATACAAGAAACAGGCATCAAGTATATATATATTGTATAAACAAAGTACAAAACACCATTATTTTACATATGATTGTTCAAGGTGACTTTTAACCATTGGCGAAGTTAAATCAACATGGTTCACATTAATTACCAAATAATTACGATATTCGCCTCATGAAGGAATGACAGAAACTGTTCCCTATTCCTTGTGTCTCTTTGAATATTGAGCCATAGACACAAATCTGATGGAATAAACTAATTCAATAGAAACAGCAATAATATAAGTATATATTCTAATTCTTTACCAATGTTTGATGTCATATGACTATAAAATATGTTTCGTCATTTAGACACTTTAAAAAAGGCAGATACTACGTAAAAATACGATACTACAATGTTTTCATTATCTAAACCTTTACCTGTTATGAAGGTGACTTAATTTTGGTATTGCTTTGAATTAACGAAAGGCAAGTGGAACTCATGTTGACAATTTGCAACATCCTCTTTCTAGAGTACTTCACTTTCTGGATTTGTATCATACTTTTACATTGTTTAATGCAAAAAAGAAAACGCGAATATTTTAAGTTACAGGTCAAGCTCTTGTATTCACTAACAGCTTATATTTTAGATGTTCTGTACGGTAAAATTTCAATACCTTCAGAGCTAACTGTTCCGGACATTTTAACGAATTAGATATTTAAGACACGACCGAATTTATCAAAATGAGCCAATTAGTTCAATACTAATTTTTAACTTGATAATGAACACTTTTTAATTTAAATAACTTTGTTAGTGACTTGAAAGGCGACTAATTTTACTAACAAGTGTCTGTTTTAATTTCAATAAAACAAGATTGAAGCTTTACTACTCCGTCAAGTACTTTTATTGTAACATGAGTTCTCTCCGGCTAAATAGACTTCTAAATTTGTTAAAATTGTTGATGTGAATGTTCAATGAAACAATCGATGTTGGTTGCCAATATCAAACATTCTGTTGGTAAGGTTTAAAACGTATTACATATCAACATTGTTTAGATAGGTATGGTCCGAAAGTGATTGAAATTGTAAATCAGCAATTGTAATGTAGGACTGGTAATGTCTTAGGTTGCATTCATACCAATAATTTTGTAGGTAAGGTTTGAAATTGTAAAACATCAAACATTTGGTATAGTGCGGACACATTGACCCCGACCTGACCTTTATGCAAGAATATTCATTACATTTAATACGAAGGTAGTATTAATGTTCGAAAACAATCGGATTATACCGTCAAGGCTCGAATGTAATTATAACACAGGGATTAATTTTAAAGTACATTTAAAGTGTACAATGAGTCTCTATTACACATAGGCCGGACCAGAATATTATACGATGAGGCTAGCTACCAATTCAAAAGATGTAGGTTTTAGCCCCACAACCGCCATCCCCGCCCATTTTATTGTAATTTGTAATTACAAATGTAAGAAAACAAGTTTCACGTTTGAATGCACATATATACTATATACATGTCTTGTTAAACTTATAATGTAAGCCATAGCCGACATTACACCCTCAAAACCTACAAGCCCCATGCAACCCTACTAAGTACCCGCCGATGCTATTTACAATCAATGTAAATCGACTGCTTATTTCAAATACGTAACGAGCCGAAGTGTAGATTAGGCGTGGTATTGATTTTCGCCGGGATATGTGTATCTGATAATAAGATGCAAATGAGAAAGGTAAGGTCGGGGTCAATATGTCCGCACTATAGGTAAGGGTGTAAAGTTGTAAAACAACCTGCATTTTGTGAGCATGATTTAAAAATCGTAAAACAGCAATAAGTTTGCAGGACTGATAAGGTCTAAGCATTTATTGATATCAATAATTTTGGGAGTAAGGTTTAACAATTAAAACAGCAATAACTTTGTAGAAAACATCAAATATATTGTAGGTAAGGTTTTAAAGTTGTAAATTGTCAATGATTTTGTAGGTAAGGTTTAAAATTTGTGAAATAGCATTTGCATTGAAAGGTGAGGATGCAAATATTATCAAACAGCAATATTTTGTTTGGTGTGATTAAAACATGTAAACAGCGAACAATTTTGTAGGTTAGGCTTAAATTGTTAAACACCAATACTTTGTAGGTAATGTTTGAACTCTGTAAAACAGCACTAATTTTGTAGTTAAGGTTTAAGAATTGTAGATATTGTATTGCAGTTGTAAATCAACAATAAGTAAATGAGGCTGAATGTGTAAATTATCATCAATTTTGAAGGTGACGTCTCAAATTTATAAAATTTGTCTTGTCTTGTCTTGTCTTTATGGATCCACGAAACGTTAGATCTGTAAAGTCCTAAAGTTATAAATTGTAACCAATTTTGTAGGTAAGATCTTAAATTTTGACAAGTCATTGTGCTTCTTGGTATGAAACACATTGATGAAACACATTAAAATACAATTACTCTGAATCGTACAAAGTTTGTATTATTACATTATTGAAATAACATAGAAATAATATTGAATGATGTAAGTTTGTTCGCAATGGGTATTTAACTATAACTGACGAATATACCACACATATCTGAGGCCCACATGGAAGATTGGACTTGTCCAAATGTGCAGCCTGTTTAAATAAAGTCGTTATTATTATTTTTATTATTATTATTATACGTTCTAACGGCCACAACCATAAGAAATTGTGTAAACTACATCTGTAGTGATTTTAAGGTCATAGTAAAAGGCGGCATAAAGATAAAAAGTTGCTCGACAGAAATGTGGCTTGTTTTTTTCTTGTTTTCTTGGGTGTAACGTCGTAGCAACACATTGTATAGGTCATATAAAGGCGGCCAGTCAACCTACTCACTAATCCTGGAAAAGCTAAATCCCTGGATTTAGCTGTTAACCAACTACTAAGCACATACTTTCGCCAGTGACTGACAACTGCCCTACATAATTATGATTCATTGGTGAAGGAAGATAGGCCGTAGAAATAATTTCCTGACCAAGCTCCACGAAAAATGCCCCGCCCGAGAAACAAATCCACGACCCCTCGATCAGTAGACTTGCGTGCTTCCAAATGAGCTATTCGGGCGGCATATGTGTCTATGCTAAAAATGATATCAAATTTGCCACATGTTTGAAATGCTTGTGCGGTTTCGACTTTTTTGTGACTTTATTGTATCTTTATTGCAACCTATAGGTCAGTTTGTCTTATAATATCATAAAGTATCGTTTTGACACAATTACAGACACTGAATGATATTCTGAAATTCGAGAAAAAAAGACAAATCAGTGAACAAGTACTGATTCAAATCTATTCGAACCATATGACACAATTATAGCTTGGGATTTAGTGATGATCGATTATAATCGATAATCAATCGTTTCATTAAAAGTGGGAGACATTGATTATGAAATTTATTAATCGATTATCGCTACTGTCTAAATTCATTTTATTGACAATGAGACATACTAGTTTTAATCAATTGATAATTCCGAGGAAAAACATTTAATGGGGATAAAACTCTTCCTAATTGAACCATGATGAGTACATTTTTACAACTACTATGTTATTGTAAATCTTTGAGATCTGTGTTGATATTTTTGGTCGGCGACATGAAATTCGCAACTATTGGACTATATATAGCTCCATTTCTATACTACATTGATACGAAAAATGTCCGAAAATCGATTTTATTCATGGGTATAGATGCAGCAATAATTATTTTACATTAAATTATATAAAATGTTGATGTTAAACTTAAAGCTTAATTCAAATAACTAATCATGCTATTAATGTAATAGTGTCTGTCGACGCTAACCTTGTTGATATTAATGCAGCATTTGTTTCGGACGTATATAGAGAAGAGAGCTGGAAATTTTGTTTAACTGCTCCCAGGAGCTACGGCAAATATGGAGTTGATGTTATGTAAAGCAATGGTGTTTTTTAAAACTTATATGGGAATTATTAAGTAAGAATGTCAATGCTTAACAAGAAAGGACGCATTACGACGATGCCACTTAAAAATAATGTATCTTAGATTAGTTTAATCATAGATCACTGCCCGTATGACATATATTCAAACATATAATCAAAGCAGTTGTAATGACAGTTAATACCTAAGTGCATGTATGGGAATTTGGTTTAACTCTAACGTCTGTAATTGAGTTCAGGCTAACCCTTTGCTCATCCTGTCAGGAAAATGCATTCCCAATAAAAATGTAATGAAACCCGACAATTTAAGAAGTTTTGTGCAAGAACATAATTATGGCAAAGTGACATTTGATTTGTTCATGTCCATTGCATATATTTCTATTGTATCTTCTTATATGTACTATTCATTTTCATAATTTGTAATCTGATAGTCGTCATGTCTTTGTTGTTTTAAGTGAGCATGTCATATTTATATATTTATTAAACCATATTCGGGAGTAGTAAATATAAAGATATGTTAATCAATACAAATATTGAATAAACATTGTAAGGTATAAATAAAGTATATAGTTTACTTTGATAAAATCTAAATTGTATAATTACATGAGCAAATCTACAAATAGGAAAAATACAACAAAAACATTCATTTTTCACCAAATATTCTACAAAATATGGTATTTAAGGTAGAATTCCCCTAAATATCATTATCAAAATTAAGATTTTTTATAGATGCTTATTAATCCTGCTTTGCTTAATAAACATATGTTTATCATTTTGCATGGACTAGATTAAATGCCTTATATAATCATGCAATCTTGTGGACAAAAACATTGGATGGAATGCGAGTTATTGCATTAACCTCTTTTTATATGGAAATGATAAAGCAATTATCTAATTTTGATAATAAAAATCTTTTAAAACATATAATTAAATTTTTGACAGTGAAAAGTTTAGAAAAAATATAGTTTCCGATTAGGTACCCAACGTTTTCTATGAAAAAAAGTTAAAAAATGCGCAGTACATTCGGTTTCATATATATTTAACATGAGTTATCCTAGATTTTCTTAATTCTAGCAGTCATAAAACATAGTTAGTTATTAGGGAAATTCTACCCGAACAAGACTTACTCACAAAATCTGTGCCTTGGTCTCGCTTGGCAAGGTATGTCGACGAGCAATATAATCAAATGTAAGATCACTACCATATGATCAAAAGATCCCCTTACCATCCCCATTCCCATAGCCTGTGGACAAAAATATAAATAAAAAATAACAAAAGACAACATTTACTATGGTTTTATATCAATTAAAACTTACCTGCAATGGGATCCTAAAGCAAATCCTTGGCATAACAAAATTTGGTTACATAATAGTATTAATATCAAATGCGTTAAAGTGTACATTCTGCTATCACTGTTTAATGGTGTGTTTTGCTCAAACACCACTAGAAAAAGAATACAATCAGTCGATGCGAGAAACTTTTATTTCCAACAAAGCAACAATGGTCTAGTCCAGTAGTTTGAAGCGGCTATGCAAAGCAGTTTCCGACGATTCAATTCAATTTCACGACACAGCTACAGTGCCGCGTTTAGGCGTAAATTGGATTAGGAACAAATGTTGTCCTAGCGATTATTCTTTTGTAGTGACGCCCTTGGTAACTAGTAATGATCAGAAGAATAGTTAGTCGTTGATGAAAGCTTCCAGACTTGACAAACTAACTATTATGAGCGTACAGGGAGAGGCTATTCCACTAAACCCTCATCACTAACATGCAGGGATTTTTTTCCAATTTTCAGTTGTTTTTAAAACAAGATTTTTTTAGCATGTTTTTCAGGATTTTTAAACGGCTTAGTTGATCAGGGAATAGAGTTTATGTCTTAATAAATGGATGATTTGAGAGCATCAGGAAACCTCACAATAATTTAATTGTATTTCTGAATGAAATGAGCCTCAGAACAATGACGAAATTTGAACAAAATTATGATAGCATTTTGAACTGATTCGACTTATCGGAACTTATCTTCTTTCTGTAAGCATTTAATATCTTACAGCCGACAGTGTCCCGACCCACCAAAGACATTATATTAATGCATAGTGGAAATTTGAACTGAACAATACAATAAAGAAAATATTAGATAGCACCAATTCAATAAATATAAATTCACCTTAGATCTTAGATCAACATTTAATTATATAATTATGTGGGGTTTTTAAAGTATTTTTATATACGCTCAGGTTGGCCAAACTATATTTATAAAATGCACTTTAAATATTAGGGGCCGGCAACAAAAAACTAACCGATCGGGTTCACCTAAAATTCTTTACGGATGTCCTTTAGAAAATATAAATTTTGAACAAATTGTAAAGTTTTAGCTACATGTTTGTTTACAGCCACACGTTACAGTACTTGTTGTAAAGTTACTAAAATTGACACTGTAATAGATTTGATATCATCAAGCGAGGCATGACGGTATGACGTTTAAATGGCAACATTTGGGTACTGGTGTAGTCAGCTCTGGGTTGGTCCGAAACCAATTCAAATCCCAAATTTGTGTTATTCGTTAATTTGATTAGGAACAAGTGTTGTCCTAGCGATTATTCTTTTGTAGTGACGCCCTTGGTAACTAGTAATGATCAGAAGAATAGTTAGTCGTTGATGAAAGCTTCCAGACTGACAAACTAACTATAATGAGCGTACAGGGAGAGGCTTTTCCACTAAACCCTCATCACTAACATGCAGGAATTTTTTCCAATTTTCAGTTGTTTTTAAAACAAGATTTTTTAGCATGTTTTTCAGGATTTTTAAACGGCTTAGTTGATCAGGGAATAGAGTTTATGTCTTAATAAATGGATGATTTGAGAGCATCAGGAAACCTCACAATAATTGTATTTCTGAATGAAATGAGTATCAGAATTTTAGAACCATTTAAACAATGACAAAATTCGCACGAAACTATAATATTTTTATACTGATTCGACTTATGGGTAACTTATCTTCAATCAATGTACGTAAAAGCGGGTGTGATCGAGATGTTATGACATTGAACCGATTATCAATAGATAGCCAGCTCCGCGTTGGTTCGAATCCCATGATAACAATCTCCTTGCTTTCTGGAGCGAACAAATTTATCGTACTAGCTCAGTACTGGGAAGCAAGGAAGCAGGCATAAAAGTGATTAATCTAAGTTGTTAGAACTTGTTTCACCATCGAGCTTTTAAAAATTAGTATAAACTAATAAACGATTAATATAATCATATACACTCAATTTTACTTGTAGAAAAAGTTATTTATATCCTACATTATATAAATATACATTTTGAGTGGCTGAAACATATTTTTATCTTTTTCATATTTTTATAATCGGAAGTGTTTATAAACGAAGTAAATTTCAATTGGAAATAACGAAGTTGCAAATGTATGATTTTGTAGTAAGGTATCCTTTACAGAGCAGTGAACTACTTTTATATTATTTCATTGGCCAACTTGAATCATTATTATATGCGCGATATGACCTTTTTGTGTTGGTGCGCCAACAAACTGAATCATCATTTATAATATCTGTTAAATATTTAATAAAATCAACTTTTCAAAGAAAGATACATTTCATTTATGTGTTAAAAGTTTAATGATTTTTGTGATAAATTAATGAAGTTTTTTAGCCTTAATTGTCTGTCAGTTTCCAAAACTGTATTCAATGTTACTTAATGCAACAATATAGATTTAAAAACATTCTTATGGCATTTCCAAGAGATAAATCTGCTACATTTCAAAGCAATACAATATAGGCGGATCCAGCGGGGGTCAGGGGGGATCAGGGGGGTCCGGAACCCCCTAGAATTTCAAAAATGTACCTGTCCAACAGTGTATTTCTTGACTGTCAGTCATTTTTAAGTAGCATGAAGCAATTTTTCTCGGTGCTTAACATAGATGTAATGGTTATGTAGATTGTATTATAAATATGTTGCATTATTCTGCAAAAGGTGTATAATGTGATAGAGGTGCGAAATTTTGGACCACCCTAGAAAAGTTCGGACACCCCCTAGAGAAAAATCCTGGAACCGCCCATGTACAAACAAACATTTTGAAATAAACCTCTACTACAGCTTCGTTAAAATTCTATTTAATACAGAACTTATGTATATTCTTATTCTCGATTCAGCACGTATTGTAAAAGTCATATATGCTCATCAATGAAGCTAAGTTCTTTTCCAGCCAAGTTCTTGCATTGCATTAGCTCATTCAAGTACAGCATGTTTACTTAAACGTATAAGTTCTGTTGTTAATACATGAAGAACTTAATAACTGATAAAAATCTCTAAGAAGTATGTATGTTTATTTCCTGCTCATTAAAATCTATTGTGACCCAGTTCTCATCGAGTTATCAACAAACACTTCATTCATAATATTTACTGTGTTTATTTACAAACACATGTACATGTAGTTCAGTAATTATAACTACAGACTTAAATTATGTATTTAATTCTGATTCTAATTCATGAAGATCAGTAGTCCGTCACGGACGGAGGTACATGTATGTGCTTTGTAACTGTTTTTTAAAAAAATGTCAGACATCGCACAATTTTGCAATTATAGATATGGCCTTTAAAGAGGAACTTTTTTGTAGAACAGAACAGAACATATCTTAATTTGTTTACAGGCTGCATGATAATGGTAATGATAATTATAATGCTTATGCTAATGATAATAATAATAATATAATGATAATAATGATGGAAATAATAATTCATAATAATGATCATGAAAATGATTATGATAATAAAAATGATAATAATTAATCATTAAAGTACGTGATACTTTTCATGCATTTACTTCTCATAATGATCTGTATTGAACCACAATGTAACATTTAATGAATGTTGTCATTTGGAAGGAATGCTTACAGATAAGGGTTTGAAATACGTAAGCATGATGAGCTTAGTTTAGATTGATTGGTTAGATGTCAGTTAGAATTTGTGAACTTATCCTTCAGTCTGTCTGAATCTTAGATCTTGTACAAAACTGGTCCTGACATTTGAGTATCTTAGAAAGTACTGTTCAATGTGATCGAGAAATAGTTCATAGACGTATCGGTATCCCCAAAAATGTTCTTTACAATAAAACCTTTGGTTTAAGCTATGCATCAGGCTTTTGTAACTCGCAGCCCACACAAACATGAAATAACAGAGACTTTGACTTTGAGCCGAGCACATCTTGGGTAAAATCCCGCATGTCAGATCGTTTGGGTGGTATTATCCCAGGCCTGTAGGGACGTCCCTGCCAATTATTCCCACTATAAAGCCTGGACATATCAACATTTACTCTAGTCTTATATTCAGAACTCCTCGGTTAATTTCTACGCAAATATGCCTCCGACATCATAAGTATATAAAGTAGTTCTGATATGGAACTTGTTGTAGATTTAAATTCACTTAATGTGGGCTCTGTTGAAATAAAGTTAGATTTACATTGAAACCTTACGTGTGAGGTATTGTGCTTATTTTACATTATAATAGAGTAAGATATGTTCATTCAGAAGCCCCATCCAGAACATTTAAATTGCTACATATAGCTATAAACAAATTTAAATAACTTGTACGACTACATGGAGCTATGAATAGACTTAAAAAACTGTTAGGGCTACTAAGAGCTTTAAAATAGTTAAAATATTTGTTAGTATTAAATAGAACTACAAAAGAACTTAAATAATGTTCAGTTAGAACTTCAGTTCCCTAAATATATGTACTACGATACTCAACTTCTTCAAACGGAACTAGACACTTGTCTCTAGCTATAAAAACACGATTTCTAGCAACAAAATGAGATTTATACACAAATACAACTTTCATCCTTAAATAACCCAAGTAATTCAATAGACTAGTCTTGTTCTTGAACAAAATTGAATATTGAAATTGGGAAGACTTTATTGGATAAGTAATAAGTGTGTCCATTAGCATAATCAGTATATATAAGTACCAAGTTTGTAGAGGACACTTCCTTCAATGGCAGAGAAACTCTTGTAGTCTTGAAGTGGAAGGAAATCATACACTTTATGCCAACATTATTTAAAATACCAATTTGAAACGAATGATAAGTACATACATTTTGATGGTTGCATTATGTAATACGGTATGAAAAGGAATACTGCAATCGTATTGGTTTCTTGAATACTTCTTTGATTAATTCGGTGTATGTTTTGAACTGTAAGCCAGTTTACTATGGAATCATCAATGTTAATGTAATCAGCCTTTATGAGCGGTAACTCCAATAATAGTGTTAGTAATTTAAAACGATGGGTTGAACAATGTGCATTGATGTAGGTGAGCTGAGGTTTTATAAATGCCCCAGTTTGATTTGTTTTATTTTAAAAGTTATTTTGGTTGGAACAGGAACAGTGGAGATTGAAATTTAGCTATCAATATTTAAATCAAAAGTTTTGATCACAATAAGTTAATGATGAAGTCTTATGATAGAAACATACTCCTTCCCAGAATTGAACAACTATTTTTTATAATAGTTTATATATTCAAATTGTACAAAAATGATAACAGTTACCTGTTATGAAAGGATTCATTTTCAGAAACGTGCATTTTTGTAAAACTTAACCTTGGAAAGCAAAATGTTTTGCCATGTTTACAGCGTCTCAAATGGTATTAATATTTTATTGACAGTTTTAAGACAGTTTTAAAGTTTGGAGTAAATGAAAAATCTTTGTATAGTGCCTTTCAACTTCTGACTTGAAATAAAATTGTGTATCTTACATAATCAAGACAGAAATAGTACTTATACATGATCATGAATAATGAAGAATCAATTGTTTAATTCAGGTTACACGTACAGCGGTTTCGCTATAATTTAGAGCACCGCCGTATGCTTATCCATTACCTATACAAACTAATATAGAAATATATATTGTAACTCATTTCTTCGATTCGTTTTTTTTTACTTTTATCTCGTATACAGAATTACTGATAAATATTTAAACAATACTAGAATTTAATTTCAAATACACTGTTTAATGCAATTAAATTTATATTAAAATTCTATTACAATCCTCACATTCACAGTCGTTTTGCTCTAAAATGTGCGTTAAATATTTTATATCTTATCTTTTTAATAGTTTTACAAGTTCAAACAAAAAATCCTGCTTACCACCTGTGTGTATGTATGATTGATAATGATACGTGAGACAGTGCGCAGTAGTAAGTTTTACGTTAGGAAATCTTACACCGTTTATATCAATTTTTCGACTCATATGTATACCAACTTTTGACCTTTATTTTGAATAACAGCATTTGCTCTACCATTCCTGTTTGTCCAGTGAAATACTCTTCCGGTATTGAATATTGAGAAATGAATAAAATATATGACTCCATTGGTTGTCCCTCTATAAAGTTAAGTATACGATTCCACATTTTCAATTCAAAATCGTTCCCGTAAAAAGTTTCCTATAAAAAGTTTAATAAACGACCCTAAATGTTCCATGTGCAGATCTCCCATAAAACGTTTAGAATAAGGTCCCATATTTTCAATATGTGAGTCCTGGTAAAAGTTTAGTATACGTATGGTGAAAGTGTAAAAAGTGTTAAAATTGATATAATCTAAAAACCTTTAGGTTCTTATTTTCGTTATTTTGTTGTGGTGCCACATATTTTCAATATGTGAGTCCTGGTAAAAGTTTAGTATACGTACATGTATGGTGAAAGTGTAAAAAGTGTTAAAATTGATATAATCTAAAAACCTTTAGGTTCTTATTTTCGTTATTTTGTTGTGGTGCCACTTTGATAACAAAATTAAAAAATCTAAAAAAGCCTCTTTACTTTTTGGTTATGTTGAAGATATATGATGTTAAACTGTTGCTAATCTTGATTTGTTTGCTTAATACTTTTAACACTTGTCTAAGTAGTGTCAAGGGTAAAAAATTGGCGTGAACTCAAATGCGTAGGCACAAAACATAAGTGCATAAGATTATTTCATATTAGACCATAAAATCTGAAACTTCAATTAGGCCAAGTGGACATCAGTTTGAATTGCTTCTATAATGAAATATTGACTGTGATAGCTAATTAACTTAAAGGGGGACAATAGAAAGGTACCGATCGCTTTGTCATTTAGGTTCCTATGTTCTTTATAATAATCATCCCGCGGTGTACATCGCCTTCCTACCTCAGTAATTTTGAATACTGTCCAATGATTGCATTATCACTACATCTAGTAGTCTAACAGTCATTAGTCACCAATCAGTCACACTTAATTAACTTTAATCAAGAGACGAAAGTCTTACCTTTCAACTCAAATGAAAGAAAGAACTTCTCAGTCGTATAAATACGATTATATGTTAATTAAGACCCACGAACGACTTGTTTTATAAATATTTAAACATTGTCCCAACTCAAAGAAGATTTTCTGACAAATAACGTGAGAAGTTACACCATTGGGACACAAAAACAAAACGAATTTAGTCTTGAATTCTCAACGATTGAAATTAATACAAAACATTTAAACATTGCATTTAAAATGATATTAAAAAACAACGCAATTTTTACTATAGTGATATCATTTAATTAATTTATAAAGTAAAACGAAGATATTTTTTCGGCGAGAATTGCATGTCTTAAATAGATTGTTATACAGATTTTCTATCAAATGGTACATGCGATATTTTATACCAAATATATAAAATATTTTGATACGGCGTTCATATGAGGATACTATTCAAAAGAAGTAGGTTTACTAATCACTAATCATGCAATTTGCGCAAGATTTTGGTAAAAATAATATAACAGAAATTCTCATTTTCCCACTTCTGTATGAATGTACCCATCGCAGGTTAAAAAAACAGCGTCACATAAATCCTACTAAAAGTAACCGTATGTGATATTTCAATGATGTATTGTTTGGGTAAAGACTGGCCGGATTATAATTGTTTCTTGCTTTTGACTTGCGATGAAATTTATCCAAAGATCTTTTGTAGAAAGGGCCACTGGTGCCATTTGATCCCTAAGTGCGCGTCTTACAATTGGGCTATAGTGTCTACATATAACCACTTAAACCATAGTTCCACATAAAAGAATGATAGTTCCGACGGTGTACGGGTGAAAATGGTACAGGCAGTGCTGCATTGGGTCTGAATGCTTATGCATCCACTCAGAGCAGCGGATTCCTAACATGTAAGCAGGAAATTTCTTGTATGAAAGTAAAAAAAGAACATTCTTCAGTCAAAAAATATTTCAAATATATAATAGGCTCAATCGTATATGAGTTGTTTTTCCATATTGCATTACAACGTTTGCTTAAAAAAATGGAAGTATAGTTGATGTTTTTGTAAGAACAAAACGCTTCTACAATGTATTATTAATCATTGTTTATCGCTTTCAGTATATCAGTGGCGCTTTTCACAAAACAAAAATCTTACGGTGATTTTCATCGTTAGTCAAAATCAAGAACAAAGCATTTATTTAATTTATTGCCGCAATTGCACCCGGGACCGTTGTAAAATCCTACGCTCAGCCAGTGCGCCCCAGCCGCGACTTCAAAACCGTTTAACAGTAATAATAAACAACTCACTGGTATCACGTCAAATAAACAGCAATTCCCCATGAAGGGAAATAAACGTGCTAGCCATATTTGTCCAGAAATATCGGAATTTCCATCATTGTCTACTCTTTATAAGAAATGCGAATATTTTGCCAGTTAGCAATGCATAGAAATTTGTTAAGAAAGTATTTGAGTGTGCTCTGATCGAGTACATTGATGTAAACCTTCAGAAACATGTGTGGCCAAGAATTAATGACACATAACAAGCATTTGTAGCAAGATTCACTCCTATTTGGTTCGAATCTCATTAAAAAGCCAATCTTCTTATTCTAATGAGCAAAAAGGAACGTGGGATCCGGGAAGCGGAAACAAAAGTAATCAGTAAGAAAACATTGTTTATATAAATGAAAATGACGTCACGTTATAATTTGTTTAAAACATATAAAAACACATAACTATAGATAAAATAAACAGAATATTCATCAATTTTGGTTTGAGATGGTTTTTTCAACAATTTCACTCTCAACTATGCAACTTGTAAAATTGTGTTTTAAGATCTCACTCGGTGAGATAAAAATCGATCTTACACCAAAAATGACGAATATTATAAAAAACTTAAAGCTTCAGAAGAAAAAGATATTTAAGTTGAAATCTGAGACGAAGCACACAATGCTGTGACCTTACGCACTATATCAAAGCGAATGTTATTTTGTGACATAGTTCGTCATAGTTTTGAAACCTGTGTTTCACATCTTTGGATTTGACTTATCTATTGTGTATAACCTATATAATATTATGTACATGCTAATCTAATGTGCAGTGAAGATGTCTCTGTTAAAGTTTACACTTTTTATAATATTTATTGCGTCTTCAAACGGGAGTGACATTAATTCAGAGTCCAATTCGAAGGAAAAACGTTTAGCTTTGCCTACGGGATGTGATTTTAGGCAAGAATTCGAAAGTGTGCACGCATCGCTTGCGCAGCAACAACAGGAAATACAAAACCTAACCGCTAAACTTTCTGAAAAGGTTTTGGAATTGGATAATATGAAAGCTGCAATGACTATACTACAAAAAGCCCAAGGTAAAATCATTGTACAATATATTTATATTTTATGAATTTATTACCATTATTCTGTTGTTTGCGTAGTTTTCTCTAAAACCAACAAGTTCAATCTTAGCTATGTAAAATCTGAAATACAACGTATTTTATACATCGAAACACTGCATGTCTTCATGGTAAGTGTATGCAACGATGATGACAGTAAAGTGCCTCTATTATGACCATTAAAATCGATGGTCTGTATAGCAAACGGGTCCTAATTTTGATATAGAAACAACCCTTGTTCTTCTGTTCTCTAGTTAAAGCAAAAATCGTCAAAACTCGCACGATTTGCATTATCAAGTTGCACTTTATAGCGAAACTTAACTTAAATTGTTGGTTTTCTTAAGTAAATGCATACATGGTAAGACTGACTTTAAGATATTTGTCCAAATCAGAAAGCTCTGTATCATTTGGGCTCTATTGTAAGAAACCTTCGTTTCAAAATGCTCCAGAATCCAAAATGGCGACCAATATGGCCGTCGAGTTTTCACATTGTCGATCCTTGTGTCAAAGTGAAATATACAAATTCAATAAACTGAAAATAAGTTTTGGAATCAGAAAAGAACAAAACATTCTAAATGCCATTACCCTAATTATAATTTCACAAAAATGTCTTGTTTACATGATTTCAATTTTAACTTCCGTCTTTTTCAACGGATGCGCAATCAATCGATAAGTCCTATCACATTATTGCGATCACATGATTGTAATTATGGGTGCTGTAAGGTGCTTACATGTAGTAATGATGAAAATGCAACAAACAGCATATCCCAAAATTTTATGCTTACAAAAACAATAAGCCTACAAATTGAAATGTATTTTTATTTATTGGACAGGCTCAACATACACACGATGGGGAAAGGCTAGTTGTCCTAATTCTCCCTCTGAGCTTGTCTATAAAGGTAAGATCATGCATCGCTTTACTCTTCTTGTTTTTTCTTTACAATAACAACGATATCTAGTCTCAACTTGGTATTCAAGGGCGTTTCTACCCTTGTTGTCGAGTTAAAAGTGGGTAAAAGTGTTTGTTCAGCAAGACAGTTTGTTATTGTTTGGTCTTAAATCTTCGGGACAATTGTGAGGTTTGTGCACCCAAAAAACGGGTTTAAACCCCCAGTGGCATTTATTTTGCCATTGTCCGTTCCTAGCCAAAATCCCATTAGATTCTTGTTTTTGTTCAGTGCGGCGTCCCTTTTTAAAACAAAAGTTTAAAAGTATCTCCCACTTGCTTTTTGGGCTGTTTTAGTTCCTAATATGTTTGCTAACGCCTTTTTACTCATGTAATTGATATATTATTCTAACTCTGGCCAATTTGATCAAGTTATGCATTGAGATTTTTGATTCAATAAGTGACTTTATTCCGTTATTTCCTATATTCTTCAAATAGCTAGGTCCAATCAGTTGGATTACTCGGATATGCCAATTTGACAAAATCAATTTTAAATACCCTTTTTTCTAAATCATTCAATTTGTTTTAAAATCAAGAAAAGTATTGTTTTGTTGAAGAACTACCTAAACTTTATCACTCTTGTTAATATCTTAATTAACAAGAAATGTATTTCATGAAATATTATATTATCCTGACATAACACTTCAATGATAAAGTCCAAAGATTCCAAGTGATAGGACCGACTTACCAATTGGATCGATTCAGTCTTTATCAGGGAAAGATAACTGACTATCATCCCTCATATAATTTTCAGGATATACAGCTACCTCTCCGTATACAACCACAGGTGGTAGTGTAACTTTCTTATGTTTATCTGAGGAACCACAGTGGGATCATTACGATGAGAGAACATCTTCTGAAGCCAAGATAGCCAGTGTGGAATATGAATTCTATAGCTTCAGAAACCAAGATGGAGCAAGTCAGTTCTTTGGTAGAAACATATACAATGATGACGCTCCTTGTGCAGTGTGTCACGTGAATAGAGCAGCTAATATCATGATACCTGGACGAACTGACTGCTACGATGGATGGACTAAAGAGTATAGGTATACTTAAACATTTTAGTCATAATTTTAGAGAGGCGCACTTGGCATTTGTTTAGAGTTTTATTAAATCGGATGTAGCTCGGCCTCGGTTAATTCATCCAGCAGCATGTCAGTCAGTCTAATTGTGATTCTTGAAGTTACTGTCAGAGGTGTTATATATAATTTCGTGTGAACTAGTAATGATAGTTTAGGGCCTTTAACCTATTTGCCACGATAATAACATAGCGAGTGGTTCATGCATATAGCAATGGAGTTACGCGTAGGTAAACAGATCAATCTGTTTTTGATTTTAACCGTTTTGACATTTTTACAAAGCTTCAAGTAACACAAATCGATTTATTTTTCAGTATAAAAAAATATATGGTTATTTTTCCGTTTAGTTGAAACGTTTAATAAACTGCGGCCATATTGGCAGCCATCTTGGATTCCTAAGGAGCATGTGACCGGTCATGAATGCGTTTCTTCATGGATCAAATGTGGAGCAATGTCATAAGCGGCAATACTACAAAAACATGTTTTCCTAAAGAAAATACAATATTAGCCATATTTCGGACATCTACGAATTTCTTTATCTATCTGTTTTGATGTCATTACGTTGTTATTGCATCGTTTTAGGTTTAGCACTAGGTTTAGAAATAAGGTATTATAGCAATGAAGGTTTAGCACTGATTGATTGCTGTAATGAAGTAATGAAGACCTTGAACGAGCATAATTTGTTTGTTTGTTTTTTGGAGGGAAAACGCCGGAGCAACACATCGTATAGGATATATCACAGTGGTCAGTCCACCTACTCACTTATCTTGGAAAGACTGAATCTCTGGATTTAGCTTTTAACAAATTACTAGGCACATACTTCCGTCAGTGACTTACTATTGTCCTACATGATTTAGAACCAGTGATAGGAGGGAGAATGACCGTAAAAAGGTATTTCATAACCAAGCTCCACGAAAGTATGGCCCACCCGGGAATGGAACCTACGATTTCTCGATCAGTATTCTTGTGTGCTACCGACTGAGCTAGCGTAAGCTTGACTTTAAGACAATAAAAAAATTACTTTCTGTTACAGTGGCTACATCGTTGGTATGTTAGATATGGCTTCACATCCATCAGAATGGATTTGTTTAGACAGACGACCCGATGTTATAACAGGAGGTAAATCTAACGACAATCAAGGTTTACTGTACATGGTCGAAGCCAAATGTGGTGGTAACCTGGAATGTCCTCCATATGTTCAAGGTCGTGAAATTACATGCGTTGTTTGTAGCAAATAGTTTAATGAGTCTGCCCAAAACTAGTATAACTACATGTACAAATGACTGGTTTTGACTAGTTTTTCGCTGACTCATCGAGTTGCTTTATATAGAATAAAATCTAATGCAAGTACTGGGTCCTTTTTTGACATTTTCCCTTTAGATAAATAAAATATTATTCTACTCCATTTGTCCACAGGCAAGTGAACTAATTCAATACTTTTAGAGTGGTTTAATTAGGTGGTCAAATTTCATAAAAACTTGTTGCAAGGTAGCGTTCTGGTGCCACAAAATTAGCGACCAAGTAGCGGCATTGTGTCGTTAAGTTTGTGACCTTATTAGCAGTCTGTTTTCATGTAATTGGTGGCCAAGAATCAACGATTGTACCGTTCAGTATTAGCGGTCTGGCGTCATGACGTTGACAAAAATTAGCGGTATTGTGTCATGAAATTGGTGGCCAAGAAGCTCAATGCTATCGAAAAGTTGTTGCGTGGTGAACTAATAGCGGTCTGACGTGGTTGATTAATAGCGGTCAGTCGTGATGGACTAAAAGAGATCTGGCGTCGTGGTCTAATTGCGGTCTAACGTCGTGAAGTTGATTTAAAAAAAAACATTTAAGCAATTGGCGTCAACAGATTGGTGCCCAAGAAGCGGTTTTGTAACATAAAGTTGGTGTGTGATGATCTGATAGTGATCTGTTGTCGTGGCATAATAATGGTTTGGTGTCGGGGATTTTTTAATCAAGTAGCGGTCTGGTGTCGTACAAGTTGTCGCTTACAATGTAGGAGCGATATTACGCTATGATATTGTAGACTTATGTCAAGTATTAGATGATAAGCAGGGATTGCCAAGTAACACAATGAGCAAGCGGTGGAAAAATTATAACAAGAGACTCAAAGGTGAATCTGATTCTGATAAACTGATCCTTTAATAGGAGTCTACTCGATTACAAATAATGTTATTTTGATTACAGTAACGGTTACTTTAATCTGATTAATTAACAGAAAATTTACACTAATTGTACTATCCTATGACGATTTGTCAGACGTCAACAATTAAAAAGCTTTAATACAAGGTCAGCCGATCAGACACGTTTGTTAATGCCAAATCGATGAAAATATGTACTGTGCAATCTTTTGAAAATAAACATTTAATTTGGAGCTGTGGTCCAGCATTCTCGTACCCTGGGGTTATCTTGGTACAAGAATGTGGTCCAGTGGTAGGACACGCAATTAAAGATCGAGATGATCCGGGTTCGAACCCTACTGTAGGAAATGTGTATTTTCTTGAGCAAGAAATTTACCTATACAGTTGTTTAACTCCACCCAGGCGTATAAATGGTACTGTGAGGAATCACATGTTTAAAAGTAATTTAAGTGATCAGAGTTTATCGTAAAAGATGCAAACTTGGCTGAACATGTATGTGGAAGCAGACCTTAAACCACACTTTTTTTCTTGCTCTCCGACCAAGCAACTCCCATAAATCGTTCATGTCTGGAGAGCAAGCAGGCCATGGCAAAACGTTAACGCTATGTCTAGCGAGATAATTGATTGTAAGTACGGTAGTATGAGGTCTTGCATTATCATGCATTAGAAGACCTGGATATTAAGATGCATCATAGCACACCGTCAGTTTGAAGGTCATCTTTGCATTAAAATATCGGGTTATTGGATGCATTGTGCTCGGATTTATTTTCTTCACTCATTGCATATTAAAATCCACAATTCGAAATTGTGTTACTAAAAAGTTTCTTATACCTAATATTATAAAAGTGTACAATATAGTTTGCGTGTCAGTATTGTTACCTCCCAGCCAAGTAACTGAACGTGTACTAAATTTAACCTAGCCATTAGCAGCAGTCAAATTTTCATGACAAAAGAAGGTATGTACTACAAGCGCGGCATAAAACGCGGTCGTGAATTTAGCATTTGTGACACAACCAGGGGAATATTTGCATCAGTAAATGGAACACTTGAGACACAATCATGACAATTTGAGCAACAATGAAATATTCTACGACGCACGTTGTAAGTCAAACTTGTAACCTAGGGGTTATATAAAAATCAAGATTCTCGCTATCTGACAATTTGATAGAAAAGTAACGCACAATTTCAAAATCGCTGCAAGGTAAAATAGTCTGGGACGTGATAACAGTATGCTGACTTGGTCTCATGGTAGATGTCTGAATATATGCTTAACAACTTTTCCAACTCTACAGTTTTTTTCAGGTCATATTTTTATGATGCACTGATGTTTTTACAAGTTTTACAAGTTCATTCATATAAACATAGGAAGGTCTTAGACCCAAGCGGCAAATACAAGTACATTGATGTTTTAAAGAATGTTTTTATATTTACTTTCTGATTTATTTAAGTTGACAACTATTGTAAATCTATTTGAAGGTACTTCATGCATTCGTACTAGAATTCAACTTGGGACTTTATATATGATGTAAAATTGTTGGTAGATGATAAATATGTACATATTTAAGTCCTTATAACATTGCAATAAAATATAATTATGTTTTGTTCTGTTCTATTCCTTAAATTATCGTTTACCAACATCTTATATTATTGACGACTTACTCGACTATGCTGCTTCCACTGATGGTAATACTCGCAAAATCCTTCAACCTTTAATAACGATCTGACATTTTTATATGTAGTGAAAAGTCCACAATATTGTCGATTTTCACAAAAAAGTGTTGACCTGCAGTTTCATTCTCCGTTTTACAATTTAGTGATTACGGATATATGGCTATCTACGTTAACATGACCTCAGTCTGCGAAATTAGCGCAGGTGTCAAATTGCCCAAACAATGTATTTTGGACAACCAAAATTCTGCGATTGAAATATAGTGCTTGCTCATAAAATTATCTGTTCGTGCAACCATTTTCATATCCTATTTTCGTAGACTGTAACCAGTGTGCAAACTTGTATGCATCTTTTGATGATGTCAGCACATATTGTATACAAACATTATCAAACGACAATATTGACTACGTAATCAACAAAAACAACTTGCGCTAATAAACATAAATATTCTTACCATTTGAAACTTTAATCCAAACAAAAATGGAAAATAAAGGTTTAAAGTAAACACCGATTCTCTTACAATTAATTAAAAAACGTGCACAATGTTAATCCATATTCACACCCTTTATTCACTATTTAAACTAGCAACTAGTTTCTTTCTCAGAAACATCTTGTCTTAAATATATATAACTATTACATTTTAATACAAGAAAGAGCTCAATTTAAGAACATTTACCAAATCGTAGATAACTAATTTCTAAGAATGCGAAGAAAGTAGAAAAAGATAAATTAAACATTATAGACACTTGGATTGAGATATACATTTTTTATAATCAAATAGTAGATAATTTAGATACGCTATAACGTTCAATACATTTAACGTATTAGACATGACAATTTCCTCTAAAATAATGATTAAACATTATTTGTGTTTTAATGATCACGATGGAGATACCACGTGACTATGACATCACAAATGCAACGGTTTCAAAAAGAAAACGGTGAAAATTCAATGTCGATTCAAATTTAAATGAGCTGTAAATCTTTTATCTCTTGTCAAATTTAGAAAATACCTACATGAGGCTAAGCAGAAAAACTGGAATTAAAAAAATTAAAAGCTTTTAAAAACTCTTGAGTTGAGGTTGAATTTTTACTGCTTTCTTCAGATTTCTCGAGACCGCAACATTTGTGATGTCATAGTCACGAGGTCACCACGATGATAGTGCGTGAAGAGGGAGCAAGGGGAGGGGAAGGGGCAGAGGCAGAAAATCATGTTTTTACGCTACACTTGTGGGGGCTCATGTCTAACATACATGTAATTATATTGTGTTCTGGTTTTGTTCGGATTATAATTTCAATTTCGCGAATATATTATACATTATTTTGAACATCGCCAACTTATTGTTCTACGGTATACTAATTTGTTGTAGCTCGATTGTAAAACAAGTTATTACAACTTAGATTTATCACTTCCGAGTCCGCTTCCTGGTTATACTCATTAACTCCACCTTATAGTGATTAACATACACGTAAATGAATGTATGTTTAAATTTTGTGTTTAAAATATCACATAAATCTGCAAAGATACGCATATTAAAAAATACATAAAAGTGTGCTTTAAATGATAAAAGCTGTTATTTACTTATTTCATAAAGAAAAAAAATCGAGGGATTGCAAATAAAACTATTACAATTATGATTAATCACTTTAAATTCAACTGCATTGTCATTTTGGATGCGTTTCAAATCAACTATGAGCTTGCTATCCAATGATTTTCGTTCAACTTCGCAACCGCTCGACCACGCTCTTTCCTTAAACCGTTAAATGTCCTCTACGCGCACGCGTATCGTTACGTATAGACATTTAAAGAGCTAACGCAGATAGTTTTCGATTAAAAATTAATTGGCAACAAGAGACGCAATAAATGGCAGAATTATGTTAGATTTGACAAACAAATCATGAAGTATATACAATTAAATTATCTAAACCAAAGTCGATTTAACAGAACGATTAAATTAACTAATTAAAATTTCCTAACCAAAAGCGACTCGTAGCTATGCCACTCGTGAAATCATGCTTTTCGAGTTCATTCGGAAAAATAAAAATCGATCACACACCAAAAATGACGAATATTATCAAAAAACTTTAAAGTTTAAGAAGAAAAGATATTTAAGTTGAAATCTGTGACGTAGACCACAATGCTGTGACCGTACGTACTTTATCAATGCTAATGATATTTTGGGATATATTTCGTCATTGTTTTGAAACCTGTGTTCCTAGTCTTTGGAATTGGCTTATCTATTGTGTATAACCTAGTTAATAATGTGTACATGACTATAGTTTGCAATAAAGATGGATTTGTTAGGCTTTACGTTTTTAATGATACTTCTCGCGTTTTCAAACGGGAACGACATTGATACAGAACCCTATTCGAAGGAAAAACGTTTCGTTTTGCCTAGTGGATGTAATTTTACGCAAGAATTTGAAAATGTTCACGCAACTCTAGTGCAGCAACAACAGGAAATACAAACCATGAAAGCCGCAATGACTATACTACAAAAAGCTCAAGGTATAATTATTGTATTTATCATAAATTATATTTCAAAGCTTATAATCATTATTCTATATTTTGCGGGTTTTTTCTCTAAAACCAACAAGTTTAATATTAGCAATGTAAAATCTGAAATACAATGTATTTTATACAACGGAACAGAGCATGCCTTCATGATATGTGTATGCCACGGTAATTTCAACAAAGTTCCACTATCAAAATCGATGGTCTTAATAGCAGACGGAACCTAATTTCTAATATAGAAACCCTTTTTCTTCTCTAGTTAAAACATTAGGGACTTAAAAATCGTCAAAAAATAGCATGACTCTGCATTTACGAGTTGCTCTTTATAGAGAAACTTAACTTAAATTGTTGGTTTTCTTAAGTAAATGTATACATGGTAAGACTTTAAGATATTTGTCCAAATCAGAAAAGCTATATATCATTAGGGCCCTTCTGTAAGAAAACTTTGTATCGAAGCGCTCCAGAATCCAAGATGGCGCCCAATATGGGCGCGGTGTTTTTACATTGTCTGTCATTGTGTCAATATGAAATAGACATATTCAATAAACTGAAAACAAGTTTTAGGATCAGAACAGAACAAAACATTCTATCGGCAGAATACATTGGTGTTCGACGCCATTACCCTAATTATAATTCCACAAAAACTTCTTTAACGTCCGCCTTTTGAACTGATGCGCAATCAATCGATAAGCCCCATCACATTATTACGATCACGTGGTTATATAGGTCAGAAATTGTGGCGAACAGCATATCCCAAAACTTAATGCCAATAAAAAATTTAGCCTTGAACTTATGACATATCTTTTTTATAATCACCAGGTTCAACATACACACGATGGGGAAAGGCTAGTTGTCCTAATTCTCCCTCTGAGCTTGTCTATAAAGGTAAGATCTTACCTCGCTTTACTCTACTCACTTTACTATAACAACGATTTTTTATCTCAACTTGACATCAAAAAAGCGTTTCTACACTACAGTTACTGTCGAGTGAAGTGTAGGTTGCAGTTTTTTCAGCAAGACAGTAAGTTATTAATTGGTCTTAAACCTTTTCAGACAATTGTGAGTTTTGTGCACCCAAAAAACGGTTTTAAACACCAAGTGGCATTTATTTTGCCATTGTCTGTTCCTAGGCGGAAACCCCATTAGATTCTTGTTTTCGTTTTGTGTTTGTGGCGTCAAATTTTCGACAAATGGTAAATAATTAAAAATATCTCCCTCTTAGCTTTTAGGCTTTGATGAAGGTCTGTGTTTTTTGGCCGTTTCTATTCCTGGTATGTTTGCCTACACCTTTTAACACATATAATGACTGTGATGTATATTTACAACTCGAGTCAATTTGATCAAGTTTGCATTGAAATTTATGTCTGATTTTCAGGATACACTGCTACCTCTCCGTATACAACGTCAGGGGGGAGTGTAACTTTCTTATGTTTATCTGAGGATCCACAGTGGGATCATTACGATGAGAGTATATCTTCTGAAGCCAAGATAGCCAGTGTGGAATATGAATTCAATAACTTCAAATACCAAGACGGAGCAAGTCAGTTCTTTGGTAGAAACATATACAATGATGATGCACCTTGTGCAGTGTGTCACGTAAATAGAGCAGCAAATATCATGATACCTGGACGAACTGACTGCTACCATGGATGGACTAAAGAGTATAGGTATACTTAAACATTATAGTCACACTTTTATAGAAGCGTACTCGGCATTTGCTCAGAGTTTGACCTAATCGGGTGTAGCTAGGCCTCGGTTAACTCATCCTGCAACGTTCCTGTCTTCGTGGAGGTTACTCCTAATGGGTCATTCGGAACAACCTCGGCGATGCACTACGAAGTTATATCTCGGATATCAGAAGTAGTAGGAATACAACCAGGTTATAAATCCCGGCGAATAACTCGCTGGCAAGTAATTCTGTAATTGTTGAAACATGAACGTGTAAAGTCAATATTATCTACAAATTTGCCTGCTATTCTGATAATTAGATACAAAACAACAACAGAAGTCTTAAACATAGCTAATGGCCATGGATTATCTGCATGTACGTTGAATGTATGTTGGAAATCACATTTTAACTACCTTCTCACCTTATGACATCTATCTGCGTAGAAGTTCACCGAGGTAGTTCCGAATGTTTCAGAAGTGTCATATACATGTATAATTTCGTGGAGACTATGTATGATAGATTTTAAGATTTTAAACCTTCTGCCGCTATCATAAAGAATGGTACATGCATTTTATATAAAGCACTGGCGTTACGCGTAGGTAAAGATATCAATCTTTTTTTAAGTTTAAAACATTTGGGCGAAGCTGTATGTAACACTAACCGATTCGTTTAATTAAAATATCAAATGCAAAAAAGTACGGCTATTTTCCGTATTGTTTTAAAACGTTCAAAGAACCGCGGCCATATTGGCAGCCATCTTGGATTTTTAAGGAGCATGAGACCGGTCATAATAGTGTTTCTCCATGGCTCAAGGTAAGGAGCAATACTATAAAAATATCCTTTCTTAAAAAATACATTATATGGCACATTTAGGACATCTACGTATATCTTTATCCACTTGGTTTGATCTCATTACGTCGATGTTGCTTCGTATTAGGTTTAGCAACCAGAAATAAGGAATTGTAGCAATGAATGTTTAGCACTCGGGGGTTGTAATGAAGTAATGAAGACGTTAAACGGGCATAAACTTGACTTTGGGACAATAAAATAAGATTATTTTGCTTTCATTTACAGTGGCTACATTGTTGGTATGTATGATACGGGCTATCATCCATCAGAATGGATTTGTTTAGACAGAAGACCTGATGTAATAACAGGAGGTAAAACGAACGACGATCAAGGCCTCTTGTACATGGTCGAAGCCAAGTGCGATGGTTACCTGCAATGTCCTCCATATGTTCAAGGTCGTGAAATAACATGCGTTGTTTGTAGCAAATAGGTCAATGGGTCCGTGCAAAACTAGTCTAACTTCATGTACAAATGACGGATTTAGTCTAGTTTTTCGCTGAATCATCGAGTTGCTTTATATAGAATAAAATCTAATACAAGTACCGGGTCCTTTTTGACATTTTCCCTTTAGATAAATAAAATATAATTCTACTCCAGTCGTCTGCAAACAAGTGAACACATTCAACACTTTAAAGGTGGTTTAATAAGGTGGCCAGAAGTCGAAAATCTTGTTGCAAGGTAGCGTTCTGGTGCCACAAAATTGGCGACCAAGTAGCGGCATTGTGTCGTTAAGTTTGTGACCTTATTGGCCGTCTTTTGTTATGTAATTGGTGGCCAAGAATCAATGATTGTACCGTTTAGTATTAGCGGTCTAGGGTCATGAATTGTCAAAAAGTAGCGGTATTGTGTCATAAAATTGGTGGCCAAGAAGCTCAATGTTACCGTAAAGTTGCTTCATGGTGACCTAATAGCGGTCAGGCGTTGTGGACTAATAAAGATCTGGCGTCGTGGCCTTATTGTGGTCTGGCGTCGTGAAGTTGATTGTTAAAAACATAAGAGCCGTTTGGCGTCAAAAGCTTGGTGCCCAAGAAGCTGTATTGTATCATAAAGTTGATGTGTGATGATCTAATAATGATCTGTCGTCGTGGCATAAAAATGGTTTGGTGTCGGGGAGTTTTTTTTAAATCAAGTAGCGGTCTGGTGTCGTAAAAGTCGTCGCTTACAATGTTGGGTCGATATTGCGCTATGATATTGTAGACTTATGTCAAGTATTAGATGATAAGCAGGAATAGCCAAGTAACACAATGAGCAAGCGGTGGAAAAATTATAACAAGAGACTCAAAGGGGAATCTGATTCTGATAAACTGATCCTTTAATAGGAGTCTACTCGATTACAAATAATGTTATTTTGATTACAGTAACGGTTACTTTAATTTGATTAATTAACAGAAAATTTACACTAATTGTACTATCCTATGACTTTGTCAGACGTCAACAATTAAAAAGCTTTTATACAAGGTCAGCCAATCATACACGTTTGTTAATGCCAAATCGATGAAAATATGTACTGTGCAATCTTTTGAAAATAAACATTTAATTTGGAGCTGTGGTCCAGCATTCTCGTACCCTGGGGTTATCTTGGTACATGCACAAGAATTTGGTCCAGTGGTAGGACGCGCAATTAAAGATCGAGGTGATCCGGGTTCGAACCCTACTGGAGGATATGTGTATTTTCTTGAGCAAGAAATGTACCTATACAGTTGTTTAACTCCACCCAGGCGAAAAAATGGTACTGTGAGAAATCACATGTTTAAAAGTAATTTAAGTGATCAGAGTTTATCGTAAAAAATGCAAACTTGGCTGAACATGTATGTGGAAGCAGACCTTAAACCACACTTATTTTTCTTGCTCTCCGACCAAGCAACTCCCATAAATCGTTCATGTCTGGAGAGCAAGCAGGCCATGGCAAAACGTTAACGTTATGTCTAGCGAGATAATTGATTGTAAGTACGGTAGTATGAGGTCTTGCATTATCATGCATTAGAAGACCTGGATATTAAGATGCATCATAGCACACCGTCAGTTTGAAGGTCATCTTTGCATTAAAATATCGGGTTATTGGATGCATTGTGCTCGGATTTATTTTCTTCACTCATTGCGTATTAAAATCCACAATTCGAAATTGTGTTACTAAAAAGTTTGTTGTACCTAATATTATAAAAGTGTACTATATAGTTTGCGTGTCAGTATTGTTACCTCCCAGTCAAGTAACTGAACGTGTACTAAATTTAACCTAGCCATTAGCAGCAGTCAAATTTTCATGACAAAAGAATGTATGTACTACAAGCGCGGCATAAAACGCGGTCGTGAATTTAGCACGGTCTTAGACCCAAGCGGCAAATACAAGTACATTGATGTTTTAAAGAATTTTTTTATATTTACTTTCTGATTTATTTAAGTTGACAACTATTGTAGATCTATTTGAAGGTACTTCATGCATTCGTAATAGAATTCAACTTAGGACTTTATATATGATGTAAAATTGTTGGTAGATGATAAATATGTACATATTTAAATCCTTATAACATTGCAATAAAATATAATTATGTTCTGTTCTGTTCTATTCCTTAAATTATCGTTTACCAACATCTTATATTATTGACAACTTAAACTCTCCTTACTCGACTATGCTGCTTCCACTGATGGTAATACTCGCTAAATCCTTCAACCTTTAATAACGATCTGACATTTTTATATGTAGTGAAAAGTCCACAATATTGTCGATTTTCACAAAAAAGTGTTGACCTGCAGTTTCATTCTCCGTTTAACAATTTGGTGATTACGGATATATGGCTATCTACAGGAACGTTAACATGACCTCAGTCTGCGAAATTAGCGCAGGTGTCAAATTGCCCGGGATAACTACTTTTTAGTTCGGGCAACAAACAATGTATTTTGGACAACCAAAATTCTGCAATTGAAATATAGTGCTTGCTCATAAAATGATCTGCTCGTGAAACCATTTTCATATCTTAATTGCGTAGACTGTAATCAGTGTGCAAACTTGTATGCATGTTTTGATGATGTCAGCACATATTGTATACAGACATTATCAAACAACAATATTGACTACGTAATCAACAAAAACAACTTGCGCTAATAAACATAAATATTCTTACCATTTGAAACTTTAATCCAAACACAAATGGAGAATAAAGGTTCAAAGTAAACACTGATTCTCTTACAATTAATTAAAAAACGTGCACAATGTTAATCCATATTAACACCCTTTGCTCGCCATTTAAACTAGCAACTAGTTTCTTTCTCAGAAACATCTTGTCTTAAATATATATAGCTATTACATTTTAATACAAGAAAGAGCTCAATTTAATAGCATTTACCAAATCGTAGATAACTAATTTCTAAGAATGCGAAGAAATTAGAAAAAGATAAATTAAACATTATAGATATTTGGATTGGGATATACATTTTTTATAATCAAATAGTAGATAATTTAGATACGCTATAAAGTTCAATACATTTAACGTATTAGACATGACAATTTCCTCTAAAATAATCTGATTAAACATTATTTGTGTTTAAATGATCACGGTGGAGATACCACGTGACTATGACATCACAAATGCAACGGTTTCAAGAAGAAAACGGTGGAATTTTAGAGAGCTGTAAATACTTTATTTCTTGTCAAATTTAGATAATACCTACATGAGGCTAAGCAGAATAACTGGAATTAAAAAACTAAAAGCTTTTAAAAACTCTTGAGTAGAGGTGGAATTTTTACTGCTTTCTTCAGATTTCTCGAGACCGCAACATTTGTGATGTCATAGTCACGTGGTCACCATGATGATAGTGCGTGAAGAGGGAGAAAGGGGAGGGTAAGGGGCAGAGGCAGAAAATCATGTTTCTTACGCTACACTTGTGGGGGCTCATGTCTAACATACATGTAATTATATTGTGTTCTGGTTTTGTTCGGATTATAATTTCAATTTCGCGAATATATTATACATTATTTTGAACATCGCCAATTTATTGTTCTACGGTATACTAATTTGTTGTAGCTCGATTGAGAAACAAGTTATTACAACGATTTTTCACTTTCGAGTCCGCTTCCTGGTTATACTCATTAACTCCACCTTATAGTGATTAACATACACGTAAATGAATAAATGTTTAAATTTTGTGTTTAAAATATCACATAAATCTGCAAAGATACGCATATTAAAAAATACATAAAAGTGTGCTTTGAATGATAAAAGCTGTATTTACTTATTTCATAAAGAAAAAAAATCGAGGGATTGCAAATAAAACTATTACAATTATGATTAATCACTTTAAATTCAACTGCATTGTCATTTTGGATGCGTTTCAAATCAACTATGAGCTTGCTATCCAATGATTTTCGTTCAACTTCGCAACCGCTCGACCACGCTCTTTCCTTAAACCGTTAAATGTCCCCTACGCGCACGCGTATCGTTACGCATAGACATTTAAAGAGCTAACGCAGATAGTTTTCGATTACAAATTAATTGGCAACAGGAGACGCAATAAATGGCAGAATTATGTTAGATTTGACAAACAAATCATGAAGTATATACAATTAAATTATCTAAACCAAAGTCGATTTAACAGAACGATTAAATTAACTAATTAAAATTTCCTAACCAAAAGCGACTCGTAGCTATGCCACTCGTGAAATCATGCTTTTCGAGTTCACTCGGTAAAATAAAAATCGATCACACACCAAAAATGACGAATATTATCATGAAACGTAAAGTTTAAGAAGAAAAGATATTTAAGTTCAAAACTGTGACGTAGACCACAATGCTGTGACCGTACGTCCTTTATCAATGCTAATGATATTTTGGGATATATTTCGTCATTGTTTTGAAACCTGTGTTCCACGTCTTTGGAATTGGCTTATCTATTGTGTATAACCTATTTAATAATGTGTACATGACTATAAAGATGGCTTTGTTAGGTTTTACGTTTTTAATGATACCTTTCGCTTTTTCAAACGGGAATGACATTGATACAGAACCTAGTTCGAAGGGAAAACGTTTTGTTTTACCTAGTGGATGTGATTTTACGCAAGAATTTGAAAATGTGCACGCAACACTAGTGCAGCAACAACAGGAAATACAAAACATGAAAGCCGCAATGACTATACTACAAAAAGCTCAAGGTATAATTATTGTATTATCATAATTTATATTTCAAAGCTTATAATCATTATTCTATATTTTGCGGTTTTTTTCTCTAAAACCAACAAGTTTAATCTTAGCAATGTAAAATCTGAATTACAATGTATTTTATACAACGGAACAAAGCATGTCTTCATGATATGTGTATGCCACGGTAATTTTAACAAAGTTCCCCTATTAGGACTAATCACAATCGATGGTCTTAATAGCAGACAGAACCTAATTCCTAATATAGAAACCCTTTTCTTCTCTAGTTAAAACATTAGGGACTTAAAAATCGTCAAAAAATAGCATGACTCTGCATTTACAAGTTGCTCTTTATAGAGAAACTTAACTTAAATTGTTGGTTTTCTTAAGTAAATGTATACATGGTAAGACTTTAAGATCAGAAAAGCTATATATCATTAAGGCCCTTCTGTAAGAAAACTTTATTTCGAAACGCTCCAGAATCCAAGATGGCGCCCAATATGGCTGCGGTGTTTTTACATTGTCAGTCATGGTGTCAATGTGAAATAGACAAATTCAAAAAACTGAAAACAAGTTTTAGGATCAGAACAGAACGAAACATTCTATCAGCAGAACACATTGGTGTTCGACGCCATTACCCTAATTATAATTTCACAAAAATGTCTTGACTTTAATGTCCGCCTTTTGAACTGATGCGCAATCAATCGATAAGCCCCATCACATTATTGCGATCACGTGATTATATATGTCAGAAATTGTGGCGAACAGCATATCCCAAAACGTAATGCCAATAAAAAATTTAGCATTGAACTTAAGACGTATCTTTTTATAATCACCAGGTTCAACATACACACGATGGGGAAAGGCTAGTTGTCCTAATTCTCCCTCTGAGCTTGTCTATAAAGGTAAGATCTTACATCGCTTTACTCTACTCATCTTTTCTTTACTATAACAACGATCTCTAATCTCAACTTGATATCAAAAAAGCGTTTCTACACTACAGTTTTTTTCGAGTGAAGCGTAGGTTACAGTATTTTCAGCAAGCCAGTAGTTTATTGATTGGACTTAAACCTTTTGGGACAATTACAAATGTATGAGATTTGTGCACCCAAAAAAAACGGGTTTAAATTTATTTTGCGATTGTCTGTTCCTAGGCGGAAACCCCATTAAATTATTGTTTTCGTTTTGTGTTTATGGCGTCAAATTTTCGACAAAAGGTAAATAATTAGAAATATCTCCCTCTTAGCTTTAACGCTTTGATGAAGGTCTGTGTTTTTTTGGCCGTTTCTATTCCTGATATGTTTGCCTACACCTTTTAACACATGTAATGACTGTGATGTATATTTACAACTCGAGTCACAT
Organism: Mactra quadrangularis; assembly: GCA_025267735.1. Lineage (NCBI taxonomy): Eukaryota > Metazoa > Mollusca > Bivalvia > Venerida > Mactridae > Mactra > Mactra quadrangularis. The sequence goes on from CM046304.1 coordinate 18,503,817, forward strand.
TGATCAAGTTTGCATTGAAATTTGTATCTGATTTTCAGGATATACAGCTACCTCTCCGTATACAACGTCAGGGGGGAGTGTAACTTTCTTATGTTTATCGGAGGATCCACAGTGGGATCATTACGATGAGAGTATATCTTCTGAAGCCAAGATAGCCAGTGTGGAATATGAATTCAATAACTTCAAATACCAAGATGGAGCGAGTCAGTTCTTTGGTAGAAACATATACAATGATGATGCTCCTTGTGCTGTGTGTCACGTAAACAAAGCAGCTAATATAATGATACCGGGACGAACTGACTGCTACCATGGATGGACTAAAGAGTATAGGTATACTTAAACATTATAGTCACACTTTTAGAGAAGCGTACTCGGCATTTGCTCAGAGTTTGACTTAATCGGGTGTAGCTCGGCCTCGGTTAACTCATCAAGCAACGTTCCTGTCTTCGTGGAGGTTAATCCTGATGGGTCATTCGGAACAACCTCGGCGATGCACTACGAAGTTATATCTCGGATATCAGAAGTAGTAGGAATACAACCAGGTTATAAATCCCGGCGAATAACTCGCTGGCAAGTAATTCTGTAACTGTTGAAACATGAACGTGTAAAGCCAATATCATCTACAAATTTGCCTGCTATTCTGATAATTAGATACAAAACAACAACAGAAGTCTTAAACATAGCCAATGGCCATGGATTATCTGCATGTACGTTGAATGTATGTTGGAAATCAAATTTTATATACCTTCTCACCTTATGACATCTATCTGCGTAGAAGTTCGCCGAGGTAGTTTCGAATGTTTCAGAAGTGTCATATACATGTATAATTTCGTGGAGACTATGTATGATAGATTTTAAGCTTTTAAACCTTCTGCCGCTATCATAAAGAATGATATATGCATTTAATATAAAGCAATGGCGTTACGCGTAGGTAAAGATATCAATCTTTTTTAGAGTTTAAAACATTTTGGCGAAGCTATTAGTAACACTAATCGATTCGTTTAATTTAAATATCAAATGCAAAAAGTACGGCTATTTTTCCGAATAGTTTCAATACGTTTGAAGAACCGCGGCCATATTGGCAGCCATCTTGGATTTTTAAGGAGCATGAGACCGGTCATAATAGTGTTTCTCCATTGCTCAAATTAAGGAGCAATACTACAAAAATATCCTTTCTTAAAAAATACATTATATGGCACATTAGGGACATCTACGTATATCTTTATCCACTTGGTTTGATCTCATTACGTCGATGTTGCTTCGTATTTAGCTTAAGCAACCAGAAATAAGGAATTATAGCAATGAATGTTTAGCACTCGGGGGGTTGTAATGAAGTAATGAAGACGTTAAATGGGCATAAGCTTGACTTTGGGACAATAAAATAAGATTATTTTGCTTTCATTTACAGTGGCTACATTGTTGGTATGTATGATTCGGGCTCACATCCATCAGAATGGATTTGTTTAGACAGAAGACCTGATGTTATAACAGGAGGTAAAACGAACGACGATCAAGGCCTCTTGTACATGGTCGAAGCCAAGTGCGATGGTTACCTGGAATGTCCTCCATATGTTCAAGGTCGTGAAATTACATGCGTTGTTTGTAGCAAATAGTTCAATGGGTCCGCACAAAACTAGTATAACTTCATGTACAAATGACTGATGTAGACTTGTTTTTCGCTGACTCATCGAGTTATTTTATATAGAATAAAATACAATTCTAGTACTGGTTCCTTTTGAAGTTTTCCCTTTAGATAAATAAAATGAAATTCTACTCCAGCCGTCCGCCGACAAGTGAACACATTCAACACTTTAAAGGTGGTTTAATTAGGTGGCCAGAAGTCGAAAATCTTGTTGCGAGGTAGCGTTCTGGTGCCACAAAATTGGCAACCAAGTAGCGGCATTGTGTCGTTAAGTTTGTGACCTTCTTGGCAGTCGGTTGTCATGTAATTGATGGTCAAGGATCAATGATTGTACCGTTCAGTATTAGCGGTCTAGCGTCAAGAATTGTCAAAAAATAGCGGTATTGTGTCATGAAATTGGTGGCCAAGAAGCTCAATGCTATCGAAAAGTTGTTGCGTGGTGAACTTATAGCGGTCTGACGTGGTCGATTAATAGCGGTCAGTCGTGATGGACTAAAAGAGATCTGGCGTCGTGGCCTAATTGCGGTCTAACGTCGTGAAGTTGATTTTTAAAAACATTTGAGCCGTTTTGCGTCAACAGATTGGTGCCCAAGAAGCGGTTTTGTAACATAAAGTTGGTGTGTGATGATCTGATAGTGATCTGTTGTCGTGGCATAATAATGGTTTGGTGTCGGGGATTATTTAATCAAGTAGAGGTCTGGTGTCGTACAAGTGGTCGCTTACAATGTAGGAGCCATATTACGCTATGATATTGTAGACTTATGTCAAGTATTAGATGATAAGCAGGGATTGCCAAGTTACACAATGAGCAAGCGGTGGAAAAATTATAACAAGAGACTCAAAGGTGAATCTGATTATGATAAACTGATCCTTTAATAGGAGTCTACTCGATTACAAATAATGTTATTTTGATTACAGTAACGGTTACTTTAATCTGATTAATTAACAGAAAATTTACACTAATTGTACTATCCTATGACGATTTGTCAGACGTCAACAATTAAAAAGCTTTTATACAAGGCCAGCCGACCAGACGCGTTTGTTAATGCCAAATCGATGAAAATATGTGCTGTGCAATCTTTTGAAAATAAACATTTAATTTGGAGCTGTGGTCCAGCATTCTCGTACCCTGGGGTTATCTTGGTACAAGAATGTGGTCCAGTGGTAGGACGCGCAATTAAAGATCGAGATGATCCGGGTTCGAACCCTACTGTAGAAAATGTGTATTTTCTTGAGCAATAAATTTACCTATACAGTTGTTTAACTCCACCCAGGCGTATAAATGGTACTGTGAGGAATCACATGTTTAAAAGTAATTTAAGTGATCAGAGTTTATCGTAAAAAATGCAAACTTGGCTGAACATGTATATGGAAGCAGACCTTAAACCACACTTCTTTTTCTTGTTCTCCGACCAAGCAACTCCCATAAATAGTTCATGTCTGGAGAGCAAGCAGGCCATGGCAAAACGTTAACGTTATGTCTAGCGAGATAATTGATTGTAAGTACGGTAGTATGAGGTCTTGCATTATCATGCATTAGAAGACCTGGATATTAAGATGCATCATAGCACACCGTCAGTTTGAAGGTCATCTTTGCATTAAAATATCGGGTTATTGGATGCATTGTGCTCGGATTTATTTTCTTCACTCATTGCGTATTAAAATCCACAATTCGAAATTGTGTTACTAAAAAGTTTCTTATACCTAATATTATAAAAGTGTACAATATAGTTTGCGTGTCAGTATTGTTACCTCCCAGCCAAGTAACTGAACGTGTACTCAATTTAACCTAGCCATTAGCAGCAGTCAAATTTTCATGACAAAAGAAGGTATGTACTACAAGCGCGGCATAAAACGCGGTCGTGAATTTAGCATTTGTGACACAACCAGGGGAATATTTGCATCAGTAAATGGAACACTTGAGACACAATCATGACAATTTGAGCAACAATGAAATATTCTACGACGCACGTTGTAAGTCAAACTTGTAACCTAGGGGTTATATAAAAATCAAGATTCTCGCTATCTGACAATTTGATAGAAATGTAACGCACAATTTTAAAATCGCTGCAAGGTAAAATAGTCTGGGACGTGATAACAGTATGCTGACTTGGTCTCATGGTAGATGTCTGAATATATGCTTTATGATACAACTTTTCCAACTCTACAGTTTTTTTTAGGTCATATTTTTATGATGCACTGATGTTTTTACAAGTTTTCCAAGTTTATTCATATAAACACCGGAAGGTCTTAGACCCAAGCGGCAAATACAAGTACATTGATGTTTTAAAGAATGTTTTATATTTACTTTCTAATTTATTTAAGTCGACAACTACATTGTATTGTAAATCTATTTGAATGTACTTCATGCATTCGTAATAGAATTCAACTTAGGACTTTATATATGATGTAAAATTGTTGGTAGATGATAAATATGTACATATTTAAGTCCTTATAACATTGCAATAAAATATAATTATGTTCTGTTCTGTTCTATTCATTAAATTATCGTTTACCAACATCTTATATTATTGACGACTTAAACTCTCCTTACTCGACTATGCTGCTTCCACTGATGGTAATACTCGCAAAATCCTTCAAACTTTAATAACGATCTGACATTTTATATGTAGTGAAAAGTCCACAATATTGTCGATTTTCACAAAAAAAAGTGTTGACCTGCAGTTTCATTCTCCGTTTAACAATTTGGTGATTACGAATATATGGCTATCTACAGGAACGTTAACATGACCTCAGTCTGCGAAATTAGCGCAGGTGTCAAATTGCCCGGGATAACTACTTTTTAGTTCGGGCAACAAACAATGTATTTTGGACAACCAAAATTCTGCAATTGAAATATAGTGCTTGCTCATAAAATTATCTGTTCGTGAAACCATTTTCATATCTTAATTGCGTAGACTGTAATCAGTGTGCAAACTTGTATGCATGTTTTGATGATGTCAGCACATATTGTATACAGACATTATCAAACAACAATATTGACTACGTAATCAACAAAAACAACTTGCGCTAATAAACATAAATATTCTTACCATTTGAAACTTTAATCCAAACACAAATGGAGAATAAAGGTTCAAAGTAAACACTGATTCTCTTACAATTGATTAAAAAACGTGCACAATGTTAATCCATATTCACACCATTTATTCGCCATTTAAACTAGCAACTAGTTTCTTTCTCAGAAACATCTTGTCTTAAATATATATAACTATTACATTTTAATACAAGAAAGAGCTCAATTTAATAGCATTTACCAAATCGTAGATAACTAATTTCTAAGAATGCGAAGAAATTAGAAAAAGATAAATTAAACATTATAGATACTTGGATTGGGATATACATTTTTTATAATCAAATAGTAGATAATTTACATACGCTATAAAGTTCAATACATTTAACGTATTAGACTTGACAATTTCCTCTAAAATAATCTGATTAAACATTATTTGTGTTTTAATGATCACGGTGGAGATACCACGTGACTATGACATCACAAATGCAACGGTTTCAAGAAGAAAACAGTGAAATTTCAGCGTCGATTCAAAATTTTAAAGAGCTGTAAATCTTTTATTTCTTGTCAGATTTAAATAATATCTACACGAGGCTTAGCAGAATGACCGGAACTAAAATACTTTAAGCTTTAAAAAAACTCTGAGTTGAGGTGGAATTTTTACTGCTTTCTTCAGATTTCTCGAGACCGCAACATTTGTGATGTCATAGTCACGTGGTATTGCCGCCATGATGATGGTGCGTAAAGAGGGAGCAAGGGTAGGGTCAGAAAATCATGTTTTTTACGCTACACTGTGGGGGCTCATGCCTAACATAGATGTAATTATATTGAGTTCTGGTTTTGTTCGGATTATACTTTAAATTTCGCGATTACTATGTTTTTTTTAAACATCGCCAACTTGTTGTTCTATGGTATACTAATTTGTTGTAGCTCGATTGAGAAACAAGTTATTACAACTTCCGAGTCCGCTTCCTGGTTATACTCATTAACTCTACTTTATAGTAATTAACATACACGTAAATGAATGAATATTTAAATTTTGTGTTCAAAATATCACATAAATCTACAAAAGATACACATATTAAAAATTACAAAAATTGTGATTTCAATGGTAAAAGATGTTTTTTACTTATTTCATTAAGAAAAAATAATATTTGGAGGGATTGCAAATAAAATTCTTACAATTAAGATTAATCACTTTAAATTCAACGGCATTGTCATTTTAGATGCGTTTCAAATAATCAACTATGAGCTTGCTATCCAATGATTTTCATTCAACTTCGCAACCACTCGACCACGCTCTTTCCTTAAACCGTTAAATCTCACCAACAATCACGCGCGCGCGCGTATCATTACGCATAGACATTAAATGAGCTAACGCAGATAGTTTTCGATTACAAAGAAATTGGCAACAGGAGACGCAATAAATGGCAGAATAATGTTAAATTTGACAAACAAATCATGAAGTTCATACAATTAAATTATCTAAACCAAAGTCGATTTAACAGAACGATTAAATTAACTGATTGAAATTTCCTAACCAAACGCGACAAAATTTAATGACCTCGTTTCAAAACTCGATGTTTGTTGAGAGAAGTCAATAACTTGAATTAGATTTATTGAGATTCCCTTGTCCGTGCTATCGTTGTTTTATAGTTTTATAAGAAAACATACTCAGAATAGAATGATGGTTGATTCGTAGTGAGTATCACAGATACAGATTAACATGAGAAAATTGGTTGGTGTTTTCTTCAAATCAAGTACAATAAGATTATAGAATATGTTAAAACCTTGAAATACGTTATCTAGAGTCACACTCATTATTTGGAATTCACATTTTGACTAGTTACTTAACGCTCATTCTTTACTGTTTAAGAGTTCGCGCACATATAAGATCTGATTTAAATGAAAAGGAAAACACTACAAAAACACACATGTTTCTGTGATTTAAAAGAAACAGTTGATCATACTATAGACATGATTTCAGCAGAACAGAAACCAATGCTACATTTTTATACCATTATATAAAGCTTTATACACTTTACTATCAGAAGAAATAAAATTCACATTTTACATGAATTGTAGACAATGTTGCATGAAGCAGACCTTCACACATTCGGACAAAAAGGAACCACATTGCTTTTTCAAAAGCCTTATTTATGTCGTAACTATGAACATTTTAACGAAAATACAATAGTACTTTGAACATTAAAGATATATTCATTAACAGTAGACATATAAACTGTTTTACAAATATGAAGTTATCAGAATATAACATGTATTAGAGACACAATAAATAGTTCAAACCATTCTGCTTTCTAAATTTTAGTTTGACCAAGTGTGGTACTTTTACAATAGCCCACCACATTCATTTATACGCTAATGTTCAACATACATGTACCTGATCTAAACATGTTTTAGAGCTTAATTAAGCAATTCTGCATGAGTAAGTTTCTTTACCATAAAACTTAAACATAATGTGACCAAAACTATTGTTTCAAGTATAGACACCAAAATTCTACTTAAGGTTCCGATCTATGTATACTTTCACTTTCAAAAGCAAAAAAAAAACATATACATATTTAAACATCATTTGTATTTATTTAAAAATCTTGTTCAATAAAGGTGTGTGAAGTAGATAAATGTCTATATTCTTTGCAGTTCATACACAGTGTTATTTTTGATAATGAGACTTTAATTAATTTAAATATTTATCTGTATATTTGTGTAGCTCCACTATATGCCCATACATATGTCCATTCGACTATTTAGTGAAAATGTCTTATCAGTTTGCCATCCCCTTAGTATTAAGTGAATTTCATTGACTGTTCACTTTAGCATCATTATGTATTCTTCTACGGTTTATTATTAGTTTGTCGCTCGCTACAACAATAGAATTAGGAAGAAAACAACTTAACGTCGATATAACAACTAAGTCTGGACAATCAGCTCGGCCAATGTCTATGAAATGCTAATAAACATTTACCAAAGCACAACAAAATATAATACAGTTATTGACTGACAAGTTTGAATTTGACTAAGTGTCCATTTCATAAAAAGTGGAGAACTTTGAAAGGGCACACTGTACGCTAATGTTCAATATATCTTATCCAAAATAGTTTAAGAGCTTAATTATGTAATTTGATCTTTTTTTCTGTTGCAAAACTTTACTTAGAAAATAGTCACATACTGTGATCAAAACTATTGTTTCAAGTATAGACAACCAAATTCTACTTTCGGTTTTCGATCTTCTTTCACTTTGAAATGCAATGTTTATTTGAAGTGTTTGAAAAAAAAGGTGAATGTCTTTTTTCTTTGCAGTCCAAAAACAGCGCTACTTTTGAGAAAGGGACTTTAAGAAAAAATAGAGATCGTCTGTCATATTTAGCAAATACGTCGAATTATGTTATAGTGCGCATACTTTCGTGGAGCTTGGTTATGAAATTATTTCTACGGCAATTTTCCCTCCTACCAATGATTTTTAATTATGTAGGGCAGTTGTCAGTCACTGACGAAAGTATGCGCTTATTAGTTGGTTAACAGCTAAATCCATAGATTAAGCCTTTCCAGGAGGAGTGAGTAGGTTGACTGACCGCCATTATATGACATACACAATGTGTTGCTACGGCGTACAACCAAACCATCAAACAAACAATGTTATAGTGCACACGTTTAAAATACTTGTTCTGGTATTTATTTCCCTTATCTCCATTTGACACAATTGCATTCGCTCTGTTTAACATATTATGTTCACGAAACGTCATACCGCAAGCGTCCCAAATTTCTTTACCATACGAACTATTAGAAAATAGTAAAAAAGTGCTCCAATTTTTTCACCATACGAAATAATAGAAAGTAGTAAACTGTTCTATTTTATCGTGAGTTATGTGACATGCTTTCAAGTAAACATTGAACAGACACTGTGTTATTACGTAAGGTGTGTTATTACAAAGCTATAAAATGTCTTTACGTAAATAATGGTACAAGTCTGGTAAAAGTGTACGGAGGGCTTATCATGAAACTATGCCATAAAATACCTTTACTGAACATATGTGCGTGTTTACATGTATACTAGTACGCTGAAGGTATATACAGTTTGTACAAAAACAAAACCCTGTTTATTTACACAGTACCATTAACTGATCCACGACATGGGATGCTCAAGATGACAATAAAATCGATATACTGAATTTATTTTCATAAATTATGTTTTAATAATATCTAAATAGTAATGATTTATCAATTTATAATATACATGTGTTTTATTGAAGGGATTCTTAAACGTTATTCATTAATGATTGAAAAATAAAATTAGACAATTTAGGGTTAGACAAAACGGATAAAGATTGGCTAGCATTATATATTAGTTTATAGCTAGATTACATAGATAAATAGTTTTCTTGTTCAATGTGTAAACACACATTGTCTTTACCTACTTTCCAAAGCCTTGAACTTGTGAAAGGCTATTTGGATTAGTAAAATTTATGGATTAAATTAAGGCAGGCTAGTTGATGTGTTTGCTATTTCACAGTATAACAATAAATCAGGCTAGTTTTCACAAAAAATTAAGTTATAACATGTAAATTGAACAGCCTTATGGTCAAAGATGATGTTTAATGCTATTTGACTTATGGAATACAAAAAGCTTGTACCTACCAAATTTTAACAGAATACTCCATTTATAACGCGCATAAAGTGATAAACAATCAGCCAAATAATATAGCAAATTAACTATAAGCATTGTGTATTCTCCTGAAAGATGTGAAAATTACGAGTTTGCCGTCTTTCTCTTGGATGTTTATTCTACTGTTTATGCTGACACATTGCAGACCCAGTATACAAATTTATTTCGGTTGAAGACATCCGTGCAATTAAAATTTTCTAGTTTTTTTGTATACTTTTTATATGCTTTGTTTTTTATAACAAAACGTTTAAAAATCTCAAAAATCCCTCTTTGCTTTTTGACAGAGTGGTAGGTCGGAATTTTTTAATGTTGCTGTTCATATTATGTTCGCTTTCAATGATTTTTTGAGAACGTAAAGTTAAGTCACTACTATTGCATGCATATAACTAAGTCGCTTTGTTTTTTGTCTTTTTAGCTAATATTGACAACAGAATGTACACAGCATTGATGGGGACAGTTGATTTTATGAAATAGAAATCATTTGCTTAAAGATTAAACAATTTGTAAGGTATATTCATAATTTAATTAAGTCAGACTTTGCGCCTGTTTTTTTGTTCTAAAGTAAGCCAAATCGACAGACAATTTTAATCAACAACATATTTGCGAGCGCAACAATTTAAAAACCGTATTCACGTACGTAAGAAAACTGACTTGAATTATAACCAAGAAAAACAAAAATCAAGTAATTACCTGCTTTAATAAAAGTCACAACTTATGTCTAAGTCCAGTGGTTGTTTATTTCTCAAACAGTATAAAAATCCAAGCAAATAATCATAGAATATATTAAACGTTCTTCCACATATAAAACCGCAGCAACAATTTATGAACAAATCTTATCAAAACTCTTATGTATATTTTTCACTGATTCAATATATTATCTGTGGTTTTTCTAAGTGCTCATTTGTAACGAACTGTCCTCTGATTTTAGGATTATTTCTCTTTTAGGATCGTGCGTTGATGGCGCCGAAAACACTTAGGTTCTGTACCGACTTTGCAGCCTCATTACCCTATTGACGATTCCCACTTGAAACTAAATCCTGTGTGGTCGAATAACTTAATTGCTAATTACCATCCAATAAAAAACACTTTTTATTCATGCGTTTTTTAATCGATCAAATATGTATTTATTCAAAGCATTCAAGCGCGCGACATATTTCCAAAAAATGCTACTAAGGTACAAAAGGCGGAGAGTTTTGTCGACTAGGAGAAAACGCGAAGCAGATATCAAGGGGGCAACAACACGGGTAGTATTACTGATTACCAGAAAGTTATACTAGACGAACACCAGATAGAAATGAATGTCGAGATTATTATATCTCTTCCCCGTTTATAATAGAATCACTTAATGTTGTAGTTTGATCTTTAACCATGATATTAACCCAAGAAAAGGGCGTGCAAATGTTCCGATGAAATTACTTCATAATTGAAATTACGACAAACATTTTGCCAAACAGGTCTCTGGAGAGCACATAGTTCAGAATTAAAGGTCTCAAAACAGCTCAATTTGTAACTGTAGAACAGGACCGCGGGCTTACGTGTGAATTCACATGGGGGATAATCTTCGTGAGGAATTAATCAAAAGTTATGATATTAAAAGGGGAAAGAAATAGATGTAGCGAGGTTTAAGGTATCACAATTATAAATGCTTTACAGTCATTTTTTTCGATTTGAATTTAGATGTTTGTAGTTTTGATGTAAGCACGTACTATACGTGTAAAACTCCAAGGATTATGTTCGGGTGGGTTGTTTTAGTGTAAGTGGACTTCTGAATGGTTATATTATCATAAACATAAAACAATTCGACCAATCACTTCCTTGTAGAAGATTACTGGTTAGTTAATTAATAGAAATTCTAAGAAAGCCTGATTAATCGAATTTGCCATCGAGCAATTAAAGGCGGAAAACTATGAAAAAAACTCTTAAAGTAAAGAGTCATGTCAAAAGAAAAACGACTCTGACACGATAAATCATTGCAAGGTCACGGATTTACTATGCCTGCAGCGTGTTCAGTAATGACTGTTAGCGAACGTTACGGGTACGGGACAACTCAAATTGAAAACAACTCAACCCGTGGACAACTCAAATCCACAGGGATTACTCAACCAGTAAGTAATGGATTGAGTTGTCTCGGGTTGAGTTGTCTTTAGGTTGAGTTGTTCCGACCCTAACGTTACGGAACGTTTTGGAACGTTCGGGATAATTGAACAGGCCCCTGCTCTGTTAACGCGATGCGTATACTACCCGTGAAAAGTTTGGAGACAAATTTTACTTCAGTTCTAGAATTTGTATGATTATTTTTGATGGTTGCTAACATCTTTTATAGTTTACTTTTACTTAATTTTTGTAGTTATATACAAGATAACAACATTGATAAATGCAGCGTAATTCTTGACTTAGCTAGATGGTTATTTTGGTGCATAACACGCACGTCAAAGGTCCCTAAGCAAAGTCTGACCATTGCGCGCATAGTCAAAATACTTAGCCCGTTTGTTGAGTTTAACAACTTCGGATGTTTATTTCTATAACATTCTTCACGTATCATAGTTCAATTAATTTGATAAGATACCTTTTTACCATTGCATATCTGTTAAAAGTAGCATAGGACACATTCGCCTAGTTAGCTTTAATGTGCCTTCTAATAAGTTTTATACTAATTTAGAATGTTTTAAGGGTGTGGTTACTTTCCCTGCAGGCTGATGCGACTTTTATGCTTTTTACGGCGGCACGTCCAGGGAAGGGTTGTCTTTTTAAAGAAATTAGAAAAGATATTTTTGGAATTAAGTTAATATTGGAGTTCAACAAAGAGAGAAAAATCTGAATTTTTATTCTGCGACTTATCAGCTAGAGGCGAACTTGTTCGAGACATCTAATCCATTGATGTCTTTGCTCCCTTGCTTCTACGCTGAGGGACACCTTTAACTCAATATGTTTATAAACTTGATATTCACACAACTGATGAGGTTCATAGACTTGAAATAGTTTGACAACTACTAACATATTAAAACTAATTTTTAACCAGAGGCATACCAGGAAGCAATACTTCTTTAGAAAACATATATATTTAGGTTTATTGTCTACGTATATATGCAAATTTTGACCAGCTGGTTGAAACAAGGACAAACAATGTAGAAACATGTTAAGGCATTAGGGACTTTAGTCAGTTATCCTTCCCTGATAAAATCTGAAGCAATCCAATTGTTAAGTAGGTCCTATCAGTTTGAATCCTTGGATTTTATCACTGAAGTCCTATGTAAGGATGATAAAATATTTCACCTAATATCTTTCTTGTTAATGAAGATATTAACAGAAGTGATTAAATTTAGATAGTTCTTTACCTTAAAAATACTAAAGTTGAATTTCAAACAAATTAAGTGATACACAAAGAAGTTTTTAAAGATTAATTTTGGAAAATTTACATCAAAAAGGAAGGGTAAATCCAAGAAATCCAACTAATTAGACCTACATGTTTGAAGAGTATACAAGGGGAAATAACTGACAAAATTCTAAATTCCCTTATTGGACTTCCTAAATAGTAATATTGAAGTCTTAAAATAAAAAAGTAAGGCATAATGATTTGTACAATTGGCGGTGGTCATAAATAAGTATACTGAAAAACAATCACATCAGCAAGTTGATGAAACAACTTGTCTGAAGTTTCAAACTAATATCTAAAATTATATTATAGAATAATGTACGTGACTCTTTCTTTGTGTCCACCAATGTCAGCGTGACCTTAAGCAAAATCCAGAGTAAAAATATTAAAAACAAAAATGGATAATGACCAAATATATCCATCTGAAAATATGTTTGAGGATCAGAGCCGAGGACTTCCAAAATTACAGGAATAATAAGAGATTGCATTTTCCAAACGGTATCATTGAACTATATTTGATCGTTCAATCACGAAAGTGATTTGATCAGTTCATTATATTTATCAGATACAACCTACAACTTAGCTTATCACTTATGCCTCAGTCCCATAAAATCGTGGCTTGTTACGGACCCGTACGTGCAGACAGTCGTAGACCGTGGGAAGCCTTGCGTATCAAGGTGACAGTACGCACATGGCACAAAACAACACACCTGTACGGAGCCGAAGCTGGAAGATAATGCATATTATGCATGTTTAATCCATACTCGGCCACGATTTTGCTCACGATTTGACTCTGAAACTGATACATGTATCCAGGGCTCATCTCACGGACCCTGGTAAAGACGTAACAGTCCGTACGGGTACGCAAGAGTTCGTACGGGTCCTTGCGGAGCTTGATCGCACGGCGCCCGTACGGTGCCCTCACGGCTATTTTTATGTTTATGGGACTGTAGCTTTAGCAGGGCTTTATTGGGCTTTATTAGGCTTGTTTCATCTTAATGTCACGAGTACTTGTTCGAATTCAAATGAGAAAAAAATTTTAAAAAAATAAGTGAAATTCTATCATTTTAAAATAATGATACAAACGTTTTGCCATATCTCAACTTTACACTGTAAATACAAAATATGTCAGCAAAAAAAACCACGATTGTTGTATGTAGGAACATCTAAGGCATAATTTCTTCTATATCCCCGACTTAGTTATTATCAAACTAATAAATTTCCTATTACTCGCAGATGTTTAACATTGTAAATTTTTTATGAAACAATTTTAATTTCAAACGCTACGTGTTACACGTATACTTTAAACAGATGATATGCAAAGGTAAAATACTATCTTATCAAAATAATTGAACTCTGGAACTTGATTTCTTAGGTGAGAGCAACAATGACGTCATAGCTCGTGAATTATTCAGATACGTGAGACAATCATTGAAATAATATCATGTGTGATGTGTGCTTTAAATTATGACGTAACTGCACATACTGACCGAGATTTGAAAATCTCTTGATACCAATCCATGGCAGTATGGTACCATAATATCTTAAGGGAATTATCTGCAAAATATCACTATACCTCCTAGAAATGTTTGGGGTTATATATTATTTGAGGAGTCGCTCAATGTGTCAGCACCTAGTTAACGGATTTGATTCTGACTTCACACGTATTCCAGAAATCGAGCAGACATGTGCATATTCCATTTTGATTACGGTCAACTGATTTTTGCCGAGTTATGGCCCTTGTGAAAAAATGTGTCTGCTAATTTTCTCAGCACCCAATTTCTTGACAAACACCCGTTGGTGGTATTTTATCACATTCAGTGATAGGTCTAGTTTGTGTTTGCTCACAATAAAAACATAAAAAAAATTTGGTTAAATGGACAATGTAACTAATTTTGAATGTGTCATCATTAGATCGTGGTGAGAATATGTGCTTAGTACTAGGTTAGAAGTTTGATCCAAAGATTTAAACATATCCAAGGAAGTAGCACGGTGGCAATACCACGTGACTATGACATCACGGTCTCAAGAGGAAAACTGTAAAATCTACCTCAACTCAGAGTTTTAAATGGCTGTAAGTCTTTAATTTTTTGACAGATTTCAATGATACTTACGCGAGACTTAGCAGAAAAGTGTTCATTATTTGCTGCGCATCACATCTCGTACGCCAGTTTTATACTTTTTTGCAAACACCCTGGAAAACACTTCCTTACAGTGGCAAGTAATCGTCCTTTTTTGAATAGGAAAAAAACGTTAATAGGTTTTCCGGATTTTACACTAAATTTTTACGTGGTTTGTCAGTGTAAGTTAAAGTTTAAATTATAAAATATATAACATCAGACATCAGCCTTTGATATTCGAAATTTATAATGTAAATAGTTCAGGGTTACCTTAACCTGTATAAAATAAACTAATCATGTCAGATACGTTTTTCTATACAGCTTATCAATTCAAGATTATATAATTTCGTTTTGGAATCTGGGTCCCGCCTTTTTCAATATCTAAATGAGAGAATTTCATATTCTATGAACATGGTTTACTTTTCATCACCTTAATGGACTACAGGTTTTATATCTAGTGTATTACTAGGCGGACCTACAAACACGTTCAGGTTTAAATCATGATTGATGGGATTTAATGTTTCATTATATATAAGCTGATTTTCATGGTACATTTGTATTATCATAGGCCTATCAAAATTATATTTTATCATATATTGAATAATATCACGTGCATTGAACATCTATAATGATGGGCTGTACTGTTCAGGGGCGGATCCAGGACTTTTTCCTAAGGGGGGGGGGGGGTCCGAACGTTTTCTAGGGGGGTCCAAACTTTCGAACCACATCCACATTAGATCTATACACATTTTGCAGAATAATGCAACATATTATTAATAAAAACTACATAACCATTAAATCTATGTCAAGCATTGAGAAAAATTGCTTCATGCTACACAAAAATGACGTTAAGTCAAGAAAGACAGATACATTTTGGAAATTCTAGAGGAGGTCCGGACCCCCCTGACCCCCCCCCCCCCGCTAGATCCACCTATGTCTGTTATATACACATTATAAGTTTAATATCAAATGAAAAACATGCAAAATAACTCAGAATCAGTAACTAAGGGTCATAAGAAAATAATTGAAAAAGGCAATTCAACTACAAAAACATTTTAATAGTTTTATTCTAAGATCAATAAACGCCTGGAATTTCTTACCAGAAACGTGTGTAGAAAATGCAACTGTGAACATTTTAAAATCAGAACTTTCACCGATAAAAACAACCTATCTATCACAGATCTCCATCGCCGATACCCGGTTACTCATAAAGTCTGAAATGCAGTTACCGATGGCAACCGATCAGATGGAAAAAAATTAACCGATTGAGAACCGATTTAAGTCCGGCGTAAGTGTAATCGAGTTAAAAGTAAATCTTTTCTACACTTTGGCGACTATGACTCCTGTAGTTACAAGCGATCAGTTATTTTACAATTTGATAATAATTGTATCAAAAACGGAAAAATAAAACGATTTTGTCTTCATACGCTGCACTATATTCTGTTGCGTAATAAATCGCCGAATACAGCAAATGGTTGAGCGTCTAAGTATATATAGAATGATGTTTGAGGTGTCCCTTTTATAACAATGATTTAAAAAAAAGTCTAAACAATCTTCCTCTATGCTTTTGGCTGTATGGTAGGCTGTGTTAGAGTTGCTGTTCCTGATATTTCCTGAAACGCTTGCTTTCACCTTTTCCAGAGTGAAATGTTCCCCGTACTTTGATCCCTGTAATCCTCAATTGATCGAAGTTCGACGTAATTCTAATACAAGGATCAAAGATGTTTAACGTGGTATTGCAGCTTGCTTTTATGAAACGCTTTTTATGAAATTCCAAACGCTACGTCTTACATGTATACTTTAATCAGATGATATGCAATGGTAAAAACTATCTTATCAAAATAATTGAACTCTGGTACTTGATTTCTTAGGCGAGAGCATCAATGACGTCATAGTGTACTAGTATATGAGCTTTGACATGAGTGTTTTTGTAAAACAAACTCATTGATAAGTATATTTATTTCCATCAGTTTAAACCTGTGTGAGTACGTTGTCCTTAACGTGACATTTTAAAATACTTTTTTTCTTTTCACATTTTTTAAACGTATTATTATTTCGTTTAAATAATAATAATACGTTTAAACGACATAATATTATTTTAAACAAAAGAATGTATTTCAAAGTGTCGGGGTTCCGTGTGTGTATCTCCTATAATTATTAACCAATTTTATATGGACGCTTTTATTTCTATTTTAATTCATCACTATCCAATGAATTATTATACTAACAGGTTATCATTTCTTGTGGTAATTTCTTTTCATAAATTTAAATCTAAGGAATCGCCTCCTTAATTGTTACAAACATATTTGCCATAATGAACTAGTCGATTTAAATTAGAAAGCATATTGAATGCACATGCATATTACAAGTGCATCAAATCTTAATACATGTATATTTTAGCGAAATGTACAAAATGGCAATTTGTCTGTGCAAAGTGAAAGTTGTCATATGTTTGGTTTTGTAATAAATATGGAGTACCACGTGTCTGACTTGAAAATAGTAAACAATTTCAGGGAAGGTTTGTAGACAATTTATTGATCATGAATGGTTCTCTTAATTGAAATTTATCTTGGAAGATAATGACAACATGAAACTGTGAATCATAGTTAGTTTTAGGGTGTGCATATTCCGCAATAGTGTAAATGAAGTTATTACCATGCTTTTATTGTACATAAATTCTTGAATACTTTCGCCAACGCATCCTTCGATGCCATATACTAGTGTAACAAGTCTAAGGCTGTTATAGAAATCTTTAGCCCACCCGGTTAGCTCAGTCTGTAGCACACAAGTCTACTGATCGAGGAGTCGTAGGTTGGATTCCCGGGCGGGGCATACTTTCGTGGAACTTTATCAACACATTTATCTAGTTTTTAACTTGAACTTAGATTCATTTTTTTGTATAGCTGTACATTTAAAAAACTTAACAATTCTTAAAACATCTTCCATCGACTATACTAAGCCTAGAGTAAGGCTCAAACTCGGAACAAAGCAGCTGCTGTTGATATGTAATGTTAGACAGTCCCATTGACGACCGCTTTAACATCCATGTAATTTCGTTGATAATTTAGTGAGTATAGGCAATTAATACATGTTGAGAGTTTCTACTTTTTACTTTGTTATTTAAAGGGAGGTAATCGAGAAAACGTTAATATGTTGGAGTTGTCTCGCTTTAACTGATTTTTTGCTTACAAGTACACTATTGTGTTAGACTAATTCAAAAGGAGGTAGTGTAGGCGCGATCATGCGTTTTAGACAATAATTGCCCGTTTATACCCGAAATTCCACCCAAATACGTCTATGCGGATGCCCTGGGGCTGATTTAGGCCCATTGAGGCCAAAAAACGGGTAAAAAAATTGTTTTTCCTGCAAATTGACTTTTTTCCCTGTTTTATACATCAGGCGTTTTTTCGGGCTGAAAAACTTTCTCTGCAACCGGTTCCATTTAGGCCTCAGTCGCTTCCTATTGTCTAGAAGAACCAGGAAATGTGTCACAACCGGTACCTGAGGTCCTTCCGGGGGCCAATTGGCCCGTTTTAGGCCTCACATAGTCCCTGTAGGGGTAGGCGCGATTATGCCTAAATTGCCGTTTTTGGCCATAATTGCCGGTTTATGCCCGAAATTCCACCCAAATACGTCATGCGGATGCCCAGGGGCCGATTTAGGCACATTGAGGCCAAAAACGGGGATTTTTTTTGCCTGCAAATCGACTTTTTCCCTGATGTATACTGGGCATCCGCATATATTTTCAGGCAAATTTTCCCCCCGTTTTTGGCTATCGCGCAAATACGTCCATCATTGAACTGAGTCGGTTAGAGCTATCACACTTGACGATATTTTGGAATCACATGACTTGACTTAGTCACTTGTTACAAAGAGATCATCTGTCACAACCTTAATGAAGATCGATATACCCTCCAAATATTGGAAGATATGTAAGGTTATATAGCTCGATAATGAAACAATTTCTTACAACTTAATCACTTTAGAGTCCACTTCCTGGTCCCAAGTACTGAGCTAGTAGGATTAAGTTTCTTGCTATAGGAAACAACGGGATTGGCTTTAGATGGAAATCGAACTTACACGGAGCTAGCTATCCAATGACTTTCAGTCCAACGTCGTAACCGCTCGGTCACGCTTGCTCTTGTTTCTAAGTTTTCGTCACTGTGATTGTTTATATACAACTGTTGCCATTTTTTGTTTCTTTTATAAATTAATTTAATATGTGATGTTTGTTCTCCCATTCCATTCAAAGTTACGAAATGTGCTGTTTTCTGCAGCTCTTCAACATTGCCTTGTAACTTATGTTCTAGTGTTTGTTGGTCATAAAACACTTCTAATTTGATACAAGAATGGACATCCTTGTAGAATGTTTTTAAACGGAATATGCACCTCTGCAGAGTAACAACCACTGAACAGCAACACATCTTGGTCCATCTCATTGGGTGTCGTTCAAGATAGGTATAGTCCAACAGAATTAACCTGAGCTTGAACTACCTCATCATAATTACACACTTAACTTACATTAAATCGTGAGTTTCCGTATGCGTGTATACGGTTATACACGTGTTTATAACTACCGATGTGACTATAAATCAATTTATTAAATGTGGCATGCTATTGTATTTTTAACTTTGAACACATTAGTTTTTGGGGAAACAAGTTAGCAATATTATGGCACAGTTTCAAAGTATTTATTTTTATAAAAACAACATTAATTGTTCCGTACGTGTATTTTGGCGAAAGCTTCCGATAAAGCGTGATTTACAAACGAAGACAAAAATAGACTGTAAATACTGAGTTTAATTTATTCTTGCATAAAGGTCAAGCTCTTGTTAGTTCTGTTGGACTATAGTACTGTAGTGTGAATATTTGGTAAATGAAATAAAATATAAAAAACACTCATGTATTGTTCATTAATTTATTTTATTGTTCGTTTTTTCTCAACTTTCAAAAGATGAATAATTACACGGTGACTTCATTTGTTAAAATAATCGTTGTCTTTTATTCGTGATTTATCGATAGATTGTTTTATAGTATGTTAGACTTTTTTGGGTATTATGATAGGTTTTCAGTCAAGATATTTCAATTAAGTCTAGGGGACGAGCCAAAATATAACACGTTCAGCCACCATGAAATTATTCATGCTTTGACAGTTGAGAAAAAATGGACTGTAGTATATATAAACAGGTAATAATAAAGGATAAAACCTAAAAATTGAATAAGTAAAAAATGCCATACATTTAAAAAAGAGAAAACCACCTTAAGCGGAAAATAACATCTCAGTGTTAATCCCAATAGCACATTTTCACAAAAATTCTTACAAAAAAGGTTATCATAAGCCATTTTCAAAAAGTTGCATTTCAAAGTCAGAAGGATAATAATCATAACTATGATATGATATTCAAAAGGTATACAATATTCTATATAACTCTATAATAATTGGAATTGATTGGTTTTTATGTTTCTTACTTTCGACTTACGATGATTTTTATCCTAAAACTTTTTGTAAAAAGTGCCACAGATCAATATGAAAAAGCACTATAATAACGGTTAAATTTATTCAACTGTTAGTGGTGCTTGCATAAACCATACTGATTTATATATATATTATAGTATTCCTGATCTTACTATCAAATGACAAAAAATAGACATTGGTATTTCTGTACTTTGATTATCAGACACATATTAAGTATTTAAATCAATGGGGTAGAATATGCACCACTGATGGTTGAGTAATGATGAAAAATATTATTTGAAATAAAAATATGTGCATATAATTAAAATTCAATACTTCTTCACAATTTCCTTTCAATGCAATAGTTCAATGTTGAATTAAATGTAACAAAATTTCTTAACAACAACCATCAATAGTCTCGCTGAAACCATGGTTACAATAAATTATTAAAAATATTGACAATTACGGAAGTAAATGGTAAAATCAACAAAAAATATAGAAAATTACAATAATAATGAATTATGTAATAAAAAAAATCAAATGAAGAAAACCCTGCATGAGACCATTAATTGTTGTAACAAGTAAATGTTTACCTTATACATAATTCCAAAATTTGTTATGATACATTTTTTATCAATAGACCTAATTCCAAACTCAATTATGGTAGTTTCATCATAAATGCTGTATTTTCTTCAGATAAAATTTAAAAAGCTAAACTTGAAAGTATACTCCATGTTTTAAAGTCAAAATTTTATTTAAACAAATTATTTTGTGAAATATTAATGAAAAACTTCAAGAAAAAAATATTTTGAAAATTTCTATACTTCATGTATTATAACTTTAAAAAATAGTACATAGTTTTAAACATTTTAAAGTTAGTTAAATTGTTAAAAAGTTAAAACTTAATATAGCAAACCATAAAGAACATTTTGTAATGTAAGTTAAGAAATATAGTCCAAGAAAAAAATGAGTTCTAAGCCTATTGTTAGTTTTATAACCATACATTTGTATTATCTTTTGTTAAGAAATCAAAAATGTAAAATGAAATCAATTTCCAAGAATCAGGGGAGCATATTATCAAGCGTCTTACGATCTATTTAAGTTGTTAATCCTTCTAAAACGTATTGTTAAATAATCGTAAGACTTTTGATAATATGCTACCCTGGCATATATTTTCATGTATATAATGTTAAATTTTATTCAGCTGTCAGTGGTCCATATATTATTACACAAGATTTGTTTTATAATCCTCATAAATAAATACGAATATCTATTTTTATTAATCATGAGTATGGATGTACAGTAGTGAGTATTTAAATCAGCAGGGTAAGTGTATGCACAACTGACAGTTTAATAAAATCTAAGGTCACAATAAATTGATATATTCTACAGATTTTTCTAGAAAAATAATTCGGCGAGCAAGTGAAGAAAAAAATCTTAATTCAGTTGCTTTATATAGCGGTTTGAACAAAATGAGCGAGCAAGGAAATAATTTTGTGTGTAAAACCGTCAATATTAAGGTGCGAGCAAATCCATAGAACACATGATCAATTTGATGTGGCCTAACTTCAAAATGTTGTATTTCTGAAAACAAAAACACTGTATATCACAGTAAAAAGCTTTCTCCAAAAATGTTCATAGTACATCACTATTAATCAAATAGGCATTGTATAAACTACATTGTTATATATCACTTAACTGATTATTCACTAAGATAGTGTTCACTTTTGATGTCACAAATGTTATGTTGATTATGTGAACTTTCCAATATTTTCAAGAATATTAATTCCAATCGATCTGAAAATAAAAAAGAAGACAATAATGAATTAACTATCAAAGTTTGAATAATTTCATGGTGATAGAATACACTTGCTTAACTATGCTCACCATTATACAATACACCCGTGCAATTTTTTTACTGGGTGTCAACACTGTGTCAATACAAGTTAGGTTATCTTACGGCTTCCAGCTCACCTAACCTAGCTTTCTTGGACCCTTGTCTATGACCAGTACTCACCTACCTTTCCAAAAAGCCGGAAACTTCTCCATAATCTAATCAATGGAGGAAAATTGACATTATTGTCAAATTTACATGGAAGGGTATAACCTCCCTGTGTGGAATTCGAATCGGGAGCTTCTTCAGGACATGAGATTCTGGGGAGCTAACAATGAGCTATTGATCCCGGGTTGGAGCAGTTATTAAATAATAACATTTTTAGTAACACTTTTCTATATACATAGATATTTGACATTATTATAAATAGGCATGATTTGCCTTCCCTGGCAGTGGCATCCATGCAGGTTGCCTCCAATGAGGGTTTAATGCTGGACATTGAACTAAGTTAAGGATAAAAATTTTTTTTTACAATTACATTTTTTTACAAGTTAAGGATCATAGAATGGGTTTAACAGCCATGCACAAAGTTAATTATTTTAATCACCTTTTTAGCTAATATAAATTATTAAGTACAATAAAAACAAAACTTACCTTATTTTGTTAAAATGTACATGTAGTATTCTTTTACAGTTGTGGTATACATGTACATATACAATCCATACTAATTGGATATAAAGCTATAACCAGAATCACGTGATTTGTTGTTAGATGGCACAGTTTTCAATCAGCTTAAAGTTATCAAATCTTAATTATATAATGCTCATTGTGTATTTCAAATTTTATTCAACAGTCAGTGGCACATACATTAACCCTGCTGATTTAAGTACTCACTACAGTACTTCTATCAATAAAATTGTTAAACTTATCTTTATTTTTATTTATTGGAGTTAACGCCGTGTCAACACAATTTTAGGTCATTTTACGGCGTCCAGCGCACCTAACGTAGCTTTCCTGGACCTTTGTCTATAACCAGTACTCACCTACCCTTCCACAAGGCCAGAAACTTCTCCATATTATCTAATCAATGGAGGAAAATCGACATTATTGTCAAATTTTCATGGAAGGGTTTAACCTCCCAGGGTGGGATTCGAACCCGCACCGCCTAGGGTACGAGTATCCAAATCCCGGCGCGCTACCAACTGCGCTATCGACCCGGGTTTTAAACTTATCTATGTACTGGGATTATTGAACAAATATTAAGTATCTAAATCAGCAGGAGTAATGCATGTGACATGAAAGTTGGTTAAAATTCAACAATTTTATAATTAAAAACAAAGGGGTAAAATAGTTTATCAAAATATTTTTTCTGAAATGCACCAATTTGAGGCTCTTATAAAATGATAGTGAAGAGGCAAAAGGTATGATGTCAGACTTAAACCTCTCTATAACGTACGTTGACAAACATCAATAAGATACATGGCTGCTCCATGTCCATTAGAAATAGCCAACTTCCGAATAGAAATTTCTTGCAAGCAATAGTCGGTAGCTTGGCCAAACCTGCAACTTTCATTTACTTGAGTAAATATTTGTTATACAATTAGGGCTGCTGCGAGTTCCGAGTACTCGGATTTTTGCGATCTCGACCAGAAAATCGAGTACGAATATTCGTCATGTCCGAAATCGTCGGATTGCGATCTATTTTTTGATAAAAAGGAAAGAAAATGATTTTGATTTATATTAGGGACTGAATTATATTAAAACCGCGGCCGTGGCAATTCGTGGTTCGATTACTTCACACGAATCGTGGTTAGATTCGGATCGCAACTTGCTCAACGATCCACAGCCCTATATACAATAAAACATAGAATTAGCAAATAATACTGGATTAAATAATTACCCTTGTAGATCTACATAGATCTAAATTCAGTTCAATTTTTTGTGGCAACACTACAAGATGTACATGAGTGACCACATTGTTTTTACATCTTCATTGTAGTAATCAATCTTCAGTATGTATATCTGGAAATAAGTACAATATGAGCCTTGTTTTCACTTCCACGCAAAAACATGGTTTAATTTTAAAAATTGTTAAAAAGGTTAAAAGCAGTTTAAAGCCTGCTTCCATACACACATTCAACCGACTTCACAATTTTGTAAAACAACCCCTGATCAATGAAATCGCATTCGGACAGTTCATCTAACACAAAACCATTGGCATCCTGGATGGGATGAAACAACTTAAGGTAAATTTCTTGCTTAAGCCCTAGATTCCCTAGGGTTCTGACACTGGTCTACTCGATCCCTAAGCGCTCATCCTACCACTGGACCACTGATTCTACAAATGCTCCTAATGTGAAATGGTTATCTAAAAACAGGTTTGTTATTTACTGGTTTTTCTAGCAGCCCTTGTATTGAAGTAAAAAAAATACGATTATACTTACTTGTGCATCAATATTGTGAATGGCTTGACCCATATTTTGCATTATTCTATTGTGGAAGCAAAAAGTTTGTATTGACAACAGACGGCTAGTGTGTCTTTCTCCTTTTTCTCCATGTTATGTACGTTCATAGTCTTTTTGAATTTCGAAAAGGATTGATGGTTCCGACGCTTTCAAGTGTGGAAGGTCCAGTGGCACATTTTCCATGTAATCTACTGAAAAATAAAGCTGCCTAGAGTCTAAATTAAAAAAACATCCAAACATTGCATGCATTAAATAACCAAAATAAGGTCAAATAATTTTGTCTCCAACTACATGTACACTACAATAAATCTACTACAAGTTAAGTACAAGTATGCCATTCATATAGCTGTTTAACTTTGGTTCTCTTGTGCTTCACGTCCGTTTCGACAACTCCTTTTAATTATATCTCGACGTCTCTCTATAGAGCGGCTAAGATCAAACATGAAGTCGCAAGCTGTTACCCAGTACAATGTACATATCTTCCACATTGGCAGTCAACAACACTACTTGATAAAGTAGTTAGGATATACAATGGTCCAATGTAGTCTGTAAAATATCAGAATCAGGGTTCAAACACACACCACTTATATGTGTAACAAGTCACACAACCTATTTAGCTATTCAGGTATTTGTTTGACCAATACGTGAATAATACAGTTTGTTGCTGTAAAAATCCTTCAATGTTATATACAATGTATCCTGTGATAAGACACAATTTCAACAAATGGTAGTCCAACCGACTTTTAGTGGAATACTGAAGAAGTATAAAGACCTAGTGGCATCAGGAGTCGAAGAATTACTTTCATGAAATATCTGGCAAACGTAAACAAAAAATAGTACTTACCGATGTTGATGTCACTTTGATAATCAGTGGAGCAGATCCAAAGGGCATGGTACCAGGGTTCAGTTCACTTCTTTCGTAAAAGATCCAAAAAAAATATAAACAGGCAGGGATGCAAACAGACATGATTTTGTTTAATTTGTTCGTTTTGACGTCGTAAAAATATCTTGTAGAGGTCTTATCACGGTGGTCAATCAACAAAGTAACCGTTCCAAGAAAGGCTAAATCGCTGGACTTGGCTGTTAACTAGTTACAAGGAACATATTGACATGAGTGCATGACACATGAGTGCAACTAGACCTAGGTGCAATGAGACATGGGTCAAGAGACATGATCAGACATCGGTGCTATGAGACATGGGTGCATTGAGACATGGGTGTAATAAGACATGGGTGCATTGAGACGTGGACGCAATAAGACTTGGGTGCATTGAGTTATCGGTGCAATGAGACAATGGTGCGATGAGACATGTGTGCAATGACACATGGATGCAATGAGAGATGGGTACAATGAGACATGGATGCAATAAGACATGGGTGCAATGAGACATGGGTGAAATGAGACATGGGTGCAATGAGAAACGGCTACTATGACACATGTGTGCATTTAGACATGGGTGCAATGAGACATGGGTGCATTTAGACATGGGTGCAATGAGACATGGGTGCATTGAGAGATTGGTGCAATAAGACATCGGTTCAATGAGACAAGGATGCAATGAGACATCGGTGCAATATGACATGCGTGCATTGAGACTTTGGTGTAATGAGACATCGGTGCAATAAGACATAGATGGAATGAGACATTGAATGCAATGAGACGTATGAGACATCGGTGAAATAAGACATCGGTGCAAAGAGACATCGGTGAAATAAGACATCGGTGCAAAGAGACATCGGTGAAATAAGACATCGGTGCAAAGAGACATCGGTTAATAAGACATCGGTGCAAAGAGACATTGGTGCAATGAGACATTGGTGCAATGAGACATTGGTGCAATGAGACATCGGTGCAAAGAGACATCGGTGCAATGAGACATCGGTGAA
This sequence comes from Mactra quadrangularis, assembly GCA_025267735.1. Taxonomy (NCBI): domain Eukaryota; kingdom Metazoa; phylum Mollusca; class Bivalvia; order Venerida; family Mactridae; genus Mactra; species Mactra quadrangularis. The sequence goes on from CM046304.1 coordinate 18,530,308, forward strand.
ATAAGACATCGGTGCAAAGAGACATCGGTGCAATGAGACATTGGTGCAATGAGACATCGGTGCAATGAGACATCGGTGCAATGAGACATCGGTAAATAAAACATCGATGAAATGAGACATTGAATGCAATGAGACATATGAGACATCGGTGAAATAAGACATCGGTGCAAAGAGACATTGGTGCAATGAGACATTGGTGCAATGAGACATTGGTGCAATGAGACATCGGTGCAATGAGACATCGGTGCAAAGAGACATCGGTAAAATAAGACATCGGTGCAAAGAGACATTGGTGCAATGAGACATCGGTGCAAAGAGACATCGGTGCAATGAGACATCGGTGCAATGAGACATCGGTGCAATTAGACATCAGTGCAATGAAACATTGGTGCAGTGAGACATCGGTGCAATGAGACATCAGTGCAATGAGACATCAGTGCAATGAGACATTGGTGCAATGAGACATTGGTGCAATGAGACATTGGTGCAATGAGACATCGGTGCAATTAGACATCAGTGCAATGAGACATTGGTGCAATGAGACATCGGTGCAATGAGACATCGGTGCAATGAGACATCGGTGCGTGCAAAGAGACATTGGTGCAATGGATCATCGGTGTAATGAGACATCGGTGCAATGAGACATCGGTGCAATGAGACATTGGTGCAATGAGACATCGGTGCAATTAGACATCAGTGCAATGAGACATGAATGCAAAGAGCCATTGGTGCAATGAGACATCAGTGCAATGAGACATTGGTGCAATGAGACATCGGTGCAATGAGACATTAGTGCTTTGAGACATCGGTGCAATAAGACAATGGTGCAATGAGACATGGGTACATTGAGACATGGAGGAATAAGACATCGGTGCAATGAGACATGGATGAAATGAGTCATGGGTGCAATGAGACATGGATGCTATGACACATGGGTGCATTGAGACATGATGCAATGAGACATGGATGCAATAAGACATGGATGCAATGAGACATGGGTGCTTGAGACAAGGGTGTAATGAGACATGGATGCAATGAGACATCGGTGCAATGAGACATGGGTGCAATGAGACATGGATGCTGTGACACATGGGTGCATTGAGAAATGGGTGCAATGAGACATGGGTGCAATTAGACATGGTTGCTATTAGACATGGGTGCATTGAGACATTGGTGCAATAAGAAAGACATTGGTGCATTGAGACATCGGTGCAATGAGACATCGGTGCAATTAAACATTGGTGCAATGAGACATTGGTGCAATGAGACATTAGTGCAATGAGAAATTGGTGCAATGATACATGAATGCAATGAGACAAAGGTGCATTGAGACATAAATGCAATGAGGCATCGGTGCAATGAGATATCGGTGCAATGAGACATGGATGCAATGAGACATGGGTGCAATGAGACATGGGTGCAATGAGACAACGGTGCAATGAGACATCGGTGCAATGAGACATCGGTGCAATGAGACATCGGTGCAATGAGACATCGGTGCAATGAGACATCGCTGCAATAAGACATTGGTGCAATGAGACATCGGTGCATTGAGTCATGGATTCAATGAGACATAGGTACAATGAGACATGGGTGCAATAAGAGATCGGTGCAATGAGACATCGGTGCAATGAGACATGGATGCAATGAGACATGGGTCAAGAGACCGGGGTGCAAAGAGAAATTGGTTGTGAGACATCGGTGCTATGAAGTATAGGTGCAATGAGACATGGGTGCAATTAGACATCGGTGCAATGAGACATAGGTGCAATGAGACATGAGTGCAATGAGACATAGATGCAATGAGACATAGGTGCAATAAGACATCGGTGCAATGAGACATCGGTGCTATGAGACATGGGAGCAATAAGACATCGGTGCAAAGAGATTTCGGTGCAATGAGACATCGGTGCTATGAGACATCGTTTTTGAGACAAAGGTGCTATGAAATATGGGTGCAACGAGACAGGGCTGCAATGAGACATCGGTGCAATGAGACATCGATGCAATGAGATATGGGTGCAAAAAGCCATTGGTGCAATGAGACATCGGTGCAATGAGACATCGGTGCAATGAGACATCAGTGCAATGAGACATCGGTGCAATGAGACATAGTGCTATGAAATACATCGGTGCAATGAGACAGGGATGCAATGAGACATTAGTGCCTTGACACAGGGGTGCAATAAGATATGGGTCCAATGAGATATGGGTGCTATAAGATATGGGTACAATGAGACAAGGATACTATGAGACATGGATGCATTGAGACATGGGTGCATTTAGGCATGGGTGCAATGAGACATGGGTGCAATGAGACATGGATGCTTTGAGACATGGGTGCATTGAGACATAGGTGCAATGAGACATGGGTGAAATGAGACATTTATGCGATGAGACATGAATGCTATGAGACATGGCGCGTTGAGACATGGGTGCATTATAATATAAATGTTATGAGACATTTGTTCAATAATTCATGGGTGCAATGAGACAAGGGGGCAAAGAGTCATATGAGAAATGGGTGCATTGAAACATGGGTGTAATAAGACATGGATGCGATGAGACATCAGTGCAATGAGACATCGGTGCAATAAGACATGGGCGCAATGAGACATGAGTGCATGAGATAAAGATGAAAGCAGACATAAGTGAAATGAGACTTTGGTGCAATCAGACATGGATGCAATGATACATCAATACAATAAAAATGAAGATCAACAGACATGGTGCAATGAGACATGGATGCTATCAGATATGGGTGCAATGAGACATGGGTGCAATGAGACATGGGTGCAATGAGACATGTGTGCTATGAGACAAAGGTGCAATAAGACATAGGTGCAATAAGACATCGGTGCATTGAGTCATGGGTGCTATCAGACATGGGTGCAATGAGACATGGGTGCTATGAGACATGGATACAATGAGACATCGGGGCAAAGAGACATGGGTGCTATGAGCACTGTCTAGATCGTGAAACGGTGGCGATTTTCCGTGTCACGGTGTAGCCACACCAAGATGGCGGAAAACAACCATCAAAAAGGTACGTGTCGTTTTTTTTGCATGATAGTTTGAGAAATATTCGGGCTCAAGCGCGTTATAAAGTTTCATTTGATCCGTAAATATACAAACTAAAGGGCGGGTGTACTCATCTGACATGTCACAAAGGATTTATGTGAGTTAAAGCCACCAAAGTTGACGTAAGACCGTTTGACAAATTTAAACCGAGAGAGTGTATGACTTTTGATAAAATCGCCGCAAGTACGGCACTTAGCGTGTTGTAAATACGATTGTGAAATAGTGTATATGCATGAAATTATACTTACAAATTGTACAAGTTCTACTTTATTTTGTTATATCAAAACATGCGTACTTTCGGTTTTGTCTATGCAACGGTTGAGATATTAGCCCCGGAGAAGATTTTCCGTAAGAAATGACTCGGTGTTGCCATAAAAAGTGGATACGGTGTATACATTTGCGTTAAATAGAACACGGTTAGGACACTCATTCAAACGTTTGAAATGCGACCAGACCATTTGCTATACAGTCGAATTGTAGACAAGGCAAAACGTAGCAGTATTTGTTAAAACACAGATACGGGTTTGGTCAAATCGTAAACAAATTTAAATCTTCTAACTGTTCATCAAGTTCCTCGTACATGGAATTAACGTTTGCTGAGAGGGAGATGCTAAAGTTACACTGCCGAATGATCTTATTGGTGCTGACGTTTTGTACGTTTTTCACATCTGGACTGGGAAGTAATTAAATCAGTATCAACAGAAATATCTTGTTTAGATTCTTGTATATTTTCTAGCTCTTTTACATAAGGACACTTCTTATTTTCTAGAAAGAATGTACATATGTGTTGATTCACTTTGAAATATTCCCCAGTTTGCAGTTCTGAATTTGGTGTTAGTCTGTAGTCTATCGTCAGAAGGTTATATCGGCCGGTTGATACTTTTTAAATCATCTCATCGGTCATTTTATCTGCAATTTGGCATGCTTTTCTAATGAATGATGAATGCATGCTAGGAGATCAGATTTCGAAAACTTACAGCAGTAGCATTTATAGACTTTTTCCATTTTGAAACTGGGGAGAACAAAATTATAATTTTAGTCTTATCACAAAAGGGCTTTTATAAGTATTAGTTTCGTATTTTTATACTACATTATTTTTAAGTATCAATACGAAAGGTGACGATCTGGAATAGTGGGAATAAAATAATACTAACTGATTTATAAGTAGGCGTTGTTTCTGCAAAGATTTACGTATTAAACACATTGGGCTTTTCTGTATAGCAAAATACGAAGGATAATGCCAATGTGATTTACTTCAAATGATATGGTTGCGTTTAACCTTTGGATGAGTGTCCGAACCGTGTTCACTTTCACGCAAATGTATACACCGTGTCCATTTTTTATGGCAACACCGAGTCATTTCTTACGGAAAATCTTCACCGGAGCTAATATCTCAACCGTTGCTTAGACAAAACCGAAAGTATGCATGTTTTGACAAAACAAAATAAATTAGAACTTGTACAATTTTAAGGTATAATTGCATGCATATACACTATCTCACAAACGTATTTATAACACGGTTAAGTGCCGTACTAACGGCGATTTTATCAAAAGTCATACACTTCTCTCGGTTCAAATTTGACTGACGGTCATTCGTCAACTTTGGTGGCTTTTATTCACATAAATCCTTCGTGACATGTCAGGTGAGTACACCCGCCTTTAGTTTATACATTTACGGATCAAATGAAACTATATAACGCGTTTGGGCCCGAATATTTCTCAAAATATCATACAAATGCGACACGTACGTTTTGGATGGTTGTTTTTCCGCCATCTTGATGTGGCTACACCGTGACACGGAAAATCGCCACCGTTTCACGATCTAGACAGTGATGAGACGTGAGTGCATTAAGTAATCGGAGCAATACAACATGGATGCATTGAGACATGGGTACATTGAGTCATCGGTGTAATAAGACATAGGTGCGATGAGACATGTGTGCGATGAGACATTGGTGCATTGAGACATGGATGCGATGAGACATTGGTGCATTGAAACATGAGTGCATTGACACATCGTTACAATGAGACATGGGTGCAATGAGACATGAGTGCAATGAGACATGGATTCATTGAGTCATCACTGCAATAAGACATGGGTGCATTAAGTCATCGGTGCAATGAGACATGGGTGCGATGAGACAGGTGTGCATTGTGACATGGATGCAATGAGACATGGGTGCATTGTGACATGGATGCAATGAGACATGGGTGCATTTGACATGGAAGCATTGACACATCATTGCATTGAGACAAACCTATCAAGACCCCCCTTAAAACCTAAGCATAGCAAAAATTACCTTAACAAAAATAAACCTTCACCGACCAAGACCCCCCTATAATCTTAAAAAACAAAACCACCTTACAAAAACTAACCTTAATCTAGCTAAAACCTAAAATAGCAAAACCACCTAAAAATAACCTTAATCTAGCAAGACCCCCCTAAAACCTACAATAGCAAAACCACCTACAAATAACCTTAATCTAGCAAGACCCCCCTAAAACCTAAAATAGCAAAACCACCTAACAAAAAATAACCTTAACCTAGCAAGACCCCCCTAAAACCTAAAATAGCAAAACCACTTACAAATAACCTTAATCTAGCAAGACCCCCCTAAAACCTAAAATAGCAAAACCACTTAACAAAAAATAACCTTAACCTAGCAAGACCCCCCTAAAACCTAAAATAGCAAACCACCTACAAATAACCTTAATCTAGCAAGACCCCCCTAAAAGCTAAAATAGCAAAACCATCTTAACAAAAAATAATCTTCACCTAGCAAAGTCCTCCTTAAACCTAAAATAGCAAAACTACCTAAACAAAAAACAATAACCTTAACCTAGCAAGACCCCCCCATTAAATTAGAATTAATTTACCTTAACCTTAAAAGACCCCCCCCCTTTGTACTTAAACTTTGAAATAACAAGACCCCCCATTTAGTCCTTAACTTAACCTTACAAGTCTGTAGTTAGCCATGTTAGGCCAAGGTCTAATGGTTACAGGATAGGAGTTTAACCATTAAACCGTAACCTAAGAAGGTACCATACAGACGCTTAACCTTAAAATCCTTAAATCCTAACCTTAAAACCTAATTAAAAATCAATAAATTCAGGCAATGTATCATCTCAGAGATGTCCAAGACTTGCTTCAACGATCATTAGTCTCATACAGCTAGTTGTAGGCATGGTAACAATAGTAATATTAACCAATGAAATAACTTGTATCATTTATTGGTTTCAGTTATTGTGATTTAAATTATCATTAAAGGATTGTGCCATCAATATTTTACAATTGTAGCCACGCCTTCAAATATCGGTACGAGGCCAAGGACTGTTGTCACAATTCATAGTAAATATTTCTTTTAGAAATGTACACGTAATTGTTTAAATTATGATATCAAAAACTAACCAACCCATATCTAGTATGAGGATTCTCTGAAGTTTGATACATTGCAATAACAAAAAGATGTACTTACATTTTCACACCCATGTCTTCAATTCAGTTGGAACTAAGAGTATTCTTCACATGGGAGCATTTTTGCTGTAGTCTGCATGCACTGTCAAAAGCCAAGACTATTGAAGTTTTTCAAGCTAAAAAAAGAACAGAATAAGTAATATTTATTTATTGGATTTAACGCCGTGTCAACACATTTTAGGTCATTTCACGGCGTCCAGCGCACCTAACATAGCTTTCCTGGACCTTTGCCTATAACCAGTACTCACCTACCCTTCCACAAGGCCGGAAACTTCTCCATATTATCTAATCAATGGAGGAAAATTGACATTGTCTAATTTTCATGGAAGGGTATAACCTCCCCGGGTGGGATTCAAACCAGTACCCCCTCGGGACACGAGATTCCGAATCCCGGCGCGCTACTAATTGCACTATCGAACCGGGTAACAGAATAAGTAAAAAAAGTTGTTAACTTAAATTAGTTCATTTTCAAACCATAGTTAAAAGATCATCGATGCTTTTCGTAATTTTGTTAGCAACCTGCAACACTTAAATGATGTATAGATAATTGATGCCAATAATAATAAGTAATAAGTAATAGTAATAAGCTCAAAGAAAAGGCAGACAGACATCAAATCATCAAATAACAAAGCCACAAAGACACATTCCTTGAACAAATGGTTTGCAATCTACAGTTTCAGCCATTCAGTTTCATCAGAAATGGTGAGCAAGTTGTCACACCGCCGTGGTATGATGCATGTATGACCTTGACAACATGCAGCTATGGCGATAAATCCAACAAAAAATCAATGTTTACAGTTAGTAATAATCCCACTCACTGTTTAATGTAAAATCAATAACTTTTTATTGCGAAGTTTCCTTTCAGTCGACACATTCATGCTGCAAAAAAAAAAATTTTACCAATTTAAAACATACATTTTATTTGGATCTATTACACATTAACAACATTTAAATCTAAATGGGAAATGTTTACCGTGAGTTCATTAGGAGTTAGGTGCTCTTTTCACAACTTTCTTGAGATCAAAATTCCTTTCCTAATTAAAAGTCAAAGGCTCAAACATTTTGTGTTTTTTCTGGCTCAGGTCCTATTTGTGCAAAGAGCGAGTGATCATTGCACATAATTGATGTACTCAAACAGGTCTGTGAAGTTAGCGATCTATTGTCTATTCTCTATTCAAAAGTCTATTCGCTCAATGGACAGCTATGTATTGAGAAATCTATTCATGCAGAAATCTATTCGCATTTACTGTATACATTGATATAGGAAAGTTCAAATATCTGTACAAAAATCTGTACACAAAATGCCGAAAAGACATCTGTCTATTCGGAAATCTATTCAGAAGTCTATTCGAAAAACATCACTAGTGCAATAAAACATATTTAAAAGTCTTTTCATAGAATACATAAATAGACAAATGTCCATTCAAAAGTCTATTCCGAAGTCTATTCGAAAAAAACCAGTAATGCAATCAAACAGATTTAAAAGTCTTTTCGTGGAATACGCAAAGAGACAAATGTCTTTTCAAAAGTCTATTCAGAAGTTTATTCGCAAAAACATAGTAATGAAATCTTAATGATCAAGTTGTCTATTCCCAAAAATCCAGGGACAAATGTCCATTCAAATGTCTTTTCGGATATCTATTCGCAAAATCATATATGTGCCTTAAGACTGTGTCTGAAGTCTATTATTAAGTTGGGAATTGATAGATATCCATTCAAATGTCTATTCAAAAGACTATTTGCAATATCTGGTGAATGCATTCGGAATGAGTCAGAATTCTATTATAGATTTTCAAATAGACAGCTGTCCATTCAAAAGTCTATTCAGAAGTCTATTCGCAAAATCATATATATGCATAAAGAATTTGTCTGTAGTCTATTTTAAAGTTGCAAATAGACAGATGTCCATTTAAATGTCTATTCAGAAGTCTATTCGCAAAATCTGGTGAATGCGTCCAGAATGGGTCAGAAGTCTATTATAGAGTTCGAATAGAGAGCTGTCCATTCAAAAGTCTATTCAGAAATCTATTCGCAAAATTTGGTGAATGCGTTCAGAATAAGTCAGAACTAACAAACAGTAGCACATACACAGCTGTCCATTCAAATGTCTATTCAGAAGTCTATTCGCAACATCATATGCAAATACGCATTTAGAATGTGTCTGACGTCTATTTTAAAGTAGCGAATAGAAAGATGTCCATTCAAAGTCTATTCAAAAGTCTATTCGAAAAAATCGGTAAATGCGTTCAGAATGAGGCAGAAGTCTATTATAGAGTTTCGAATAGAGAGCTGTCCATTCAAAAGTCTATTCAGAAGTTTATTCGCAAAATCATATATATGCATTAAGAATGTGTCTGTAGGCTATTGTAAAGTTGCAAATAGACAGATGTCCATTCAAATGTCTATTCAGAAGTCTATTCGCAAAATCATGTATATGCCTGCAGAATGAGTCTGATATCGTTTATAGAGTTTCGAATAGAGAGCTGTCCATTCAAAAGTCTATTTAGAAGTCTATACGCAAAATTATTAAGAATGTGTCTGAAGTGTATTATAAAGTTGCGAATAGACAAATGTCCATTCAAATATCTATTCAGAAGTCTATTCAGAAGTCTATTCGCAAAATCATGTATATGCATTCAGAATTAGGTCTGTGAAGTTAGCTATCTATTGTCTATTCTCTATTCAAAAGTCTATTCGCACAATAGACAGCTATGTATTGAGAAATCTATTCATTCAGAAATCTATTCGCATTTACTGTATACATAGGCATAGGTAAGTTCAAAAATCTGTACAAAAATCTGTTCACAAAATGCCGAAAAGACAGCTGTCTATTCGGAAATCTATTCAGAAGTCTATTCGAAAAAAGTCACTAGTGCAATCAAACACATTTAAAAGTCTTTTCATAGAATACATAAATAGACAAATGTCCATTCAAAAGTCTATTCCGAAGTCTTTTCGAAAAAAGCCAGTAATGCAATCAAACAGATTTAAAAGTCTTCTCGTGGAATACGCAAAGAGACAAAAGACCATTCAAAAGTCTATTCAGAAGTTTATTCGCAAAAACATAGTGATGCAATCTGAATGAGCAAGATGTCTATTCCCAAAATGCCAGGGACAAATGTCCATTCAAAAGTCTATTCGGATATCTATTCACAAAATCATATATGTGCTTTAAGACTGTGTCTGAAGTCTATTATTAAGTTTGGAATTGACAGATATCCATTCAAATGTCTATTCAAAAGTCTATTTGAAAATCTGGTGAATGCGATTGGAATGAGTCAGAAGTCTATTTTAGATTTACAAATAGAGAGCTGTCCATTCAAAAGTTTATTCAGAAGTCTATTCGCAAAATCATATATATGCATAAAGAATGTGTCTGTAGTCTATTTAAAAATTGCAAATAGACAGATGTCCATTTAAATGTCTATTCAGAAGTCTATTTAATTATAGAGTTCGAATAGAGAGCTGTCCATTCAAAAGTCTATTCAGAAGTCTATTCGCAAAATTTGTAAAATGCGTTCAGAATGAGTCAGAACTTACAAACAGTAGCGAATACACTGCTGTCCAGACAAATGTCTATTCAGAAGTCTATTCGCAACATCATATGCATATGCATTTAGAATGTGTGGCTGAATTCTGATATAAAGTAGCGATTAAAAAGATGTCCATTCAAAGTCTATTCAGAAGTCTATTCGAAAAAATCGGTAAATGCGTTCAGAATGTGTTAGAAGTCTATTATAGAGTTTCCAAAAGAGAGCTGTCCATTCAAAAGTCTTTTCAGAAGTTTATTCGCAAAATCAAATATATGCATTATGAATGTGTCTGTAGACTGTAATAAAGTTGCAAATAGACAGATGTCCATTCAAAAGTCTATTCAGAAGTCTTTTCGCAAAAATCATATATATGCATTATGAATGTGTCTGTAGACTGTTATAAAGTTGCAAATGGACAGAAGTCCATTCAAAAGTCTATTCAGAAGTCTTTTCGCAAAAATCATATATATGCATTATGAATGTGTCAGCAGACTGTTATAAAGTTGCAAATAGACAAAGGCCCATTCAAAAGTCTATTCAGAAGTCTATTCACAAAATCTGGTAAATGCGTCCATAATGATCCAGAAGTCTATTATAGATTTTCGAATAGAGAGCTGTCCATTCAAAAGTCTATTCAGAAGTCTTTTCGCAAAAATCATATATATGCATTATGAATGTGTCTGTAGACTGTTATAAAGTTGCAAATAGACAGAGGCCCATTCAAAATCTATTCAGAAGTCTATTCACAAAATCTGGTAAATGCGTCCATAATGATCCAGAAGTCTATTATAGATTTTCGAATAGAGAGCTGTCCATTCAAAAGTCTTTTCAGAAGTCTTTTCGCAAAAATCATATATATGCATTATGAATGTGTTTGTAGACTGTTATAAAGTTGCAAATAGACAGATGTCCATTCAAAAAACTATTCAAAAGTCTTTTCGCAAAAATCATATATATGCATTATGAATGTGTCTGTAGACTGTTATAAAGTTGCAAATATACAGAGGCCCATTCAAAAGTCTATTCAGAAGTCTATTCACAAAATCTGGTAAATGCGTCCATAATGATCCAGAAGTCTATTAAAGATTTTCGAATAGAGAGCTGTCCATTCAAATGTCTATTCCGAAGTCTTTTCGCAAACATCATATATATGCATTATGAATGTGTCTGTAGACTGTTATAAAGTTGCAAATAGACAGATGTCCATTCAAAAGTCTATTCAGAAGTCTTTTCGCAAAAATCATATATATGCATTATGAATGTGTCTGTAGACTGTTATAAGTTGCAAATAGACAGATGTCCATTCAAAAGTCTATTCAGAAGTCTATTCGCAAAATCTGGTAAATGCGTCCATAATGATCCAGAAGTCTATTATAGATTTTCGAATAGAGAGCTGTCCATTCAAAAGTCTATTCAGAAGTCTTTTCGCAAAATCAAATATATGCATTATGAATGTGTCTGTAGACTGTTATAAAGTTACAAATAGACAGATGTCCATTCAAAAGTCCATTCAAAAGTCTATTCAGAAGTCTATTCGCAAAATTTGTAAAATGCGTTCAGAATGAGTCAGAACTTACAAACAGTAGCGAATACACTGCTGTCCATTCAAATGTCTATTCAGAAGTCTATTCGCAACATCATATGCATATGCATTTAGAATGTGGCTGAATTCTGATATAAAGTAGCGAAAAGAAAGATGTCAATTCAAAGTCTATTCAGAAGTCTATTCGAAAAAATCGGTAAATGCATTCAGAATGTGTTAGAAGTCTATTATAGAGTTTCCAAAAGAGAGCTGTCCATTCAAAAGTCTTTTCAGAAGTTTTTTCGCAAAATCAAATATATACATTATGAATGTGTCTGTAGACTGTCATAAAGTTGCAAATAGACAGATGTCCATTCAAAAGTCTATTCAGAAGTCTTTTCGCAAAAATTATATATATGCATTATGAATGTGTCTGTAGACTGTAATAAAGTTGCAAATAGACAGATGTCCATTCAAAAGTCTATTCAGAAGTCTTTTCGCAAAAATCATATATATGCATTATGAATGTGTCTGTAGACTGTTATAAAGTTGCAAATGGACAGATGTCCATTTAAAAGTCTTTTCTGAAGTCTTTTCGCAAAAATCATATATATGCATTATGAATGTGTCTGTAGACTGTTATAAAGTTGCAAATAGACAGATGTCCATTCAAAAGTCTATTCAGAAGTCTTTTCGCAAAAATCATATATATGCATTATAATTGTGTCTGTAGACTGTTATAAAGTTGCAAATGGACAGATGTCCATTCAAAAGTCTATTCAGAAGTCTATTCGCAAATTCTGGTAAATGCGTCCATAATGATCCAGAAGTCTATTATAGATTTTCGAATAGAGAGCTGTCCATTCAAAAGTCTATTCAGAAGTCTTTTCGCAAAATCAAATATATGCATTATGAATGTGTCTTTAGACTGTTATAAAGTTGCAAATAGACAGATGTTCATTCAAAAGACTATTCAGAAGTCTTTTCGCAAAATCTGGTAAATGCGTTTAGAATGAGTCAGAAGTCTATCATACAGTAGCGAAGACACAGCTGTCAATTCAAAAGTCTTTTCAGAAGTCTATTCGCAAAAAATCACAATGCAATCAAACAGATTTAAAAGTGTTTTCGTGGAACACGCAAAGAGACAAATGTCCATTCAAGAGTCTTTTCAGAAGTTCATTCACAAAAACATAGTAATGCAATCTAAATGTGCAAGATGTCTATTCCTGGAATGCAAAGCGACAGATGTCCATTCAAAAGTCTGTTCGGATCTCTTTTCAAAAGTCTTTTTGCGAATATATAGCTATGCATTCAGATTGTTCCTGAGATTCATTCGCGGGGTTTGAATCGACAGCTGTTTATTCGGAGGTCTTTTCAGAAGTCTATTCGAAAAAAAATCATAAAGCAATCAAACTGATTTAAAGTCTTTCTTTGAATACTTAAAGAGACAAATGTCCATTGGAAAGTCGATTCAGAGGTTTAATCACAATAACATGGTCATGCAATCTGAATGTGCAAGATGTCTATTCTCGGAATGCAAAGCGACAGATGTCCATTCATAAGTCTATTTGGATCATTATTTTTTAAAAGTCTTTTCGCGAAAATATAGCTATGCATTCAGATTGTCCCCGAGGTTCATTCGTGGGATGTGAATAGACAGCTGTATATTCGGAAGTCTTTTCAGAAGTCTTTTCGAAAAAAAGTATATTCAAAAGTTCATTCGCAAAATCATTCATATGCATATAGAATGCGTCACAAGTCTATTATTGAGTTGCGAATAGACAGCTGTCCATTCAAATGTCTATTCAGAAGTCTTTTCGCAAAATCTTTTTTATGCATTTAGAATGTGTCACAAGTCTATTATAAAGTGGCGAATAGACAGCTGTCCATTCAAATGTCTATTCAGAAGTCTATTCGCAAAATCTTTTATATGCATTAAGGATGTGTCAGAAGTCCATTATAGAGTTGCGAATAGACAGCTGTCCATTCAAATGTCTATTCAGAAGTCTATTCGCAAAATCTTATTATGCATTTCGAATGTGTCACATGTTTATTTTAGAGTTGCGAATATACAGCTGTCGATTCATATGTCTATTCAGAGGTCTTTTTGCAAAATCAAGTAAATGCTTGTAGATTGTGTCAGAAGTATATGAAAGGATTGCGATTAGACAGCTACCCATTCATATGCCAATTCTGAAGTCTGTTCGCAAACAGTAGCTTTTATTCAGTATGTAGCAAAAGTCTTTTAATAAAGTTACTTTTTGTAAAGTGTTAAAATAACATTTTCAAATTATTTATCAGAAATTTTATATGCCAAATCATTCATATGCATTTTTAATGTGTCGGAATAATTTTCTGGGTTAGTGAATTGACATGCTCTTTGAAGCACTCAGGTCTATTTTTTTTCTATTTAAAGCAATACTTCTATTTTTCTCCTGGTAGTTAGTCTTCTTTCGGTAGCTGATTTTGTTTTAAAATAAAGTCCAACGGACTTTCAGAGACAACTACTGGCATGAGATAAATTCTTCTAATTGATTTAGTCTACCTTTTTCCTTTCGGTTATGAATACATTTACATTATATATACTACAAGCACGAACCTGTGCGAAAACACCAAGATTGACGTCACGCTGTAGCACCGTCAAAAAAATTAACAAAATGGTGTAAAATTGTGTTTCTTATAAAACAAAAATAATCATTTAAACAGGCTTTATCACTTAAAACCCGGGTCGATAGCGCAGTTGGTAGCGCGCCGGGATTTGGATACTCGTGCCCGAGGGGGTGCGGGTTCGAATCCCACCCGGGGAGGTCATACCCTTCAATGAAAATTTGACAATAATGTCGATTTTCCTCCATTGATTAGATAATATGGAGAAGTTTCCGGCCTTGTGGAAGGGTAGGTGAGTACTGGTTATAGACAATGGTCCAGGAGAGCTAGGTTAGGTGCGCTAGACGCCGTGAAATGACCTAAATTGTGTTGATACGGCGTTAACTCCAATAAATTTATAAATTTATCGCTTAAATGTAAATTGGTGACTTAGTAGTTTTGTTTTGGCGCTTATTTTTCTTGTGGATAATAACAATTTGTTTACGATTTAATATGAAATTCAAAGGTTTTTCTGCCTACAAGCTTCGAAATATTAGCATGTCTCAATCAATGGCGCGTCCTCGAATAGAACCAGCACTGGTTACCGAATTTGCAATTGCACTTGTGTAATCAACGGTTCCAGTAATCTTGTTTGAACCAGGCTTTACCGGCTCGACTTGGTTTACAGAATCTGCAAGAAATCGACGATATGAAAAGGCAAATTCGATCTTCATCTAAAATTGCGGAAACATTCGGGAGATTCATTTATGTTTACAAGAGTTAAAAAACTTACTTAGTTCAGGCAAAACCACGCAAACTTCAGTAGACATGGCAGGTCTATCACAATTTCATCTGACACATTCTGAATGCATAAATATAGTTTTGCGAATAGACTTCTGAAAAGACATTTCAATGGACAGCTGTCTATTCGCTACTCTATAATAAATGTCTGACGCATCCTAAATGCATTACAATAATTTGCAAATAAACTTCTGAATAGACTTTGAATGAACAGTTCTCTATTCGAAACTCTAAAATAGACTTCTGACACATTCTGAACGCATTTGCCAGATTTTGTGGATAGACTTCTGAATAGACATTTGAAAGAACATCTGTCTATTCGCTACTTTATAATAGACCTCAGACAAATTCTTAAAGCATATATTAATATGATGTTACGAATAGACTTCCGAAAAGTCTTTTGAATAGACAGCTCTCTATTCGAAAATCTATAATAAACTTCTGGATCATTATGGACGCATTTACCAGATTTTGTGAATAGACTTCTGAATAGACTTTTGAATGGACATCTGTCTATTTGTAACTTTATAACAGTCTACAGACACATTCATAATGCATATATTTGATTTTGCGAAAAGACTTCTGAATAGACTTTTGAATGCACAGCTGTCTATCCGAAAATCTATAATAGACTTCTGGATCATTATGGACGCATTTACCAGATTTTGCGAATAGACTTCTGAATAGACTTTTGAATGGACATCTGTCCATTTGCAACTTATAACAGTCTACAGACATATTCATAATGCATATATATGATTTTTGCGAAAAGATTTCTGAATAGACTTTTGAATGGACATCTGTCTATTTGCAACTTTATAACAGTCTACAGACACATTCATAATGCATATATATGATTTTTGCGAAAAGACTTCTGAATAGACTTTTGAATGGACAGCTCTCTATTCGAAAATCTATAATAGACTTCTGGATCATTATGGACGCATTTACCAGATTTTGTGAATAGACTTCTGAATAGACTTTTGAATGGACATCTGTCTATTTGCAACTTTATAACAGTCTACAGACACATTCATAATGCATATATTTGAATTTTGCGAAAAGACTTCTGAAAAGACTTTTGAATGGACAGCTCTCTATTCGAAAATCTATAATAGACTTCTGGATCATTATGGACGCATTTACCAGATTTTGTGAATAGACTTCTGAATAGACTTTTGAATGGACATCTGTCTATTTGCAACTTTATAACAGTCTACAGACACATTCAAAATGCATATATATGATTTTTGCGAAAAGACTTCTGAATAGAATTTTGAATGGACATCTGTCTATTTGCAACTTTATAACAGTCTACAGACACATTCATAATGCATAAAAATGATTTTTGCGAAAAGACTTCTGAATAGACTTTTGAATGGACAGCTCTCTATTCGAAAATCTATAATAGACTTCTGGATCATTATGGACGCATTTACCAGATTTTGTGAATAGACTTCTGAATAGACTTTTGAATGGACATCTGTCTATTTGCAACTTTATAACAGTCTACAGACACATTCAAAATGCATATATATGATTTTTGCGAAAAGACTTCTGAATAGACTTTTGAATGGACATCTGTCTATTTGCAACTTTATAACAGTCTACAGACACATTCATAATGCATAAAAATGATTTTTGCGAAAAGACTTCTGAAAAGACTTTTGAATGGACAGCTCTCTATTCGAAAATCTATAATAGACTTCTGGATCATTATGGACACATTTACCAGATTTTGCGAATAGACTTCTAAATAGACTTTTGAATGGACATCTGTCTATTTGCAACTTTATAACAGTCTACAGACACATTCATAATCCATATTTATGATTTTCGCGAAAAGACTTCTGAATAGACTTTTGAATGGACATCTGTCTATTTGCAACTTTATAACAGTCTACAGACACATTCATAATGCATATATATGATTTTTGCGAAAAGACTTCTGAAAAGACTTTTGAATGGACATCTGTCCATTTGCAACTTTATAACAGTCTACAGACACATTCATAATGCATTTATATGATTTTTTGCGAAAAGACTTCTGATTAGACTTTTGAATGGACATCTGTCTATTTTCAACTTTATACCAGTCTACAGACACATTCATAATGCATATATATGATTTTTGCGAAAAGACTTCTGAATAGACTTTTGAATGGACAGCTCTCTATTCGAAAATCTATAAAAGACTCTTGGATCATTATGGACGATTTTACCAGATTTTGTGAATAGACTTTTGAATAGACTTTTGAATGGACATCTGTCTATTTGCAACTTTATAACAGTCTACAGACACATTCAAAATGCATATATATGATTTTTGCGAAAAGACTTCTGAATAGTTTTTTGAATGGACATATGTCTATTTGCAACTTTATAACAGTCTACAGACACATCTATAATGCATATATATGATTTTTGCGAAAAGACTTCTGAAAAGACTTTTGAATGGACAGCTCTCTATTCGAAAATCTATAATAGACTTCTGGATCATTATGGACGCATTTACCAGATTTTGCGAATAGACTTCTGAATAGACTTTTGAATGGACATCTGTCTATTTGCAACTTTATAACAGTCTACAGACACATTCATAATCCATATTTATGATTTTCGCGAAAAGACTTCTGAATAGACTTTTGAATGGACATCTGTCTATTTGCAACTTTATAACAGTCTACAGACACATTCATAATGCATATATATGATTTTTGCGAAAAGACTTCTGAATAGACTTTTGAATGGACATCTGTCCATTTGCAACTTTATAACAGTCTACAGACACATTCATAATGCATTTATATGATTTTTTGCGAAAAGACTTCTGAATAGACTTTTGAATGGACAGCTGTCTATTCGCTACTCTATAACAGTCTACAGACACATTCATAATGCATATATATGATTTTTGCGAAAAGACTTCTGAATAGACTTTTGAATGGACAGCTCTCTATTCGAAAATCTAAAATAGACTTCTGGATCATTATGGACGCATTTACCAGATTATTTTGCGAATAGACTTCTGAATAGACATTTGAATGGACATCTGTCTATTTGCAACTTTATAACAGTCTGCAGACACATTCATATTGCATATGTATGATTTTTGCGAAAAGACTTCTGAATAGACTTTTGAATGGACAGCTCTCTATTCAAAAACCTATAATAGACTTCTGGCTCATTCTGAATACATTCACCAGATTTTGCGAATAGACTTCTGAATAAATCTTTCAATGGACATCTGTCTATTTACAATTTTAAATCAGATTACAGACACATTCTTTATGCCTATATATGATTTTTCGAATAGACTTTTGAAAAGACTTTTGAATGGATATCTGTTTGATTGCATTACAGGCTTTTTTCGAATATACTTCTGAATGGACTTCCGTCCTTGCTTATACATTATATTGCAAATAGACTTCTGAATAGACTTTTGAATCGACATATATCTATTCGCAACTTAATTAAAGACATCAGACGCATTCTAATTGCATATATATGATTTAGCAAATTAACTTCTGAACAGACTTTTGAATGGATAGCTGTGTATTCGCTACTGCATAATAGACTTCTGACTCATTCTGAAAGCATTTACCAGATTTTGCGAATAGACTTCTGAATAGACATTTAAATGGAGAGCTCTCTATTCGAAATTCTATAAAAGACTTCACCCTCATTTTGAATGCATATACATAAATTTGCAAATAGACTTCGGAATAGACATTTGAATGGACATTTGCATCTTTACGTATTCCACGAAAATACTTTTAAATCTGTTTGATTGCATTACTGGCTTTTTTCAAATAGACTTCGGAATAGATTTTTGAATGGACATTTGTCTATTTATGTTTTCTATGAAAAGACTTTTAAATATGTCTGATTGCACTAGTGACTTTTTTCGAATAGACTTCTGAATAGATTTCCGAATAGACAGCTGTCTTTTCGGCATTTTGTGAACAGATTTTTGTACAGATTTTTGAACTTACCTATGCCTATGTATACAGTAAATGCGAATAGATTTCTGAATGAATAGATTTCTCAATACATAGCTGTCTATTGTGCGAATAGACTTTTGAATAGAGAATAGACAATAGATAGCTAACTTCACAGACCTTACACAAACAGGTATTTTCTTGCTCAATTTTTTTCACAGCGAAAATGGTAATTCATTGCGTGTACTGCATGCAAAATGGTTGTCTCATGCTCAGGGTTAATTTTTACACAGCGTGAATTGTAAATGCATGGCACATCACAACTGTTGTACAAATTATTGGTTATTTCTTGCACATAACTTATTCTTGCACGGTTCTCAAAATTTACTGCATGGTACAGTTACATGTAGAACAGTATTCTTATTTCCAGAGTGATTAATTGAATATCTAATTTGTATTGATTTAGTTTCTCAAAATCCAAAGTGACTGTTGCTCAGCAAATTACAGCACTGGTTTAGCACTGGTTCGTGTGGTTTTTAAACTGTATTGAAATCGACGATTTACCATAATTTTAAAAATATTTTTATACTTACTGCTATAGCAACTCAACAAGAGTCAAATATAACAAACTATTCATTATCTATTCCTTGCTTGTTGGATGACAGTTCTGTTCACATTCATACTGCAAAAATAAGATGTATTATAAAACGGAATTGTATTTTTATCCAGCATTACAAGATTTAATGTTTTAGATATTATATCTACTGTCCATAGTACATTTTGGGATCATACCCATTTTATACTCCTTTCTGGGAGTCAAACCAATGTTCAAATTTGTACAAAAGTCGAGTGATTAGTGAACCGCGCATATTATGCATGCCTAAGTCGAGTGATTAAGGTACACCGTTTATTGTGCGTAGCTAAATTGAGTGAATAATGTAAAGCGCTTTTGCTTGACTAGGTCGAGTTATTAATTTTTAGTGCTCATTTTGTATGCCTAGGTAGAATGATTTTTTTTTAGTCTTAACTTTCATGCCTAGGTCGAGTGATAATGCCAGCATTATGTTACTTGCCTAGGTCGAAATCGAGAAGTTATTTTACTGCACTGATTTCATAACTGTTTGCCGAGTTGATAATGTACAATAATCGTATAAACAAGTCAGACGAACGGTTAAACCATTTTACTATCAAATAATAAGGAATACCTCACCTTCTGACACTGTTGATTGCAGCTTTGAACTCAAAAATATAAAACATCGTAGTGCGATATCTTAATTTTATCACTTATTAAAAACTAAAATGGGCGGCCCATTCAGTTTTCTTTTTCGTTTAAACAGCGCTATACACGATAAAGCAATTATCAAGACCTAACTAAATGTTCAAACGATAAGCATACAAGTTTTAAAATTTGCGGACACGAAAGAGCATGTCACACGTGTTTATATTTTCAACTATAGGATTCCCCCTAAGGCCCCTCTACAACCCAAAACCCCATCTCCAAACGCTATATAACTATAAAATATTACTACATAATCAAACATCAACATATTTTTTAAAAAGTCACATAAAACTTGACATGCAGCAATACAATAGATGTATAAACAAAAACAGTAACTATAGTAAAGACAGAGTTTGACCATAACTATACATTGTAATTAAACCAGAGACATAGATGCTGACATCTATGTCTCTCGTCACAAGTTGTGTAATGTTTAGTGTCAGAGCTTCCAAGAGTACTAAATACTACTCCATGATAATTATGAATTTAAAAATGAATTATATTGAACTAATTCAGAAATTTTGACTATAGTGGTAATTCTGTATATGGATGCTCCGACATCTCATACAATACAATGTTATGACAATTCAACTTACATATAATAAACTGTGTCAAGCTTTCATTCGTCGAAGAATGTAAAATTGCAAATTGTTCAACAAAAAGCCGTGACTGGCTTGCTGAACCTCAAAACTGGAGATGTATGAGCTGTAAAACAAAAATACGTTTCATACAATAGTAGAATACATAGGAGACAATCTTATTGTGTAAATTAATCCATTACAAAAAGGGAATTTGAAATACGCGTTACACATTCATGTCAATGTATTTGAAAAGTTTTACAGTACTAAAATGTATGCCTATGTCAAGTGGTTACAAAACAGCACAGTTATTGCATGCCTTTATTAAGTGATTATTTCAGAGCATAGTTGTTGCATGTCTAGGTCGAGTGATTATTTCACGGCAATTTGGTTGCATGCCTAGGTCGAGTAATTATTTCACGGCAATTTGGTTGCATGCCTAGGCCGAGTGATTATTTCACATCAATTTAATTGCATGCCTAGGTCGAGTGATTATTTCACATCAATTTGGTTGCATGCCTAGGTCGAGTGATTATTTCACAGCAATTTGGTAGCTTGCCTAGGCCGAGTGATTATTTCACATCAATTTGGTTGCATGCCTAGGCCGAGTGATTATTTCACATCAATTTGGTTGCATGCCTATGTCGAGTGAATATTACACAGCAATTGGTTGCATGCCTAGGCCGAGTGATTATTTCACATCAATTTGGTTGCATGCCTAGGCCGAGTGATTATTTCACATCAATTTGGTTGCATGCCTAGGCCGAGTGATTATTTCACATCAATTTGGTTGCATGCCTAGGTCGAGTGATTATTTCACATCAATTTGGTTGCATGCCTAGGTCGAGTGATTATTTCACAGCAATTTGGTTGCATGCCTAGGCCGAGTGATTATTTCACAGCAATTTGGTTGCATGCCTAGGCCGAGTGATTATTTCACATCAATTTGGTTGCATGCCTAGGCCGAGTGATTATTTCACATCAATTTGGTTGCATGCCTAGGTCGAGTGATTATTGAACAACACCCTTGTTGCATGTCTAGATCGAGTGAAAAATGACCAGCACAGCTATTGTATGCCTAGATTGAGTGTTCTTTAACAACACAGTTTTTGTAAGCCAGGATCGAGTGATTAATGAACAGACTAGCTGTTGCATGCCAGGATCGAGTGTTTATTGAACAGTGCCAATTGGCAATAGCAAAGCATTGCTCTTACTTAAAATGCCTATATCTAGTGGACACTGCTTAGTCAAGTGATTACAATTATAAATTTTCATCTGAGAGATGTATCGTTAACACAAATAGGAAGACTTGTAGAGTGGTTTTACTTACTGTAAACAATAGAAACAGTTCAGTATCGCAGTCAAATTGTCAATTAGCCATTATCTTCTTATAGAATGGTTGTTCTGTAACATAACAAACTAAAAAGGCAAAACAAAATTTATTTTCAAATACCAATAGGTTAATTCTTTATCGGTACTATTTCTTTGCATAGCACAACAGTCACTCTTTGCAGAGCACTAATTTTAAGGCATATGTCGAGAGTGAATTTTTTGCTCAGTTATATAACAGTTTGAGAAGTAATTGCAAAGCTTTGATAGTGCATGCCTTAGATTTGTAATTTAACAGCCTTGGTCGAGTGATTCTTACACAACACTGCGCTTGTGACTTGGCTGAGTGATTATTACACAACACTGGTTTGGTATGCCTTGGTCGAGTGATTCTTACACAACACTATGCCTTGGAGTGATTATTACACAACACTATGCCTTGGTCGAGTGATTCTTACACAACACTATGCCTTGGATTGATTATTACACAACACTATGCCTTGGTCGAGTGATTCTTACACAACACTGGTTTTTCTATGCCTTGGTCGAGTGATTCTTACACAACACTGAGCTCGTGACTTGTGTATGCCTTGGCCGAGTGATTATTACACAACACTGGTTTGGTATGCCTTGGTCGAGTGATTCTTACACAACACTGGTTGTGGATGCCTTGGTCGAGTGATTATTACACAACACTGTGCTTGTGACTTGTGTATGCCTTGGTCGAGTGATTCTTACAGTCCAGTGGTCCCTCCTTAGTTTGCTCAAGATGCCTAAGTAGATTAGAATATTTCACAGCCACGAGTTTAGTGGTCATTTATTGCACAGTTCGCATCCTTATATATTAAGTAATTATCTATAGCATATTTAAATATTGTAACAATATCAATAACAATGACTCACCTATTTGTTTTGTTGGTTAAAATGCATAGCTGAAAATGCCATTTTAAATTATGAAAAGTCGATTTCAGCGAAAGGTCCGATTTAGACAAAAATGTACAGTAAGAGTTTCGGATATGTAGGCGTACAGCATTCAGTCAATAATCGAAAATGACCATTTAAAAACCAAGAATCAAATCCACATATTATATACGTACTAAACAATATTCTAAAAGACATAATTTATAACGTATTTAATTTATTATCACCTCGCAGCTCGACAGCATGTAATTGCATTTACTACAATGTCATTTGAAATCGCGGAGACAATAACCGCGATACTACCATTTAGTTTTTAAAATGTAAGTACTTGGCTTTCATAAAGAATTATAACATTTAAAAAATCTGTTATACAAAACGAGTTAATCAGTTATACGAGCTATTCCGAATTTTTGTCTGTCAACGAAGTGTGATCGTTTGGTATTGATAAAAGTCAATAATTTAGGTACAAACTTTACCCCCTAAGACCCACTCACAACCCAAGAACCGAATTCGCAAACATTACCCGTATAATGTATATACATTACAAAGTATATCACTCATACATGTAACTATTTACACAATTCACGTAGTATGATTAAAATAAAGTACAGTTAAGAACAAAATATTTGCTGTCAGCCAATAAATCGTACTGGTATAGCAAAGAACCAAATATTTGCTGTCAGCCAATAAACCGTACTGGTATAGCAAAGAACCAAATATTTGCTACTGGTATGGCAAAGAACCAAATATTTGCTGTCAGCCAATAAATCGTACTGGTGTAGCAAAGAACCAAATATTTGCTGTCAGACAATAAACCATACTGGTATAACAAAGAACCAAATATTAGCTGTCAGACAATAAACCATATTGGTATAACAAAGAACCAAATATTATCTGTCAGACAATAAACCATACTGGTATAACAAAGAACCAAATATTTGCTGTCAGCCAATAAACCATACTGGTATAGCAAAGAACCAAATATTAGCTGTCAGACAATAAACCATACTGGTATAACAAAGAACCAAATATTAGCTGTCAGACAATAAACCATACTGGTATAACAAAGAACCAAATATTAGCTGTCAAACAATAAACCATACTGGTATAACAAAGAACCAAATATTTGCTGTCAGCCAATAAACCATACTGGTATAACAAAGAACCAAATATAAGTTGTCAGACAATAAACCATACTGGTATGGCAAAGAACCAAATATTTGCTACTGGTATGGCAAAGAACCAAATATTAACTGTCAGCTAATAAACTGTACTGGTATAACAAAGAACCAAATATTTGCTGTCAGCCAATAAACCATACTTGTATAGCAAAGAACCAAATATTTGCTGTCAGCCAATAAACCATACCATATTATTGAAAGTAACTCTCAACGTAGTTAGCGTTATTCTATTCCAAAGTTTTAAATTATTAACAAAACATGATATCTACTTTAAGCATTAACTATACTTTACAAACTAAATTATTAAGCGTTATTTTAAACCTAACATATTGTGTTCCTATTTTTTTTATAATGAAATTAACACCTAACAGGAAATTTATATGAATTCTGACGGGGTGCATAGCTGATCAAGCGTCATCTTAATGTATGTGTTAACTGACACAGCGGATTGTCTGGACTGAGAATTTAGGGGGGGGGGCATTGAGTAGTGAACTTAACAAGTGGCCTTATATTAGAATACTTAAAGATTAATGTTGTATGTGTTATGTGATAGCTGTATAGCAACTTCAGGGAGAAATATCTCGCTGATTTTCAAGTTGCTTAGATGTGGCATCATAAGTCATAAAATGACAGCCACAGACCACGTGCAGGGTGGTCTAATTACGTAATACAGTCCAGATGTATGCTGTGTCAGCAATAGCTCATGCCTGGAGTTACTCCTTGTAGCAGTTTAGTAAAAACTACAACTGCTTTGTCACCTTAACACCAGTTGTCCTGGTGATAAAAAATAATGTATAATATTGTTGGCTTAGAACATGAGCTACATGTATTTTAACACACATGTGCGTACTGTGAACTGCACATGGCGAATGTGTGTAAATGTGGAAAATCGCGATGTATGTGCACTATTTCGCATGCACATGTGTATCCAAACAGTGCCATCCAAAATTACCTTTAAAGTTGCTGAAAAGCTGGTTTTTCATTAATATAATAAAATCATATATTCGATATTTACGCATCATAGTTTAATTAGACTGTAACTTTAGAAAGAAAAGTAATGATCTTATAAAATTGTTATTAATGTATGTTTCTAAAGATAGATAAATTGAATTTCTTAAGTATTGGCGAACATTACAAATTAACCAACAAAAGTGTAAAGGTAATTATGGATGGCACTGTATATAAACAAAAATGTCGCGTAGTTCTAAGAACTGTCATTTTGTAATTTTCTACAACAGGCTTGTCTCTTGTAGAAGATATTACAAAATGAATCTGTTTGTAAATCTATGAAAGAGCCAGTCTCTCATAAGCTTTTACAAACAGCATTGCACCGTTTTTACACGCTAAGAGTAAAAGGTTCCAAGCAGTTCTTTGGCTTGCACATTCTTCATATACGATTTAAAATAATTCTCATCTTATTAAATTTAAAGTTGCATGTAATGGCACGAGACTAATGCATTTGTTGAATACAATTTATTAACCGAAGAGACTATTTCCACCACCATAGAGTCAATAATTACATTACTGTTTTTGAGTTTATTAATCAAATATAATTCAATAAAAATACAAAACTAATGAATTTGTTTGTAATTCCGAAGCACTGACTTGGAACCTTTTGTACATTAATAAGAAATGCATGCACAAATAAAAGGCCAAGGGACTTTGAGTATTCACACAACATAGTAGAGTGGTTAAACATCAGTAACAGCTAGCCAACAGCTTCAAAACATAATTGTGTGTAGTCCTAAATATAAGACCCTACGTATGTTTTTTTATCATTTGGACATTTCTCTGTTACGTAGGGTCTTAACGGATAGCTTCAAAAACGCATAGCAAAAATTTTAGTGTACAGACATCGATTCAGGTCTGAACGTTCTACTAGTTTTAATTCGAAAAATTTGCAATTAAACGATACATCAATGGAAAGATAAACGAAAAATACACATGATAAAAGTGAAATTATTTCAAATTCTAACCTTAGACAGTCAAATATTCCATTTAAACTCCTTAATTGACGAGTACTTTCAGTTTGTCACAATAACCATGCAATAATAGCCAAAGCAATCCGAATTCAAATTGGGTCACGTGATTTGTAAGAATTGATTTTAAACGAATTTATAAGGCATGCTATTGAAGGCAAGAACGACAACTCTGGAATTTTTTTTCGTTTAACCGAAGCGACACTTTATTTACCGGCAAGAATTCAGTTCAAAATGGCGGCGAACGGCGACAACCCTGGATAGCAGTGAAAGTAAATAGTGTTTCTGTAAGCGAAAAACCTGATTATTATCTTTTGATTTATGGAAAGATTTAAAGTAAACTTTTATCTATCGTTTGGTGCTAATTTGACCCAAATTCATTTACTTTTTGAAAAAAATATTTTGCTATGCGTTTTTGAAGCAATCCGTTAAGACCCTACATAACAGAAAAACGTCCGTATGATAAAATAGTTATGTAGGGTCTTATATTTAGGACTAAATTGTGTGAGGCGCTTCTGTTGGGAATAACATGTTGCAGTCAAGTAGGCAGCTTCTTTAAAAAACACCAAAGCAAAATTGCAGACGATGGCTCGTGTTCAGGCAAGTAGCATGTTAGAATACGGGATTAATGCACTCAGCGGCCATGCATGTTCGATCATTTCATTTCAATTCACTTAGCTAGGACAGTCAACAGACACGCTTGGAACAGCTATTACTTAAACAAGACTAGCGATCCGCTCTTAAATGTTCGATTATATTCATTCAATTAGCGCCAAAATGAAGATGGCGGTCCTAGGATTACAAAACCTATGCACCGTCACTTCGGACAAGGGGTCAGTACAATAAACACTTCACTTACAATAGCGGCTCCTTTCTCTGTATTCTTGATTCGTGTAGATGATTTTGAGGACCTACCGTATCCAGGGGTTGTATTTATCTCCATCAGGGGCCACATTTATTTTAAAGGGATTCTAAGTACACCTGTCCTGCTCAAAGTGGCCTTTTGATGACAGGGGTGCAGGCCATTTAGCCGAGTGATTTATCTTGTTCGAGAAGCAGAGTTACGTGGTTCATTTGAACCATCCTCTAACAGGTCGCTGGTCATGAAATAGCATATACTATAGCAAGGTCGAGTGATCTAAAAATCGAGCAAAGGTCGAGTGGTCTCGGTTCGATCTATAATCCAGATACACCGGCTTTCCGGTTATAATATTAAGGCATTACATGAAGCAAGGAGGGTGATGGAGGGTCGTCTAATGGGTTCCCGGCATGGGCTATCATTAAGGCGAGTGATTACAATGGTTCCAGATTTCATCCCAAGTTCGAATCCTAAAAGGTCAATGGGTCGGTAGAAAGATGCGTTGCTAGGCTTGCAGAGTTTCAACTATGCAACTTATTCATATAAGCAGGTCGAATGACTGTAGAAGATCCGGCGTGGTGTAATGTAAAACATGGTTCGGGTCATGGAGGCTCCACGAGGTCCATCGTGGTCGAGACATGAAAGCCAATACTTCAATAGACAGACCGAGGTAAGACTAATGAAAAGCTTTATTCAAAGGGAAATGCAACACTTTTCCATCAAATATCATGAAGGCCCTCAAAACAATCGGAACAAATGCACAGAACAATAAAATACCTCTACGTTAATTCGTTGATCTGTCCGCCATGCCGTCTTCTCCCAAAAGGATGATACAAGACAAGAATTCCGTGATTTTCGTACCACGTGGCGGAAAACTATTGGTTGGTGTAAGGCGAGAATTTCGTGATTTTTGTACCACGTGACCGATAGATTTATTTTTGGCTTAGTAATTTAATCATGTAGTAAACGTGACTGACAACTCACGTGGATTGTGAAAATCGATTATTATAATTTATAATTTAAATCATTAAAATGACTACTCCGTCTTTATTCGCTTTTAGAAATAATTGGTTTAATGAAGGATATAAGATGATTTAATATATCATGCAGTCATAAGTAAAATTTCTCCTTTACGCTCTTTTTCGACTATTTCTCAGTCATGTTATGTACAGCGGTCAGTTTATGCTGGGTTTAACGCCGTGTCAACACAATTTTTTAGGTTATTTTACGGCGTCCAGCGCATCTAACCTAGCCCACCTACCCTTCCACGTAGCCGGAAACTTCTCCATATACCTTACTAATGGATAGAAATTGACATAATTGTCAAATTTTCATGGAAAGGTATAACCTTCAAAGGTGGGATTTGAACCGATAATCCCCTTGGGACACTAGATTCGAAATCCCGGTGCAATACCAACTGTGCTACTGCCCCGGGTTACCTGATCACAATCCCCGGACAGGCTTAGATATCTAGACGTATGGCTTAACTAGTATCAGTCATATATCCTTGCCAGTGACTGACAACTACCCAACATATAGACATTGTTAATTTTGATTCAACTGTCAGTGACGCATATATTATAAGTATCTAAGTCAGTGGGGTTAATGTATGTGTCTCTGAAAGCTTGATAAAAATAACAGAAAGAGGGAGAAATGCTGTGAAAAATATTTAATAATCAACTACTAATACACGGTATATAAATACCGCCCGGAAAGAGTATCCAGGGTCCTTCCTGGTTTCGAACTTGCGCGACTGACTGTGCTAATAAGGCGGGTTGACATCACCTTACATGGTCATAGCAAACTGGGGAACATGGGCCGAAACCTCGTAATTGTGTTAGTTTATCCCACTGTAATATTTATATTGTTAAAGTAACACTAAATCTTAAGTCATTGATTGGTCTAAACACTATATTTAAACAACAAGAATTAATTTTATTTGAACAAACCAATAATTTTGAGGGAGTTCTGCCCTGCGTTCAGTTAGCATTTAACGTTAGCCAATCACCGTTACCGTTATGAACGGTTAATTGAACAATCCGTTAAAGTGCGAACGTTTAAAGATGGCGGTCAAGAGAGTCGTTACTTCTATTTTATTAGAAGAATTCGGAGAGGAGGACTTGTTTTCTTGTTTGTTTGTTTTTGTAAGTAGAACTATTTTGTTTCAGGTTGTTTCATACTCGCGTACTATATAATAAAACCGTTAGCTGTTGGCCTTAAACGTTTTCCGCTAACAGGCCGTTCAATAATGGATGTTAGCGAACGTTAGGGAATGTTACGAAACGTTCGTGGTAACTGAACGCCTTACTGATTGCGAGTCCCTGAACAAACATACTTCGACGGGGCTTCTTTAGCACGATAGATTAAATCAATTGAATTGCGAATACATCCCTTGTACTAAGAGATACCTTGGTGATATCAGAATCAGTAATAGTCTTCCATGGGTGAGTCTTCCTCAATAGAACTTACGATAGATATAGTCGTAAGCCATTTTCAAATATAAGAAAGCGCTAGGAAACGTAATGAACATCAGATCTGAGGCTATGAACACAGGTTCACGGATGATGGTACGGCTTAGTATTGAAGAAAAGATTACGGCTAGTGTCAATGTCTGCCAGTATGATCTTTAAAGCACATTTAGTGAAGCAATTTGAAGTGAAAACGTACGGACGATCGTGGGTTAAGCATATTTTTAACGAGAGTTTCGAATGTTGCCACCGGCAAACGCAGTAGTGCATATTTCTATTGACTCTTGGATCTTTTAGGATTCCAACTTAAAATAAGATTTCATACCATCGCAATAACTTGTCTTGTTTTATGTAGTACCGACTTTAAATAAAATTGTTGTATTTTGTTATCCTTCTCATAATGTTTGCGCTGATGTTGGTCTTACAAATATTAATAAACATTGTAAATATGGCATGTTATTTTACTTGGAATTTTTTACTCATCCGTTTATGTGGAAAACATGAAAGTCCACCATATTGTGGCGCAGTTTCATAGTATTTATTCTTATGAAACCAAAGTTAACTGCTCAGTACGTGAGGCTCAGTAGATTAGTGTGTAGATATTACTCATCTGTTCTTATGCACAAAAATAGAAAATTTCTAAATATATGTATTCATCCTCGTTTTTGACTTTTTTAGACTCTTCTTCTGTTAGACTGACGTGCCAAGTTAAAAACATCATATAGTCTTATAGACCCTAGTCAGTTATATTGTAACCATAAACTTTATCAATAGATCTGAATAGCATGAGGAATCAATATATTGACTTTGTTTATTGAAAATTTAAAGGTCATTGACAGACCTATATTTTTTTCAAACGTTTCCGGTTTAATTAACTTCAGTTCTGAAGTACTCGAGTAAAGTACATCTGATTATAGGTCGTGTAACAGGTCATGCGTGTTAATGTACTATAAACAATGGACTTGCTCACTAAATTGGTGAATAAGCTTATGCAAGTACATCACTCCACTGATCCTAACTGAACACTTGACTTGTAAAACACTCAACATTTATTATGAGTAGTGCAAATGCGTACTCTCCAGACTAAGGAGGAAATGAAGGAATCAATCTATCTGATTAATGAAATTCAATTATTATCATTAACTACTAAGTTATTATGTACTTAACAGTTAAAGTGGTATACATAATGTAACATCCCCCCCCAAAAAAAAGATAATAATAGGACAGGCCATGTTTTAGTCGCAGTGTTTATATGAATGGTCTGAATATGACTTCCCCCTACGGAAAAACATTTTTGCACTGATAGGTATATTTCATAATTCATTTGAACTGTATCATGTTTCAAAAAAATAAATTTAGTACAATTCGTACAAAAAAACAGTACAATGAACTAATTCACGACAGGGGATGCTTCGGGTGCCAATAAAACATTATATAGTATTAAATTTAATATGTTTTAAAAGTGTTTTGTTGGGGTAATGATTAAGCGTTTTTCAATTACATGCATGATTGAATAAGGGGGTTGGTGGTTTATCCGTCACACTAATGCTGTTGAAATAAACTTTACTGCCTTTCTAATACTGTCCTACCTTTGGAATGAATTGGTTCATTTGTATGTTTACATGAACACGTAATGTTATTTTGTATGAACTATAAAAGTGTGGATAATTTTATGTAGGGCTAATTGCGTAATTCTCGTCATAGATATTGACTGTTTTGAGCTTGATCATTTAAAAGCCTAATTTTCAATTGTAAATTGATTCATTATACAAGGCATGTCAGCTGCATTGTTCAGGTAGGATTTTAATTTATTACATTTTTTATTTTATTTTATATATGTATATATTTTCGCATTCATTTATTGTACTATATTGTGATTTAACTATTGCGACAATAGTAATTTATTTTCACATATTATATTTATTTTGATACTTTGTGTTTTATTGTTTGTTTGTTTTGTTGGGTTTAACACTGTAGCTGTAGCAACTCTTTGTATAGGTCATATAACGGTGGTCAGTCAACCTACTCACTCCTCCTGGAAAGGCTAAATCCCTGGATTTAGCTGCTAACCAACTACTAAGCACATACTTTCGTCAGTGACTGACAACTGTCCTACATAATTAAAAATCATTGGTAGGAGAGAGAATGGCCGTAGAAATAATTTCATGACCAAACTCTACGAAAGTATGCCCCGCCCGGTAATCGAACCCACTACCGCTCGGTCAGTAGACTTGCGTGCTGCCAACTGAGCTAACCGGGCGACTTTTGTGTTTTACTATAGCGATATAACTAATAATATATTTTACTCTGTTGATCGCGATAACCTAAGATCATTATGTCGTACACAATTAAAAAATATTTTACTAAAAGTATGATTTTTTTACAAATCATGATGTTTTTTCTTCATTACAACATGTTAAGACGTAACAGACGCTAATGACGGACATGGAAAAATTGCGATTTTTAGACCTTTCTTTACATAATGACGGAATTGTTATTTGACAAACCAACGGTGCGAGTACCATAGGAATCAGTGAAACGAAGCTTTCTGATGCTGTGATTTTAATTCACATAAGAAGACATACATTCTTTAAATATGAAAATGAAAAACAAATGTTGAAAAAACGTAGTGTAACAATGTAACACAAATCGTCCAATAAAAAGTATGCAGCAATCTAGGTATTCATCTAAATTTTGAACTATTTTGTATGGGTTAGATTCACTACATAACTTGAGATTTCAAAAATATTTGATAAAATACATGTACATGTATAAACATATTTAATAAACATTACTCAAAATATAAGAAGTTTTAATTATGTCTCTTGTACGGAGCCCCTAAAGTGACATTTTGAAAAAAAATCTTTTCACAACTATTTCGTTTAAACGTAATATAATTTCATTTTTCCGAAATATTATTTCGTTCATTCAAAATAATATTTCGATTAAACGAAATAATATTACGTAAAAACGAAATAATTGTTTCGTTTTTTTCGAAATAATATTATTTCGGTTTTTCTTTTCGAAAAAAAAATATATATATTTTTTTTCAAAATAATTATTCCGTATTAACGTAATATTATTTCGTTACAACGTAATATTATTTCGTTTAATCGAAATTATATTTCGAATAAACGAAATAATATTGGGTATAAACGAAATAATATTTCGAAAAAAAGAAAATATATTACGTTTAAACGAAATAATTACTTTTTTTCAAAATGATATTATTTTGTTTTACGAAATATTTATTTCGTTTATACGAAAAAAATATTTATTTTTTCAAAATAATATATCGTTTTTACGAAATAATATTTCGTATTAACAAAATAGTATTGCGTAAATACGAAATAATTATTTCGGACAAAAAAAACGAAATAATTTTATTTCGTAAAAACGTAATAGTATTTCGTAAAAATCGAAATAGTTGTGAAAATAAAATAAGTATTTCAAAATTCCACTTTAGGGTCTCCGTACTCTTGTCTTAAATAAAAATATAGTAATTCTAAGTATGTTCATAGAAAATATACGCTGACATTGTTTGAATATCTAACATGGTAAAACGTTTAGAACAACCATGTAAATCTAGTGAAACTATTTCTAGAAGTTTTCAGCTGCCTTGAAACAAAGTTTTTAGTCAGTGGTAGTATACCTTAATAAGCAAAGTTACCAAGAAACAAATTTTGTTTGTAGAAGAACAAGACTTTAGTTAGATAATTGTCAGACGTGGATATAAGCTGTATGCGTTTGTACGTAAAAATCATAGACGTTAAACATAATGAACATGTACTGAAAATATTGACAAAAATTCATATTTCAAAAAGTTCATTGAACTTGAAAAAGTACAATTCAACCCAGTATACTAAAATTGGATCTAAAGACTTATTATTTTACAAAACAAAATGAAATATTGATTAAATGTTATGATTGAAAATCATCTGAGATCAATTCAAATTGATTTATCGGAGATATTCGAGGGCTCAGATTGAGACCATGGGCGGATCCAGCGGGGGGGGTCAGGGGGGTCCGGACCCCCCTAGAATTTGGAAAATGTACATGTCCGTTAGTGTATTTCTTGCCTGTAAGTCATTTTTAAGTAGTATATATGAAGCAATTTTTCTCGATGCTTAACTTAGATTTAATGGTTATGTAGTTTTTATTATCAATATGTTGCCCTTTTTCTGCAGTGTGTATAATCACGGTGGCGAACCCACGTGACTTCATCCGGGTATTTTTTACCATATTTGGAATATAGGTCACTCGCATAAGGTAGGTTTTTTGCTTTTTTCTTACTAATCACGTAGTGTTTTTTTCCAAGAATACGCGCATAAACCCCCTGTTTACGAGTTATGATTGCTGCAGTAATTGTTTTCCTGAAATATTTAGTCGTCTTGGAGTAATTTGGTACACAAATTTCGATGCGATTGAAATTGTCAGGGTAGCGTTCATTGTATTTCAACGGTTTATGCGTTTAAATGCCTTAATTTGTGCCGACAGTTATGCACATGGTATAATTATTTCATATACACTTCCAATTAACCCTCTATAGACGATAACGATCTTTGAAAAGAGCTAGTTTGTAAATTATGAGAGAATGTGGATAATGATAACGTTCATTGCCCGTGATTTTCCGGATAACGTTCATTTCCTACGTAGAGTTGTCCAATTTACTCACCACAGTTTCTTAAAAATGACCTAAATAGTGCATTGCATTTTATAACTACGTACAGGGATGTATCATGTGACCTTTCTTTGATTTTCAAACATTATACAAATTGCATGGGATACAACTTAGAGTTTATATACATATGCAAAGGATTCAACATAGATTTTAGTTGACCACTTAATGTAGATTTAATACAATGACTTTTTAGTGACGCACAAAAAATACGTATACCCTGACGTGTAAAACTATCAAATAGGTCAAAAATTAAAAGTCAATGTACGAAGATGCATGAATTCTAGGATGACTCTATTTTTTGCATAGACATTTTTAAATGAGTTTACATTAGCAATCTTTCTTTTTGTTCAACTATTTTCTTTATGTTTTAAATTTCAGAAATGGGCAAGACAAAATTAGAATTAACACTTAATAGAAAAAAGATAGAAGAGAAAATGGATGTAGATCGGCACAATCAAGTCCTAAAAAAGCCAAGAGTGGTCCTCAGTATTGGCCTGACTCATTTGATGAAATTTTTGGACAAAAAGTTACCTCAAAGTATCACGATATAAATAATATTTCATCTGAAAGCCCCGTTGATGCTGTTAGTAATACTTACCATGAAGTTTCTTCAAACTGTGATGGCTTAATGAGAACAGAGATTTATTTTAAACAAAGTTTCATTGAATATGGCAATTTATAAGGCTATTTTGATTAATTTCCCAAGGTATTATACTGAGTGTGGGTTTTTTGTATGGCAGAAGGGATTTCTGCTAGAATCCATATTATACAATAAAAATCAGAAGTTAAGTGATAAAGTGTTTACATGGATCACATGGATAAAGTTCAAGTTTACATGGTATATACAATTGATCATGACTTTGTATGATTATTTTTCTTGTTTAATATTTTAAGTATGCATACACAAATTTGAAGAATTACAAGTTAGAAGTCATCTGACATGTCGTATATAGATAATATATTTGAAAACAGTGAATCTCTTCTTTGTTTTTTGTGGCTTTTCAATCTCAGTCATGAGACGGATAGTTAATCTGCTAAATCTGCTAAACGTTCCAGTTGTGTGTGAGCATTAGACTTTATTCCTGTTAGCAATTAAACGCCATTGTCAGAAGCTGGTTCGAACCCATCACATTTATCATTGAGAGGTTGCAGATCGGCCTCTAAGTCATTTATATCATGGAGGAAGTTAGTTCGATGTGGATTCTATTTTAGATTTGCATATATGCACTGCTATACCGTGGTCACATCGATAAGACACGTGATGTTGCATAAATGAAAAAAAAACACAATTCGTTAATCAATATAAACTTTTAATGAAAGAATAATTCACCATAGTAATATCTGTTGAAAAATATCCCTAAAAAAGTCGTGAACACATGCACTTTTTCAGTCTGCTAAATGACCATGGGCTAACGGATATTTCTATTTTAGAGTAAGACACAACCATGTTTAATTACATAACTTTCATTGGTTGTTCAATAGTTCAAAGTGAATATCATAAATCATGAATTTACTAATTTAGCATGTTCTCTGAGCTGAGAAGGGAGCGTAATCCAAAAGATACTTCACTTTAGAAAGTGAACGATAGTTAAACATACTGTCCATGTGCTAGACAGTACCTCCCTATTTGTACATACATGTATGCTCAAACTTTTCATAGATAACTTTTTTAAAATCATGCTGTGTGATTTTTCAATTCTCTGCAACAAGCAAACGATAATAGGATCCCAGGGTAGGTTGCACAGTTTGTCATTCTACCTTATGTGGCATCGAATTTGGACTAACGTTAATAAATGAAGTCGACCATGACAGATGTTGAATGACTTAATCGATTAAAAAAGTAACAATGTTAACTCGTGGATGACGAATCTAATACTTCGAAGACGTCGCTGGTTATTCCTTTCCATGAAAAGTTCAATTGTCGATTTTGCCAGCTGGAAAAATAAATTTATGGACATTTGTCGACACTGTGGAATGGTAGGTGAGAACTGGTTATATGCAAGGGTAAAGGAAAGCTACCCAAATCAATCAAACTTGTCTACTTATGTCTAACAAGGTCTGCTCTAGATAAGAAGCCATTGCCACAACAGTAGTTTCTATACTGGCCATTGCATATTCTTTCATGCTCATCAACAAATTTTTTGTTTTTGAACATATATCCACACATGTAAGTAACACAAAACGACATTGTCTGAAATATATAAAAAAATAACATGATTGGATTAGTAAACAATTTGAGATTCATGTCATATATTTTACTACTTCTGGATCGTCATCATTATCGTACTATAGTCTAGGGATCTTATTACCTTGAGTGTACGATATCTCATCAAAAATATCTTTGATTGTGAACTTCAATTACTAAAATCTGCAACGTATTTAATTAATTGGACTAATAATGTACCTTTACCATCTTTTAAAGAAACTGTGGTGAGTAAATTGGACAACTCTACGTAGGAAATGAACGTTATCCGAAAAATCACGGGCAATGAACGTTATCATTATCCACATTCTCTCATAATTTACAAACTAGCTCTTTTCAAAGATCGTTATCGTATATAGAGGGTTAATTGGAAGTGTATATGAAATAAATATACCATGTGCATAACTGTCGGCACAAATTAAGGCATTTAAACGCATAAACCGTTGAAATACAATGAACGCTACCCTGACAATTTCAATCGCATCGAAATTTGTGTACCAAATTACTCCAAGACGACTAAATATTTCAGGAAAACAATTACTGCAGCAATCAAATCTCGTAAGCAGGGGGTTTATGCGCGTATTCTTGGAAAAAAACACTACGTGATTAGTAAGAAAAAAGCAAAAAACCTACCTTATGCGAGTGACCTATATTCCAAATATGGTAAAAAATACCCGGATGAAGTCACGTGGGTTCGCCACCGTGATAATGTGGTCGTGGTTCGAGATTCGGACGCCCCTAGAAAAGTTCGGACCCCCCTAGAAAAGTTCGGACCCCCCCTAGAAAAAAATCCTGGATACCCCTTTACGCTATGGCAGCAATGAAATGTTATACTGTAATACAATATCATATTAATTGAATATGGAATGTGTTATGATTATAACATGGAATTATTACAATATTATCATTATGCCATCTCTTTTGTTAAACATAAAGACGTATTAATAGTTAATTAGTCATTCATGTTTTGCCATGTCTCTATTTTTAATCAAACACACATTTTATCATTACTTTTTTATTATACATGTATTGAATCATAGTTGCTCCAGTTCGTTTTCTAAGTCATGCGTGTTTTTTGTGCTTTAAACTATAGACTTGACCACTACACAGTTGAATAAGCTGATGCATGAACAGCATTTTACTGATTTAAACATACCACTTTGATAGTTAACATATATTTTAAATAATGTATATAGATAGTTAACATTTATTTTAAATAATGTATATAGATAGTTAACATTTATTTTAAATAATGTATATAGATAGTTAACATTTATTTTAAATAATGTATATAGATAGTTAACATTTATTTTAAATAATGTATATAGATAGTTAACATATATTTTAAATAATGTATATAGATAGTTAACATTTATTTTAAATAATGTATATAGATAGTTAACATTTATTTTAAATAATGTATGTAGATAGTTAACATTTATTTTAAATAATGTATGTAGATAGTTAACATTTATTTTAAATAATGTATATAGATAGTTAACATTTATTTTAAATAATGTATATAGATAGTTAACATTTATTTTAAATAATGTATATAGATAGTTAACATTTATTTTAAATAATGTATATAGATAGTTAACATATATTTTAAATAATGTATATAGATAGTTAACATTTATTTTAGATAATGTATATAGATAGTTAACATTTATTTTAAATAATGTATGTACATTGTAAGTTTTATAATATTATAATGGTTGCTTATAATGTAAGTGTAACTAATTAAGTAACTATACATATTGTTATGTAATGAAACTGGCCTATGTTCATGTACGCTATTTTTACGTGAACGACTAACATGACTCATGCTAGCCGCGGCCGTGGCGTAGTGGTTAGCATGTCTGACTTCGAATCCGGAGATCGCGGTTTCGAAACCCGGTCGCGGCAGGTCATACCCTATACATGTGTTGTCGGCCTCGTGGAAGGGTAAGTTGGTACTGGTGATAGATAAGTGTCCATGAAACCTATTGTAGGAAGAGCTGGCCGTCGTATATATGACCTAAATATGAGTTGAATGCGACGTTAAAAAAAGACTCACGCTATTAGGTTCAACCCTGAATCTAGTTCCATAGACATAGTTCATATACCGCCTGAACAAAATTCGCTAGTCTTAATTGATCAAAAACAAGCAGGTACCCAATCTCCGTAAACGGATATCCTGTAGAGTATTCTCGTACAGGATCTCTACTGTCTCCGTTGAAGGTCACGTCGAGATGAACTCTGTGTCGACCAATCAATGCGTATCTTTCATCTAGACGAAACGCTATTAATAACATTTTGATTTCGTAATTTCTATTTTTAAACCAAGGTTGGCGAGCTAATTTAACAGCGGTATTATTCACAGTCTGCGATTGGACGGCTCAATCCAAATTGCGTGACGTAGACGATGTAAACAAGTTACGTATCATAACAGTCTCGTCATGAATATTATGATGAGAAAAGGTCACCTGAACGTGACTTTTGTTTGAAAAAGGCCAGATCTAAATTAGCGAGAAGGCGAGCGGAAAATTTTAGATCGGGTTTTAATCACATTGGCAGGTACCGAACTACAAATGTCAATTTTGTTCATGCCCCGTATGGACAAAATTTAAAAAAGTACGAATTAACTCTCGATATGCTCTTTGATCGAACAAAATTCATTGTACTGTAAATATAGCGAATTCCAAGATGAGTGATAAATAACATATTATTCTAATGATATAGTGTCTATATAGTATTTTTAATGTAAGATTTAATAACTTGAAATATTTTTGTCTGTTTGATGGCAGTCCATATTAAGGGCTTTCCAAATTTTAGGGTCTCAAACCAGTAACAAATCATTAAGTGATGTCAGAGATGAAGGGCATCTATGTATGGTGACTTCATATATTCAATGAATGCTACATATTGATAATAGTGCAATACAATGTCTAAATCTAGCTCAAGTGCACAAAGGAACATTTGTCAATTTGACAAATAAATTAATATGGCTGCCAATTAACATTTTTAAAGTTTAATGATTTAAACGCTAAACATACAAAGTTAGGATTATTTTCTTGTGTATAATTGTTAAATTTTATTTAACTGTCAGTAAGGCCCTCATAAACTCTGCTGATTTAAATCTAATTTTATAAATCGTGTGTACAAATAATGTACAAGAAAAAACATTGATGCAAAGCATCAAAGGGCGTCCAAAAGAATGTTTAAAAGTAAGAAATGTACTAACGGATAATAAACTAGGAGAACAGATCTTGTTGGTTAAGGGTAGCATATTTAATAATTTTCTTCGGAAAATACATCTTGATTAATTGTTAACTACACTTCACAATCTCAATTTTTTAAATTTCAGTATCTTTTTTGCCATTTTTTAAACAGTGTTTTATCTAGATCTAATCATATTTTTTTAAAATGGCATTATTTAATTAGATAATACATCACAATATCATCTTAAACGTTGTAAAAAAACCAACAATATCAACAAAACACGTAAGCAATACAGTCAATTTTAATCCCTTCTTTATTTAACTCGTCAGTTAAGAACATAATCGCTCTATATTTAACTCGTCAGTTAAGCGCACTATATTTAACTCGTCGGTTTTAAGCGATAGTGTTTTAGGAGGACGCTTATTGATCGGAATGATCGGCTATTATGCCTGACGAAAAGGTCCGAGATTCTGCAGTTGCCCTTTCACACAATCTGATTTCATTAAATAAGGGGCGTCGCGCTTCGGCGCGGACGCCAATAAATTTATACAAAATGTATTTTGGTGTTATATTGATAATACGTTTACTGCCAATGTCTTGGTCATCTATTTATTGCAAGGACATAAACGAAAAGTGCTATGCTTAACCTTTTTAATACATTTCTCAAAAGATTCTAACATGATTTAAAGTAATGCGTCTTGGAAAAATTGGCCGTAAAATATTATGTTTTGATGTACAAGGGCATTTTGCCTAAATTACATGAATGAATTTCTATTATCGTATCATCTACACAGTAAGGATTTTTGGCACACTTGCTCAATACTGGATATAAAATTAGTGATCAGTAAGCATTTGATGAATTTCGAAATCCTCCACGTCATTGATATTAAGTGCGCGTGAACTAACTGCGTTATTCTAGCCTCGTCGAGGTTAATATAGAAAATCAGTTTCGTATTCAAATGCCAATTTTGACCCGGTCTCATCCACATATTATAGATTATATTATTATTATCATTATATACTTTATTTGTATAGCGCTCTTTTCATATTAAAAATATGTTCTAAAGCGTTTCACAATTCACAAGTATATGCATGATTCGTGAATAAATAATAAAAATTGTTAAACATATTTGTAAAAGGTTTGTTTAATTAGATTAAGTGAAAGTGGTACAAGTGGGGATATTGGTACAGTTTAATTATACTGGGTTTAACGCCGTGTGAACACATTCAGGTTATTTTACGGCGTCCAGCGCACCTAATATAGCTTTTCTGGTCCCTTGTGTATAACCACTACTCACCTATCCTTCCGCATGTCCCGAAACTTTTCGGTGTACCTTATTGATGGAGGAAAATTATCATAATTGTCAAATTTTCATGGAAGGGTATAACATCCACGGGTGGGATTGAACCCCGTACCCCTTCGAGACACGAGATTCCGAATCCCGGCGCCCTGCCAACTGCGCTACCGACCCAGGCTTCACAGCTGATGTTTGCACAGTTTATTGATAACTAAGAACAGTAAGTTGGAGTTAGTACTAGCTTATGCCCAGGAAACAATTTCTACAATTTATGACACATGTCCACTTGAACCTGTCCATAGAGGACACCTGTCCACAAAAGCCACATTTGGGTTTTCCCATGGCTGTCCTTAGTACACAGGTTGGGCTGGATATGAGTTGAATAGTCCGTCCTCTGCTCGAGTAAACACGATATTTACCACTTTGCTTGAATAGTCATATCTGATTAGATTAAAACTCGGTTGTATATCTGATGATTATGGATTTCATTTCATCATTTGTTCCAGTCCTGTTGCTGTCCTAAGTAATTTTCGTGGATAGGTCTAAATCTCTGGACCCAAGCTTTTAACCTAGTGCAAAGGATATACCATCGTCAGAAGTTGACAACTTCCTTTAGTGCCCCTCATTCTTAGGGGTGTACCAAAAAGGTAAAACCCGTATTGAAATATATTGCAATATGCAAAATCCGTATTTCAATATACTGTAAAATGCAAAATCCGTATTGCAGTATATTGCAATATGTAATACCCGCATTGCAATATACATTGTATTGCAATATGCAAAACCCGTACTGCAATATTTTGCGATACGTATCGGTTTTTAAGTAGAAATGCAATGTATGAATTAATGCATGTGCATAGTCTTAATTCGATCAGAATTACACATATATGTGTATTTTCAAATGATCTCTAATTCAAATATTTCAATGGCTTGTGTAAAACGGACTATGATTTGAGAAAAGTGCATTTTTAGAAAAGGACTTTCGAAGATAATTTTCTCTTATTTGACGAAATGGTTAACATTTTAAAACACAAATTTAGATTATTTCAAGTTTTCAACACATTTTGACAGAGATTCATTTAAATTAAAAATATTCTGATTTAAATAATCAGTACGGCACACAACTACAAAAAACCTGGATCAGGTATTTTAACAAACCAGTTAAAACCCGACAGAAATCGTATTGCAATACTAACCGGTATATCGGTCAACCGTTACACCCCTACTCATGTTATATTCTTAACAGAGGAATTGGTAACTAAGTATCCTGTTGCTATCAATACGAGTATATTATGCTTGCTCATTTTGTTTTGATCGATAAACGTGTATCAGGTTAATGTAAAATATTAATAAAATCATTTGCATCAAGTTTCACTGGCCTGGTAAAGCATCAGTTTACTGTAATTTACAGCATGTTATAGAACCTGCTGGAATAATAAATGTGTCCAATTTTGAATATTAACAGACATCTAAAACGCTGGTACAATTCCAGCGAGTGGTACCATTCCAGGGGCGGATCCAGGATTTTTTTCTAGGAGAGGCGTCAAACTTTCAACTCACAACCATATTATACACTGTTTGCAGAATAACGAAGCATGTAAGTAATGAAAACTACAAAACTGTTAGATCTGTGTTAAACACAAGAGCGAGCGAAGCGAAGCCGAGAAAAAGTGCTTCATGCTAGTTAAAAATGGAATACAGTTGAAACAAACACTCATGGACGAGTATTTTTTGGAAATTGCAGGGAAATGGGGTCTGGACCCACCGACATCCCCGCTAGATCTGACAATGCATTTCTACGACTAGCCTTAATAGGAAGTCGGTTATAACAAGTTTTATATCTATCTCATTGAAACAAAAGAACACAAGTGCACTGTATCTGTGTAACCATGCAACAAATCAAAACTAACAATGTATGCACTAAAATAAAATGTATTATTAACGACTGCAGTGAATGACCTTACAAAACCGTCTCATGTTTTAATGTCTATTCAAAATCTATAATAAAATGTAAACCTTGCCATATATGATAAATATAACCATCAAGACAATGTCAAGGACAAAAGATAATGCGCATGCGTATTGAACTACTTTTAAAACATCGATAAAATACTACATTGTACAACTAAGATTCACATTTTTATTGAAGCTTGATGTAAAAAAGTTTTAAAAACTTGGAATAAATCCCTCACATTCACAAACAAACTAAATGTTGTGCCTAGAACACTGGCACCAGAGTCCATATCTTATGATCATAAATAATGCGTACGTCCCTATATATAGTTCTCTGTGCCGGCATACATACATGTACACTATCTAATATGTGAATATTATATAATGAAAGTATAGTTATAACTCGTACATGGCAATGTATACGGGACCGAATTTTGTGTTTGATGACAAAATATATGTGCGTAGTTAACGAGTGTGAGGACTCTGGTGCCAGTGGCCTTAAAGGGCAATTGTCAGTCACTGGCGATGACATATGCTTAGTACATGTACTAGATTAGAAGCATCTGTCAATAAATCAAGGCATATTCAAGGACCTTAAGTGGGGCAACTGATGGCCGCAAAATGCAATTATTGAAATTCTACGTAAAGCACTATACATAACAAATATCATAATTCTTACGGTTTTGGGCAGTGCTCTATCAGGGTACGCGACAGGAACAACATTCAGTGGAGGAGTCGTGGGTTTGATTTCCGGACGGGCATACTTTCGTGAAGCTTGGTCATGAAATTATTTCTTCGGCCATTCTCCCTCCAACCAATGATTTTAATTATGTAGGGCAGTTGTCAGTCACTGACGAAAGTATGCTTTTAGTAGTTGGTTAACAGCTAAATCCAGAGATTTAGCCTTTCCAGTAGGAGTTGTGGGTTGACTGACCGCTATATAATTATGTTATATGTGTTATATGACCTATACAATGTGTTGATACGGCGTCAAACCCAACAAAAACAAACGAACATTCAGTAGATTCAGAGATTTGCATTGACTCTTACGAATAAAACTGAGCCCGTCCGATTCCAAATACTGCAAAATCGCATGCGGATTACTTGGGCGATATCATTATAATTGCAGCCCGAGAACAAATGAACAGCCTCTGTGTATCAACAGAAAGACAGTATACAGTACTATGTTAATCTATTAAATCTATCATCAGCCTGTCAGTGGATGAGCATGTTACAACAAGAAACGAATGCTATAAAATGCAATTATTTTTTGTTTTTTTTTGTTTTAGAATGCATCCAGTATATGCGGTGTTCGTGTTGGGAACATTATGTTTTATTTCGTCAGTTAGATGCGATCATTCATATTGCTGTCCTGGGAAGAGTTGCTACCCATCTTCAACTGTAATTGATGCTTTTGGAGATACATTAGATGGACGAATTTTAAAGAAAACTTCTGTGGAATATGAAAATACGACAATTATGTACAACACAGTTGAATATAAGTAAGTCGCTTATTCATGTGTCTTGTCCTATGCATTTGTTGTTCA
Organism: Mactra quadrangularis; assembly: GCA_025267735.1. Taxonomy (NCBI): domain Eukaryota; kingdom Metazoa; phylum Mollusca; class Bivalvia; order Venerida; family Mactridae; genus Mactra; species Mactra quadrangularis. The sequence goes on from CM046304.1 coordinate 18,574,727, forward strand.
AAAAATAAGTATCGCAGAAAACAAAAACAAATACGGTAACATTCTATCATGTTAAAAGTACTGTAATGTAATCACTGGTCATTTGTCGCAAGTAAATATTGTACCAGATAATTACTGGTCACTGGGTATGAAGGCATATTCTATGTACACCAAATTGCCATATTTAGACACATGTATTTGATCACATAATCTAGGACTCTAGTGGTTGCATGGACGCTATATAAAATAGCGCTGCAAGAGCATGGTCACTGCGCAAGAGATCAGTGGTACATGTAGGAGTCAGGACTGGAGGAAAAGTCTACGCACAGTGCCCACCGCTGTGTTGACACACACAAGTTAGCTTGTTCATGTATATACATTATTTCGGACTTTCCATGTTAAATCGAGCTTATGACCAGTTTCCTAAAGATATCGCTAACTAGCGCTTCGCTGCCCGGTAATCTGATCAGTTTCCTACAAGTACCGATAGCTAGCGTTTCGCCGCTTAGTAATCTGACCAGTTTCCTAAAGATACCGCTAGCTAGTGCTTCGCCGCCCGGTAATCTGACCAGTTTCCTAAAGATACCGCTAGCTAGCGCTTCGCCGCCCGGTAATCTGACCAGTTTCCTAAAGATACCGCTAGCTAGCGCTTCGCCGCCCGGTAATCTGACCAGTTTCCTAAAGATACCGCTAGCTAGCGCTTCGCCGCCCGGTAATCCGATTTGAAAGTTTTTGGAAAGTAAAGTTGTTGCTTTTTACTCGCTATATGATACATGTCATTTTCCTAAAAAAAGCACAGAAATCGGCGATAAACGTGTGCTTGTTCATCTTATTAGTCGTTGTTGAAGATCACGTGACTTGTATACCGTGAATATTGACTGTTTTCAGGAAACCAGATTTAGTTGTCATGGTGAAATCTGTAGGAGACATACAGAAGGCTGTTTTGTTTGCCAAATTACATAACTTGCTTGTTACGGTACGATCTTCCGGCCATGATTTCTCTGGTCGATCGACAGCAGACAAAAGTTTTAATATCAACCTATCAGAGATGAAGGCCGCTGGAGTAATTCTTGGTTCAACTAGACATGCTTCAGGAGAACTTAAAGTACAGACGGGAAAAACATGGATAGAAATTTATGAACTGGTTTGTTTATTGTTTTGGTTGGAAGCCATTTATCTATATATAATGATTATCATTTTACGTAATGACGGTTGATTCTTTGCCATCTATAGATATATATATCGCTTTAACATTCACACGGAACCGACAGCTTATACAACGATTTCGCCGAAAGGCTTAAGTTATAATACCACAAATCGAAAACTATTGACGACAATGCCTGACCAGTTTAACCAGCGGAGTGATACACGTGTCTCTGATTTACTACGCAGTCAATTTCTGTGCGATAAAAGTAGTTCCGTCATTTGACAGTATATCTATTATTGTTATGCACCGCGGTTATTCATTTTATTACTTGAAGTTTTTTTACAGTATTGTACTATATTTGTCATATCTAACTACACCAATAAACCAACAGAAATTGTATGCAAAGAATACAGAGGAAAACTGTACTTCAAGATTTTGTATGGCAACAAGAAAAAAAACATCTTTATGATATTTGCCAGTAACACAGGGTAGAATAATTGTAAGGTTTCAATTTGCAAGAAAGTCTTTCTGTAATTCAATACCTTGATTATACACAGGCATTGTATTTAGCATACATCTTGGTATAGAACAAAGTATAAACTTGCCGGCTGACTTGTTGCGAATTTGAAACTTGTTCACAGTTGCTATACATGTAAAGATACGGTCATGGAATTTAGTGTATGCAAGTGACTAGGCCTATGTCTTACCAAATATCGACACATTATCGCCAGATTCTAAGTTGATAGTATAGCCAGACAATATTAACCTGAGCTTGAATTACCTTATAATAAGGCATAAGTCGTACTTACTATTTTTGACTCATTTTTATGAAGAAACACATAAGTCCACAATATTGCGGTATAGTTTCAAGGCATTGTTTCTAAGAAAATAGATTTAATTGTTCAATATGTGTATTTCGCCGAAAGTTTCCGATAAAGCGCGATTTACTAATGAAGACAAAAATAGACAGTATATACTGAGTTTAATACAAATGCTTGCATAATGGTCAATCTCATGTTAATATTGTCGGACTATACCCAGCATGTAGAATTAAAGCTAGCAGGACTAACTATTTGACCACATTGATTGTAGATCTAGAGTCGTATTTTTTGTGTCCGATGCTTAGGTATTCTTAATTTCTGTTTCTGTTGTTACAGTTGGATGGTTATGATAGAGTAATTGTTGGAGGAAGTGGTAAAACTGTTACAACTGGTGGTTATACTCTCGGTGGAGGACACAGTCCAATTTCTAAATCACATGGCTTGGCTGTTGACAATCTATTGGAAATGCAGGTAAGCGTCAACTGAAAGATTGGTTTCATGTGTAGACTACTTTTTTTATTTTTTCATTAACCATGTAACAATTACTTTTTTAAGGAAATCTACACAACTTTAGTTAAAGTTTATTATGTTTATCAACATTCTCATCGTAAAAAGACAGTAATTGTTCATTCAACATTGCATGATGGAATATTCAGTTCTTTCTACATAGTGAATATACGTAAGTTAAAATTTAAACCCTCTGGTTTTAGCTGTTAACCAGTCACTAGGCGCATACTTTCGCCAATGACTGACAACTGTCCTACAATATTTAGAATCAATGGTAGGAGGGATACTCGTCGTAGAAATCATTTCCTGACCAAGATCCACGAAAGTACTCCCTCCCCGAGCTGTAAACTATCGACTGAGCAAGCCGGGCCGGCGTGCATTGCATAATAAAAAATCAGTTAATTCAACATGCACATGTGACTCTTCATTGCATGCTAGAAGTAACAGTTCACTCTGCACTGAAACCTTTACTGTTATTATGATTTATGTACGCAGACTGTATACATGTTTAGCATGCTCAATACAATATACAAATGAGTGTGCACATGCTTAGCATTATCAATACAATAAGCGAATGAATGTGTACATGCTTAGCATTCTAAATACACTATACAAATGATTGTGTACATGCTTAGCATTCTAAATACACTATATACAAATGATTGTGTACATGCTTAGCATTCTAAATACACTATACAAATGATTGTGTACATGCTTATAGCATATTCAATGCAATAAACAAATAATTGTGAACATGCTCTTAAAAGCATTCGGAATACATTATACAAATGTACAGGTTTGTTTTATTTTATCAGCTTGTATTACCAGATGGTCGCATAGCAACATGCAACGAGTCACATACAGTTATAGAACACGTAGATGGTACGACTGAGATTATTGAAGATGGAGATTTATTCTGGGCTGTTCGAGGTGGTGGAGGTGGTACATTCGGAGTGACAGTGTACAACATCTTTAAACTCCATCCACAACCTGCATCAATGGTCCTTTTAACTGTAACAATACCACTGAAACTCACAGACGTGGATAACACCGAGGAAGTGTTTGCTATACTTCAAAACTTTAACAATCTGCCTGATGAGTGGGGTGGTTATTGGCTAGTCAACAATTGGGATGTTAATTATCTACCTGAGGATACTGGTTTAGGTTATCTTTTGAGAACGACTGGCACCGTCACTTTGCATATCAACAAATTCGCCCCATGGGATGGCACAGAAAATGACACATTCAGCGAATTGATAGCATACTGTCAGGCAAACAGTATACCTGTTTTTTTCACCAACCAGTCTAGTTTTTATGAGTATGCAAAGTTAGCAGGTGACCCTCCCAGCGTTCGAACATCTCTTGCAACAACCCTTCTTCAACCAGAGAAACAAAATGATCAATTTATTGCTTTCATGAAGAATCAACTTTTCGACGTATTCAAAGATGATAATATATATTTGGGGTGTACTGCAGTTCTGTTAGGTGGTATGTATTTTTTGTTAGTAAAATATTACGAAGTAAAATATTTCTTAAATAGGTCGTAACCTATAGTAAATTTTCTGAAGAACGTTTGTCCTAACAAATTATCTATGTTCTTGATCACTTATTTGAACTCAGCGAAAATTGATTGGAAGCAACAAGAAATATAATAATTATGCAACCAATAACGACATTATGAAGTTGATGACTGGCGTTAACCAAGTCGCATGTTTTACGTGTGGGCTCCGATATCCACTTTTATAGTTAGTGATTTTTAACTCTTTCGAATACAGAGCATAACAGAATTTTCTAAAAACAGCATAAACACATGGTGTTCGTCACCATTACAATACAGTTTGCGGTACACCCAATACCATTTACAGAATACAGTGACATCAATATAAAAATATTATACGCCAGGCAAATTATTTCAATGTATTAATCAGTAACTGACGTGATATGTTACCCGAGTTCAAAATGTGCAAGTCTGAATTTGTCTCACACGCAAATGACAATTGCAAATATCAATTTTCAATATCAGCGATTTGATAGACACTTTTGAACGAGGCAATCTTATAAATTATTGACCAACCAAAATATACATGCATAGAATTCTATATATATTTAATACATATGCTACACATACGAGTAATAACATATTAAAATGTTTTTTGTAGTAAAGTCTAAGTACATGGATTCTTAACCTGAAAACAAGGCCTTGTATCATGATTCTTTCCGTAATACCAATCAAAGCAGTGAAATTTTGGAGAAACGATGACCTTAACTTATAAATCGTTTAGTTTGATAAGGGGCATCACTCTCTCATTCAAAAGTTAACCGAAATAAAGACATTCTATTAATTGGTCGTCAAATCTTTATTTGTAGATTGTTGTCATTTTAACATAATTTTGTTAATAATGTTGTTCTTTCTTATTCAGTCTAAGTCAAAAGTAGGACTTTTAAAGAAGCATTAACCTGTTTAATCGGTTTACCTATTGGTTTTCTTTATGCACCATAGCTTTCATATGTTTGAAATTATCAGTAATCAAAATTGGAATTAATAAATTTTAACGACATTCTGTATATAAGATTGGTTATATAATAAATACTTCCTTTAATATCGGTAATCGAATAACTTCTTCGGCCAGTGTCCTTCCTACCACTGATTCTAAATCATGCAGGACAGTTGTCAGTCATTAACGGAAGTATTCGCATAGTAACTAGTTAAAAGCTAAATCCAAAAACTTAGCATTTCCAGGACTGCGAGTGGATTAAATGTCTGCCGTGATATGACCTATACAATGGGTTGCAAGGCGTTAAACCCAAACAAAAATGGCTTTTTAAATGTGTAAGTAGTATTTGTGTAAACTGCCCATGATAGATATTATCTTCTATGGGTCACATTTCATTTTAGGTCGTGTAAAAGACTTTGCCACAGATTCAGCCCCACTGAGTCCTGGATTTAGAACGGCAAGTAGCTCTCTAGCATGTGGTGTCGGTCTACCCGATCCAGACGATGAGGATGCCATTTTCGAAAAATCCATTATAAGTCTAGGTAATGAGTTTAGCGAAGGTTTACAAAGCTTTGGTGATGGAATGTATCTCAATGAACCAACAAAGGCGCATACGAATTGGAAAGAAGACTTCTGGGGCAACAATTACAATCGATTACTTAATGTCAAGAATCGCTACGATCCAGGCAACTTCTTCACGTGTCACCACTGTGTTAAGACTGACGTCGATGCCGGAAAACTTGCGTGTAATGCCGCAAGTTTCTCATCTAGTGGTCTATATATCATAGTGTTGATTTTCTTGTATACATTTCTGAAGTAAACAAACAAGCGTTCAACTTTCTTAGACGATTTAATATTTGTATTTCAGTACGTTTCCTCGTTTGGTATTTTTATTATAGAAAAAAATGTGATAGTATGAACGTCGAATTTTGTTTTGAGTTCAGTATTAGTGGAAAGTCTAAACTTGCGTTTATATCTATACTCAATCTATTTCATTTTCTCCTCATCTGAGGCTTGACTGAAATCCGTATTCATAGAAATACTCAATAGAAACAGTGGGGAAAACAAATGCCGATGGTTTTAATAACTATAACAAGTGGGTCATTGAGTTTTTACTAAGATTGTTTTCGAATAAGCATTCTCTGTTGATTTCAATGAGAACTTGCTTTGAGTATAACATCCCTTTGTCATTCGGAACACCTCGTCCATTCATTGAATTTTATTTCTAGAGAATGGCCGTGGAGTTTCGAATGCCACTAAGTGTGTATACTATGTGAATAGAAACTGTGAAGAAAACTCGTATAAAATGAGTGGAAACGCCTAGTTTATTAGAATGAGAACTCGTACATTTGCATTTTTTAATCCGATGCCAAACCCAGGACAATCTCCGTAAACAGATATCCTGTAGAGCGTTGTGGTACAGGATCTCTACTCACTCCGTGGAAGGTCACGTCGAGATGAAATTTGTGTCGACCAATCAATGCGTAGCTTTCATCTAGACAAAAACACTATTAATTACATTTTGATTTCGCAATTCCTATTTTTAGACCAAGGTTTGCATACTAGTTTAACAGCGGTATTATTCACAGTCTGCGATTGGGCGGCTCATTTCAAATTGCATGACGTTGACAATGTAAACAAGTTACGTATCATAACAATTTAGTCATGGATAATATGATTAGAAAAGGTCACCTGAACGTGACCTTCGTTTGAAGAGGGCCAGATCTATATTAGCGAGTAGGCGAGCAGAACATTTTAGATCGGGTATTAATCAGATTGAACCCAGGATTTTTGAACATATGTATATTTCCATTGCCCGTAATATTTTTTAGTATAATGTTTATGACATAAAGACTAGTTTATTTCAATAAGCTGTCAAAACGGCGATTTGGTTTAATAAACGATATCTTTGTATTAATATTTGATTTGATTTAATGCTCAGTGTATGTTAAAAATGTAACAAGTCAATACAAAATAATGTATCTCAACTGATAATATTTTGACAGTTCATTTTTGTGTGTGTTGTAAAGAAAAGCCATACTTTTTGCCTTTGTCGAATGCATTACCGGTGTGCTAGTGTGTGATATTTAATTTGTGCGTTCCTATGGTTTTAATGTATACAGTCTCTAATGTCACTCACCGTTCAAATTTAATTTTGTAGAAGTATGATGAAGGCTTACATAACATGATATTCATTATAATATACAGTAAAGTTTCGCTAAGACCACTTTTGTTATTTCAAAATCACGCGATTTCTGACAATTATTAAGACCCAATAGCCAAATTTGTGAAGAAAATGGTCCCTATAATAAGACCGTTTCGCTATTAAGACCATCGATTTTGCTGGTCTTAATAGCGGAACATAACTCGCAATTTCAAAAATATTAGCCATTTTAACATGACGTAATTACCTCCCTTGTGTATGAAACTATAATAATTTTAAATGTGTCCAAGAAAAGTCTATGATGACAATATCAGAAATCTGACATGGTAATACAATGTACAAATAGATAAAGTTACTTCTAGAATTATTCAGCTAAAACATAGTCTTCGTTAAGGATGTTATGCTTTCATCATTCATACTTGTACTGTTTCAAAACTGTATTGTAAATATTGTATACAGTGTATTTTATATTATTAATATATATTTACTATTATATTGAATATTTTATATTTTGTGTCTTTAATAATAAAGCTTTTTTTGAGTAATGACTTCCTTTCTCAATGGAATAAAATTTCGTATCAATTTAAATTATGCATCTACATGCAGTTGAATATTGACCTTAAATAATTAGTACATATAAGTAAAAAGAAAAGTTTGAATAAAAGTCAATCTTGGCACTAATGCTACAATAGCACTGTCTACAAATCCCCATAAATATTTCAAAAATAGTGTTCTATTTAAAGGTAGATGTCTACTAGTTCACAGGTCAAATTGGCCTATATGTTGCAAGAAATGTACGATGAAAGTCACGAAAATGCACTTAAATTGCCTATACCGTGACATACGGGGTAGATATTCACTACACGAAACACCATCATTTGTAGTTGTACGTCAATATGCACTAAAATTGTCATTATCAGAACAATACTTTTCTGCTTTCAAAAATATTTCCATACAATTTTGATAGTTTTAGAAGTTGATATTTAAGTTGAAATGTGAATGAGTACCTTTAATGTCACTAAGGTATTAAGCGATGGTTTCTTACACTGGATTTCTACAATATAAAGAAAGACTAAGTTGTCTCCAGATACCTGTGTCGGTAGTTGAAAGATCGTTATTTCAACTATATATCAAATTAGAGTCCGCATCAAATAGTGCCAGTATACAGATACTTAAGATTTTAATGAAAGACATAGGATAAGGAGCATTTAACATATTCATTGCAGATTATTTGAAATGCCAGCTTGGAATATTTTAATGCATATTGTACTTGACAGAATTCACGTGGTTCCGACAATTTACCGAACGGTTTCATTCTGACGTAATCATGGGACAGGTATGGCGTCACTCTTGTGGGGGAAATGCTTCCGGGTCGTTGTACACTACGAAAGTAGTTCTGAGAATTTGTTTGACTGCATTTGGGAGGCTGTCACTCTGTTTGTATGAGTCAAAATAATATACTTAGCTCCGAAATCAGTTTTTCTGTACCGCTAGACCTAAATTCTGTCCATTTTGTGATTTCTTTTAAGAACTACTTCTTGCAGTGGAAGATCTATAATTTAGTGCACTGCGGTAATTTTGACCTTTGAGAATGGGAATTCCCACATGTACAGGTAAACAATGTGAAATGGTGAAAAAATTAAGCGGTACTTGCTTTATTAAACTGCGGAGCTCGTACAGATATAGAGTAGAATAACAAGTCCTTATCCGTGGAATTACCTGTGTTTTAAATCAGAAACACGTTATGGACAAACCCATTATTTGTTTAAAAGTTAAAATATATCCAGTAAGACGGTCCTGTAGAAAGCTTTCACAGCATGCTTTACAAATATATAAAACAATGAAAAATAAATATTAAATCATGTTGAATATGACATTTTTTTCATCAGTATTTTACCATTAAAAATACAGCAAAGTTTACATGGACACATGTCTTGTCTAAATTTTTTCACCATTTTTTTCTGAACAAGTGATGGTTCAGCTAGTCAGACAAAAAAACGTTCAAAAATGCAGTAAGCGAAAAACCAAATGTTACGAAAGTGACCGAATGATGGTCCAGCTAGTCCGGGAGGTTCAGTCGGTCAAGAAAACGTGCAAAAATGCAGTTCCAAAGTCGACTCACAAAGCGTGAGGCTCAGTTTTGTGTTTCGGGGGATTTCTTCAAAAATATGAGAAATCTGCACTTTTGCCTTCAAAGCTGTCTGTCCGCATAATACGGGTTTTAAGGGGCCATAGCGACCATAGATGGCGAGAAAACTTACATTCGCACTTCCTGGGACAGTTTCAGGCCAAAAGCGGAGATATCAATTTTTAGTAAAAAGTTGACCTTTTCGTCAGGTCCGCGTATGCAGAAAAAGTCAATTTTTTAGCGAAAAACCAAATGTTACGAAAGTGACCGAATGATGGTCCAGCTAGTCCGGGAGGTTCAGTCGGTCAAGAAAACGTGCAAAAATGCAGTTCCAAAGTCGACTCACAAAGCGTGAGGCTCAGTTTTGTGTTTCGGGGGATTTCTTCAAAAATATGAGAAATCTGCACTTTTGCCTTCAAAGCTGTCTGTCCGCTTAATACGGGTTTTTGGGGGACATAGCGACCAAAGAAGGCGAGAAAACTTACATTCGCACTTCCTGGGACAGTTTCAGGACAAAAGCGGAGATATCAATTTTTAGTAAAAAATTGACCTTTTCGTCAGGTCCGCGTATGCAGAAAAAGTCAATTTTTTAGCGAAAAACCAAATGTTACGAAAGTGACCGAATGATGGTCCAGCTAGTCCGGGAGGTTCAGTCGGTCAAGAAAACGTGCAAAAATGCAGTTCCAAAGTCGACTCACAAAGCGTGAGGCTCAGTTTTGTGTTTCGGGGGATTTCTTCAAAAATATGAGAAATCTGCACTTTTGCCTTCAAAGCTGTCTGTCCGCTTAATACGGGTTTTTGGGGGACATAGCGACCAAAGAAGGCGAGAAAACTTACATTCGCACTTCCTGGGACAGTTTCAGGACAAAAGCGGAGATATCAATTTTTAGTAAAAAATTGACCTTTTCGTCAGGTCCGCGTATGCAGAAAAAGTCAATTTTTTAGCGAAAAACCAAATGTTACGAAAGTGACTGAATGATGGTCCAGCTAGTCCGGAAAGTTCAGTCGGTCAAGAAAACGTGCAAAAATGCAGTTCCAAAGTCGACTCACAAAGCGTGAGGCTCAGTTTTGTGTTTCGGGGGATTTCTTCAAAAATATGAGAAATCTGCACTTTTGCCTTCAAAGCTGTCTGTCCGCTTAATACGGGTTTTGGGGGACATAGCGACCATAGATGGCGAGAAAACTTACATTCGCACTTCCTGGGACAGTTTCAGGCCAAAAGCGGAGATATCAATTTTTAGTAAAAAATTGACCTTTTCGTCAGGTCCGCGTATGCAGAAAAAGTCAATTTTTTAGCGAAAAACCAAATGTTACGAAAGTGACCGAATGATGGTCCAGCTAGTCCGGGAGGTTCAGTCGGTCAAGAAAACGTGCAAAAATGCAGTTCCAAAGTCGACTCACAAAGCGTGAGGCTCAGTTTTGTGTTTCGGGGGATTTCTTCAAAAATATGAGAAATCTGCACTTTTGCCTTCAAAGCTGTCTGTCCGCTTAATACGGGTTTTTGGGGGACATAGCGACCAAAGAAGGCGAGAAAACTTACATTCGCACTTCCTGGGACAGTTTCAGGACAAAAGCGGAGATATCAATTTTTAGTAAAAAATTGACCTTTTCGTCAGGTCCGCGTATGCAGAAAACGTCAATTTTTTAGCGAAAAACCAAATGTTACGAAAGTGACTGAATGATGGTCCAGCTAGTCCGGAAAGTTCAGTCGGTCAAGAAAACGTGCAAAAATGCAGTTCCAAAGTCGACTCACAAAGCGTGAGGCTCAGTTTTGTGTTTCGGGGGATTTCTTCAAAAATATGAGAAATCTGCACTTTTGCCTTCAAAGCTGTCTGTCCGCTTAATACGGGTTTTGGGGGACATAGCGACCATAGATGGCGAGAAAACTTACATTCGCACTTCCTGGGACAGTTTCAGGCCAAAAGCGGAGATATCAATTTTTAGTAAAAAGTTGACCTTTTCGTCAGGTCCGCGTATGCAGAAAAAGTCAATTTTTTAGCGAAAAACCAAATGTTACGAAAGTGACCGAATGATGGTCCAGCTAGTCCGGGAGGTTCAGTCGGTCAAGAAAACGTGCAAAAATGCAGTTCCAAAGTCGACTCACAAAGCGTGAGGCTCAGTTTTGTGTTTCGGGGGATTTCTTCAAAAATATGAGAAATCTGCACTTTTGCCTTCAAAGCTGTCTGTCCGCTTAATACGGGTTTTTGGGGGACATAGCGACCAAAGATGGCGAGAAAACTTACATTCGCACTTCCTGTGACAGTTTCTGGCCAAAAGCGGAGATATCAATTTTTAGTAAAAAATTGACCTTTTCGTCAGGTCCGCGTATGCAGAAAAAGTCAATTTTTTAGCGAAAAACCAAATGTTACGAAAGTGACTGAATGATGGTCCAGCTAGTCCGGAAAGTTCAGTCGGTCAAGAAAACGTGCAAAAATGCAGTTCCAAAGTCGACTCACAAAGCGTGAGGCTCAGTTTTGTGTTTCGGGGGATTTCTTCAAAAATATGAGAAATCTGCACTTTTGCCTTCAAAGCTGTCTGTCCGCTTAATACGGGTTTTGGGGGACATAGCGACCATAGATGGCGAGAAAACTTACATTCGCACTTCCTGGGACAGTTTCAGGCCAAAAGCGGAGATATCAATTTTTAGTAAAAAGTTGACCTTTTCGTCAGGTCCGCGTATGCAGAAAAAGTCAATTTTTTAGCGAAAAACCAAATGTTACGAAAGTGACCGAATGATGGTCCAGCTAGTCCGGGAGGTTCAGTCGGTCAAGAAAACGTGCAAAAATGCAGTTCCAAAGTCGACTCACAAAGCGTGAGGCTCAGTTTTGTGTTTCGGGGGATTTCTTCAAAAATATGAGAAATCTGCACTTTTGCCTTCAAAGCAGTCTGTCCGCTTAATACGGGTTTTTGGGGGACATAGCGACCAAAGAAGGCGAGAAAACTTACATTCGCACTTCCTGGGACAGTTTCAGGCCAAAAGCGGAGATATCAATTTTTAGTAAAAAATTGACCTTTTCGTCAGGGGCGCGTATGCAGAAAAAGTCAATTTTTTAGCGAAAAACCAAATGTTACGAAAGTGACCGAATGATGGTCCAGCTAGTCCGGGAGGTTCAGTCGGTCAAGAAAACGTGCAAAAATGCAGTTCCAAAGTCGACTCACAAAGCGTGAGGCTCAGTTTTGTGTTTCGGGGGATTTCTTCAAAAATATGAGAAATCTGCACTTTTGCCTTCAAAGCTGTCTGTCCGCTTAATACGGGTTTTTGGGGGACATAGCGACCAAAGATGGCGAGAAAACTTACATTCGCACTTCCTGTGACAGTTTCTGGCCAAAAGCGGAGATATCAATTTTTAGTAAAAAATTGACCTTTTCGTCAGGTCCGCGTATGCAGAAAAAGTCAATTTTTTAGCAAAAAACCAAATGTTACGAAAGTGACCGAATGATGGTCCAGCTAGTCCGGGAGGTTCAGTCGGTCAAGAAAACGTGCAAAAATGCAGTTCCAAAGTCGACTCACAAAGCGTGAGGCTCAGTTTTGTGTTTCGGGGGATTTCTTCAAAAATATGAGAAATCTGCACTTTTGCCTTCAAAGCTGTCTGTCCGCTTAATAAGGGTTTTTGGGGGACATAGCGACCAAAGATGGCAAGAAAACTTACATTCGCACTTCCTGGGACAGTTTCAGGCCAAAAGCAGAGATATCAATTTTTAGTAAAAAATTGACCTTTTCGTCAGGTCCGCGTATGCAGAAAATTCAATTTTTTAGCGAAAAACCAAATGTTAAGAAAGTGACCGAATGATGGTCCAGCTAGTCCGGGAGGTTCAGTCGGTCAAGAAAACGTGCAAAAATGCAGTTCCAAAGTCGACTCATAAAGCGTGAGGCTCAGTTTTGTGTTTCAGGGGATTTCTTCAAAAATATGAGAAATCAGCACTTTTGCCTTCAAAGCTGTCTGTCCGCTTAATACGGGTTTTTGGGGGACATAGCGACCAAAGATGGCGAGAAAACTTACATTCGCACTTCCTGGGACAGTTTCAGGCCAAAAGCGGAGATATCAATTTTTAGTAAAAATTTGACCTTTTTCGTCAGGTCCACGTATGCAGAAAAAGTCAATTTTTTAGCGAAAAACCAAATGTTACGAAAGTGACCGAATGATGGTCCAGCTAGTCCGGGAGGTTCAGTCAGTCAAGAAAACGTGCAAAAATGCAGTTCCAAAGTCGACTCACAAAGCGTGAGGCTCAGTTTTGTGTTTCGAGGATTTCTTCAAAAATATGAGAAATCTGCACTTTTGCCTTCAAAGCTGTCTGTCCGCTTAATACGGGTTTTTGGGGGACATAGCGACCAAAGATGGTGTGAAAACTTACATTCGCACTTCCTGGGACAGTTTCAGGCCAAAAGGGGAGATATCAATTTTTGGTAAAAAATTGACCTTTTCGTCAGGTCCGCGTATGCAGAAAATGTCAATTTTTTAGCAAAAAACCAAATGTTACGAAAGTGACCGAATGATGGTCCAGCTAGTCCGGGAGGTTCAGTCGGTCAAGAAAACGTGCAAGAATGCAGTTCCAAAGTCGACTCACAAAGCGTGAGGCTCAGTTTTGTGTTTCGGGGGATTTCTTCAAAAATATGAGAAATCTGCACTTTTGCCTTCAAAGCTGTCTGTCCGCTTAATACGGGTTTTTGGGGGACATAGCGACCAAAGATGGCGAGAAAACTTACATTCGCACTTCCTGGGACAGTTTCAGGACAAAAGCGGAGATATCAATTTTTAGTAAAAAATTGACCTTTTCGTCAGGTATGCAGAAAAAGTCAATTTTTTAGCAAAAAACCAAATGTTACGAAAGTGACCGAATGATGGTCCAGCTAGTCCGGGAGGTTCAGTCGGTCAAGAAAACGTGCAAAAATGCAGTTCCAAAGTCGACTCACAAAGCGTGAGGCTCAGTTTTGTGTTTCGGGGGATTTCTTCAAAAATATGAGAAATCTGCACTTTTGCCTTCAAAGCTGTCTGTCCGCTTAATACGGGTTTTTGGGGGACATAGCGACCAACGATGGCGAGAAAACTTACATTCGCACTTCCTGGGACAGTTTCAGGCCAAAAGGGGAGATATCAATTTTTGGTAAAAAATTGACCTTTTCGTCAGGTCCGCGTATGCAGAAAATGTCAATTTTTTAGCAAAAAACCAAATGTTACGAAAGTGACCGAATGATGGTCCAGCTAGTCCGGGAGGTTCAGTCGGTCAAGAAAACGTGCAAAAATGCAGTTCCAAAGTCGACTCACAAAGCGTGAGGCTCAGTTTTGTGTTTCGGGGGATTTCTTCAAAAATATGAGAAATCTGCACTTTTGCCTTCAAAGCTGTCTGTCCGCTTAATACGGGTTTTTGGGGGACATAGCGACCAAAGATGGCGAGAAAACTTACATTCGCACTTCCTGGGACAGTTTCAGGCCAAAAGCGGAGATATCAATTTTTAGTAAAAATTGACCTTTTCGTCAGGTCCGCGTATGCAGAAAACGTCAATTTTTTAGCGAAAAACCAAATGTTACTAAAGTGACCGAATGATGGTCCAGCTAGTCCGGGAGGTTCAGTCGGTCAAGAAAACGTGCAAAAATGCAGTTCCAAAGTCGACTCACAAAGCGTGAGGCTCAGTTTTGTGTTTCGGGGGATTTCTTCAAAATTATGAGAAATCAGCACCTTTGCCTTCAAAGCTGTCTGTCCGCTTAATAGGGGTTTTTGGGGGACATAGCGACCAAAGATGGCAAGAAAACTTACTTTCGCACTTCCTGGGACAGTTGCAGGCCAAAAGCGGAGATATCAATTTTTAGTAAAAAATTGACCTTTTCGTCAGGTCCGCGTATGCAGAAAAAGTCAATTTTTTAGCGAAAAACCAAATGTTACGAAAGTGACCGAATGATGGTCCAGCTAGTCCGGGAGGTTCAGTCGGTCAAGAAAACGTGCAAAAATGCAGTTCCAAAGTCGACTCACAAAGAGTGAGGCTCAGTTTTGTGTTTCGGGGGATTTCTTCAAAAATATGAGAAATCAGCACTTTTGCCTTCAAAGCTGTCTGTCCGCTTAATAGGGGTTTTTGGGGGACATAGCGACCAAAGATGGCGAGAAAACTTACATTCGCACTTCCTGGGACAGTTTCAGGCCAAAAGCGGAGATATCAATTTTTAGTAAAAATTTGACCTTTTTCGTCAGGTCCACGTATGCAGAAAAAGTCAATTTTTTAGCGAAAAACCAAATGTTACGAAAGTGACCGAATGATGGTCCAGCTAGTCCGGGAGGTTCAGTCGGTCAAGAAAACGTGCAAAAATGCAGTTCCAAAGTCGACTCACAAAGCGTGAGGCTCAGTTTTGTGTTTCGGGGATTTCTTCAAAAATATGAGAAATCTGCACTTTTGCCTTCAAAGCTGTCTGTCCGCTTAATACGGGTTTTTGGGGGACATAGCGACCAAAGATGGCGTGAAAACTTACATTCGCACTTCCTGGGACAGTTTCAGGCCAAACGGGGAGATATCAATTTTTAGTAAAAAATTGACCTTTTCGTCAGGTCCGCGTATGCACAAAATGTCAATTTTTTAGCAAAAAACCAAATGTTACGAAAGTGACCGAATGATGGTCCAGCTAGTCCGGGAGGTTCAGTCGGTCAAGAAAACGTGCAAAAATGCAGTTCCAAAGTCGACTCACAAAGCGTGAGGCTCAGTTTTGTGTTTCGGGGGATTTCTTCAAAAATATGAGAAATCTGCACTTTTGCCTTCAAAGCTGTCTGTCCGCTTAATACGGGTTTTTGGGGACATAGCGACCAAAGATGGCGAGAAAACTTACATTCGCACTTCCTGTGACAGTTTCTGGCCAAAAGCGGAGATATCAATTTTTAATAAAAAATTGACCTTTTCGTCAGGTCCGCGTATGCAGAAAAAGTCAATTTTTTAGCAAAAAACCAAATGTTACGAAAGTGACCGAATGATGGTCCAGCTAGTCCGGGAGGTTCAGTCGGTCAACAAAACGTGCAAAAATGCAGTTCCAAAGTCCACTCATAAAGTGTGAGGCTCAGTTTTGTGTTTCAGGGGATTTCTTCAAAAATATGAGAAATCAGCACCTTTGCCTTTGCCTTCAAAGCTGTCTGTCCGCTTAATACGGGTTTTTGGGGGACATAGCGACCAAAGATGGCGAGAAAACTTACATTCGCACTTCCTGGGACAGTTTCAGGCCAAAAGCGGAGATATCAATTTTTAGTAAAAAATTGACCTTTTCGTCAGGTCCGCATATGCAGAAAACGTCAATTTTTTAGCAAAAAACCAAATGTTACGAAAGTGACCGAATGATGGTCCAGCTAGTCCGGGAGGTTCAGTCGGTCAAGAAAACGTGCAAAAATGCAGTTCCAAAGTCGACTCACAAAGCGTGAGGCTCAGTTTTGTGTTTCGGGGGATTTCTTCAAAAATATGAGAAATCAGCACTTTTGCCTTCAAAGCTGTCTGTCCGCTTAATACAGGTTTTTGGGGGACATAGCGACCAAAGATGGCGAGAAAACTTACATTCGCACTTCCTGGGACAGTTTCAGGCCAAAAGCGGAGATATCAATTTTTAGTAAAAATTTCACCTATTTCGTCAGGTCTACGTATGCAGAAAAAGTCAATTTTTTAGCGAAAAACCAAATGTTACGAAAGTGACCGAATGATGGTCCAGCTAGTCCGGGAGGTTCAGTCGGTCAAGAAAACGTGCAAAATTGCAGTTCCAAAGTCGACTCACAAAGCGTGAGGCTCAGTTTTGTGTTTCGGGGGATTTCTTCAAAAATATGAGAAATCTGCACTTTTGCCTTCAAAGCTGTCTGTCCGCTTAATACGGGTTTTTAGGGGACATAGCGACCAAAGATGGCGAGAAAACTTACATTCGCACTTCCTGGGACAGTTTCAGGCCAAAAGCGGTGATATCAATTTTTAGTAAAAATTGACCTTTTCGTCAGGTCCGCGTATGCAGAAAACGTCAATTTTTTAGCGAAAAACCAAATGTTACTAAAGTGACCGAATGATGGTCCAGCTAGTCCGGGAGGTTCAGTCGGTCAAGAAAACGTGCAAAAATGCAGTTCCAAAGTCGACTCACAAAGAGTGAGGCTCAGTTTTGTGTTTCGGGGGATTTCTTCAAAAATATGAGAAATCAGCACTTTTGCCTTCAAAGCTGTCTGTCCGCTTAATAGGGGTTTTTGGGGGACATAGCGACCAAAGATGGCGAGAAAACTTACATTCGCACTTCCTGGGACAGTTTCAGGCCAAAAGCGGAGATATCAATTTTTAGTAAAAATTTGACCTTTTTCGTCAGGTCCACGTATGCAGAAAAAGTCAATTTTTTAGCGAAAAACCAAATGTTACGAAAGTGACCGAATGATGGTCCAGCTAGTCCGGGAGGTTCAGTCAGTCAAGAAAACGTGCAAAAAATGCAGTTCCAAAGTCGACTCACAAAGCGTGAGGCTCAGTTTTGTGTTTCGAGGATTTCTTCAAAAATATGAGAAATCTGCACTTTTGCCTTCAAAGCTGTCTGTCCGCTTAATACGGGTTTTGGGGGACATAGCGACCAAAGATGGTGTGAAAACTTACATTCGCACTTCCTGGGACAGTTTCAGGCCAAAAGGGGAGATATCAATTTTTGGTAAAAAATTGACCTTTTCGTCAGGTCCGCGTATGCAGAAAATGTCAATTTTTTTAGCAAAAAACCAAATGTTACGAAAGTGACCGAATGATGGTCCAGCTAGTCCGGGAGGTTCAGTCGGTCAAGAAAACGTGCAAGAATGCAGTTCCAAAGTCGACTCACAAAAGCGTGAGGCCTCAGTTTTTGTGTTTCGGGGGGATTTCTTCAAAATATGAGAAATCTGCACTTTTTGCCTTCAAAGCTGTCTGTCCGCTTAATACGGGTTTTTGGGGGACATAGCGACCAAAGATGGCGAGAAAACTTACATTCGCACTTCCTGGACAGTTTCAGGCCAAAAGCGGAGATATCAAATTTTTAGTAAAAAATTGACCTTTTCGTCAGGTATGCAGAAAAAGTCAATTTTTTATAGCAAAAAACCAAATGTTACGAAAGTGACCGAATGATGGTCCAGCTAGTCCGGGAGGTTCAGCTCGGTCAAGAAAAACGTGCAAAAATGCAGTTCCAAAGTCGACTCACAAAGCGTGAGGCTCAGTTTTGTGTTTCGGGGGATTTCTTCAAAAATATGAGAAATCTGCACTTTTGCCTTCAAAGCTGTCTGTCCGCTTAATACGGGTTTTTGGGGGACATAGCGACCCAACGATGGCGAGAAAACTTACATTCGCACTTCCTGGGACAGTTTCAGGCCAAAAAGGGGAGATATCAATTTTTGGTAAAAAATTGACCTTTTCGTCAGGTCCCGCGTATGCAGAAAATGTCAATTTTTTAGCAAAAAACCAAATGTTACGGAAAGTGACCGAATGATGGTCCAGCTAGTCCGGGAGGTTCAGTCGTCAAGAAAACGTGCAAAAATGCAGTCTCAAAGTCGACTCACAAAGCGTGAGGCTCAGTTTTGTGTTTCGGGGGATTTCTTCAAAAAATATGAGAATCTGCACTTTGCCTTCAAAGCTGTCTGTCCGCTTAATACGGGTTTTTGGGGACATAGCGACCAAAGATGGCGAGAAACTTACATTCGCACTTCCTGGGACAGTTTCAGGCCAAAAGCGGAGATATCAATTTTTAGTAAAAATTGACCCTTTTCGTCAGGTCCGCGTATGCAGAAAACGTCAATTTTTTAGCGAAAAACCAAATGTTACTAAGTGACCGAATGATGGTCCAGCTAGTCCGGGAGGTTCAGTCGGTCAAGAAAACGTGCAAAAATGCAGTTCCAAAGTC